>MU270048.1:368137-701533 GCA_021432635.1 Thozetella sp. PMI_491
CCCCCAGTCCCAGGTGCTTATTGACGTACGATTTTGTTCTTGGCAAGGGTGCAGTCCCGGGATCAACGCGGCCTTAGCAACCACTTGTACGTAGCACTTTGGACATACAAGACCCCCCTGATGTATTCTCTTCCATGCAGTATACCACAGTACAGTACAGAGTACATTCACCACGCCATGCCATGCTCCGGCAGCGGTATTCAAGATATTTCAAGGAGACACAATGGCTGGAATATGGGGGATTTGCCCCTATTCGGACCCCCCATTCGTGCAGGCCTCTCCCCTCTTCTCGAACAATTCCGAAACCGGGCATCTGCCTCGTCCATAGTACTTGCTACACATAATGGGTAGGTTTGTATAGCTCATGGAGCTGATCAACAGGATAGGAGGGGCCATGAGCTTACAAACAGTTATGCTAAGTTGTACAAGTATCGAGTTCATGACAATCTTGACAAGTACCTCGCCAGATGGACTATTGCTTTGACTTTCCACCTCGGCAGGTAGACAAGACTTTCCCATTCCCCGTCGACACTGAACATCTAACTATCGTTCCTTAAAGAATCTCGGCCGAACCTATGGAAAAGATTACCCACAAACTAAGCAACGCTGGCCCACCGTACAATACATTCCCTTTCACCCCTTTTTGCCAGAATCTGATTATGTCCGAGAACGGAAAGGGGGGGGGGCGCTGGAGAGCAAATCCCAGAGTCTTCGTGTAGCACGAATTGCTTGCATGAATGGCCGATGCCCGATCTCCAAGGGGGCATTCAATTCACCCAACTCGCTCCGTCGGTCTCTCGGTCTCTCGCTCGCCTGGCGGAGCTATCTCTGTGGAGCGTGCGTGCCCCCCACCGGCATCGACCACCGACAGGTTGCCTTGATCCAGGATCCTTGAGTCAGGCGTTAGCGTCTTGGTTTCCTTGCCTCTCCCTGCAGTAAGTGAACATGCATCAGGGGGCCGTTTTCGTCCCCCCGGATCTGTCCCTCGGCTACAGGTGAGAAAACCGTTGTGCTCCGGGGAAGAGGGGGGCGGCAGGACGAGAGGGCGAGGAAGTTCCTGGAATCAAGGTGATGCTGTGTTGCACCCGTGATCCCTAGGGGGCTTGCGTTGGGTTGTATTTTCTTCCCGGGGACTTACGACTACTACGTTCTGTAGTGTGAAGCGATATTCTACAGTATTATCTCGGTGCCCAGGGAGGTGCGTCGCAGTTGTTTCGCGAGTTGTCACAAAGTGCGGAGGACTGGGCAAGCAGGACAAGTTGCATATGAGAGACGGCTATATGCTCGGCACCCCGCTCAACCACGCCTCGTTGATAGATGTATATCACACCTTCGCTGTCGTGGTCTTGGAGTGAGCAACTGCCGCACTCATCACGCTGAGAAATTCGTGACCCCGATCAATTCCTTCCCTCCGGGCAACACGACCGGCCGAGACAATGTCTTCCCAGACCGACGAGCTACCGCCCGACGTCAACCGCGGGCCCGAGGTCCTCGCGAGCTGCGGTAGCCTGGTTGCCATCACGCTCGTCCTGGTAATCTTGCGCTCCTATGTTCGGGTTCGGGTCGTCCGCAGCTTTGGGTTGGACGACTGGGCCATGGTGGGAGCAATGGTATGTGCTAAGAGACTGCCCAGATGCATCCTGGCCCTCGTGGTGGGCGTGTTATTGGCCGATGTTTCTAACTTCTTCAGGTCATTCTCTTCGTCGAGTTCATGTTCATTATCCCGCAAGTCCAGCTCGGCGGCGGTCGCCATGTGCAGTATATTATACCAGCGGAGAACGTCACCAAGGGCTTGCATCTGAACTTCGTCACTCAGCCCCTGTGTCTGATCGCCCTGCTGTTGACGAAGATCAGCGTCGGCTTTTTCCTCCTGCGGTTCACCCCGTCGCCGCGCTACAAATGGGTCATCATCGGTGTCATGATCTTCACCGTCCTTTCCGCAACGGGTAACATCTGTAGGTCCAAACTCCACCTTGCGCGCGCGGTCTGCGCTCTCGCCCATCTGGGTATGCCCAATTATGAAATCATATTCTAATCTTAATTCCCGCCTTCGCAGTCACCGTCTTCTTCCAATGTCGTCCTCTGCCCAAGACCTGGGACGGATCCGTCGACGGCGAGTGCCTCCCGCCCGCCAATCTCAAGTTCGCGGCTTTCTTCAACTCCGGTACGTCCCTCAATGGGCGAAAAATCTATTCGCAGGAATATTACGGTATCACATCTAACTCAAAAATCATTTGCTAGCCGTCTCTGTATTCACTGATCTCCTCTTCGCCGTCCTCCCTGTGCCGATGCTATGGAAGGTGCAACTGAACTGGAAGACCAAGGCCGCCGTCACTGCCGTTCTGTCGCTCGGTATCTTGTACGTCTCTCTTCCTAGCTTGTCCCTTCGGCATCTCTATCATTACGATGCGTCTTCTAACCTAGTTTCAGTGCGACTATCGCCGCCATCGTTAAGATTACTTTCTTGGGCAACTACGGCAAGCATGGCGACTTCTTGTTTGATAGCGTGGACATTACCATCTGGTTAGTTCTACCCAAAGTCTCCTATCCTTTGTTCAGCCCTTCTTCCTGATACGTGGAACTAACGACATGCCCACTTTCTGCAGGACGACGGTCGAGATCGCTACTGCCATGGTAGCTGCGTGCATCCCAACCCTCAAGCCCCTGTTCAAGGCCCTCCTCCGCGGTTCATCGGCTGGGGCCTCCAAGTACGGATCCAGCGCAAAGACCGGTTATGCGCTAAAGAACGAGTCATTTCACAATCGATCACGCAAGTCCCGTGCTGTGGATGGAGACTACGAAATGTTTGATACCCCTAGTAGCAATTCTGAGGTTAAGGGCGGTATGCGCAGCAAGGTCGGCAAGATGGATTCAGAAGAAAGCATCCTGACCCCCGAGGATCGCATAACCAAGACGACTCAGGTTACCATCTCGGTCGATGAGTATGGGCAGAGACGCAAGAACCCCCGCGACATGGTGTGAGGGTCCGTTGTACAAGGGCAGCGCCGCAGCCGCAAGGGGATGCTTATGTCTGAATGTTGTCAACGAGTCGCCGAATGAATATTCTGGCCAGGCATCTAGGAAGTATGAGGAAGAATTGGGATATCTTGGGAGGCAAGTGGAGTATCGCCGATGTCAAAGAGGAGGCTTCTTTTCTTGTGTTTGTTTTGAGGGTTTCCAGTGCAGTAGTTTTATACCGAACTTCAGTGTTTTGAAGGCGAGAATTGTACTTATTCCCCGCAGGTGTTGCGGCGCGTATTGGGCTGCCTAGGTAACTAGCGTAGCAAACACAAGAGGCCATCCATGCAAACTCTTCTACATATCCTGACATTGGAGAAGCTCTCTCAATTCTTCCTTGGACCTTCCTTATCTTTGCAGTGAGGGCGCGGCCACCAAGCGCCTGCATTGACCTTCACTTCCGGGCCTGAAACTTCTGGTTCCTAGACTTCAATAGCTCCGAAAATCCATTAGCGCTCATATTCCCCATGTAGATAAAACTCCGGTCGCGAGCCTCGTTCTCCCTGAAGACATGGTTCTTGGAATTCGGCCTGGGGTCAATGTCCCCCATTTGCACGTCAGCGTCGTCAAAGGCCTTGTTTGCCGTGTACTCGTGGCCTTTCCCTCCCTTGCCGGACTCAGCTGCGGGGAAGTCCTGAGGGGTGCCGGTCATCATGGGGAGCGTGACCGTTTCGATTCCTCTGGCGAGTGTGAGCTGGTGAGACATGTCGAAGGGCGGAGCAAGACACGAGACGTCCTTCGGCTGCGTTAGTGAGTTACCTAGCAACCCGATTTCGAAAAGACAAGTTCGCTTGAGTGGATCAGAAGGCCGGGATCTCCAGGGCTATGGCCTCTAGATCACAATGGGGAGTAGCTCCGAACAGCGCCGTCCGGACCACACTCCAGACCACAAGCCGGGGAGGGTGTGTGTTCGAGGGACGAGGAGACTCACCGAGACGCAGAGAGAGGCAATTCCGGATCTTTCGAGGTTGGAGATGAAAAAGTCGAGCTCCTCAATCTTCTTGCCGAACTTCTTATCTTTAAATGCCCAAGCTGCTGCCATTCGGATTGAGGAGATAGCCTGCAGTGGCTCCTGCGGTTGGTCGAGTTCCCGAAAGGCGACGGAAATAAAGGTGGGGGGCTAGGCTGCATTGCTCCTCCAGCCCTTGGAGCCTGATGGCCTTTTCATACCGTACTTCTGGGCTAGGCTGACTGCGGTGCCTCAAATTGGTCTGGATGTGCATCAGACACTCCATGAAAACTGGCTGCTCCTGGTCTGGGCGACAGTGGAGGCTCGCTCCGCCCTCTTTCTCGATCACCAGCCTCAGAAACTTACCATACAGATTGTACCGCACCTGCAGCAGCTTGAGCTTCGCCGCGAATACGTCGTACTCCGGGTTGTAGTTGCACATTGCGATAACGTCCGCGACGGCGAAGTTTGGACCGTAGGACAAGGTGATGATGGGCATCACAGAAGCGAGCGTCTTTCCTCTTTTAGCCCGTCCGGGCACGCAAGACGGGGCCATGCCGCGTCCCCAGGTAAGGCGTCAGGCAAGGCGCGAGGCCATCCCCCCCGGCGTTGCCTAAGGGCAGCTGCGGGGTCATCACACCGACGTGCCCGGAGTCGAGAGGCAGCGGTCGGTATCGCCTCATGATTTGCTCCGTCTGCGCGTAAACGCAAATGCTCTTTAATAGTATGGAAGACGTGGGCGTTTCTGAGCCAGTCGCCACGGAAATTTGCTCTAGCCCGGCAATAAGCCTGGGTCTGGACGCAGATCCAATCGCGGCTTCCAAATCCCACCCTTGTTTGCCTTGGCCTTGATGCATCGATACCCTCCCGAGGCGCAGGTCGCGGCCCTTACCAAGCAATATCTCATTGAACCACGGCCGACTTGTTGACCGCTGCTCGTGGCAAGAGCCTCGTCCGCTGCTATGGGCCTCGCATATACGAGAAACGGGTTGAAGGCGATTACGCGACCGGTTAGGCCTGGGTCTATGAAGTATGTTTGCCGTCGAAGCAATCGGGGGCAGAACGGTCTCGCCCATGTGTCCGGGTATGTCACGCGCCAGAGTCGCGACATGGCCAAAGCGGTTTGGACACTCGATAAAGCAAGGAAAGATTGATTATATGGAGAAGAATTCTCGTCAACTTTTCGGGCTTCCGGCTTCTCCGCATGAGACGACGTGCCGTAGCTTTCTTCCAGCTTTGAGCAGATTCACAAGTCTGGCTTCTGAAGTCATCAAAGTAGAAGACGAAGTCTTAGTTGGGCGTAAAGATCTAGTCTAAGAGAAGCAATTTTTTTCTATCTTATTATGCACTATACTAGTCCATGTGCAGTTCTCTACCAATAGGCAGTTGAGAACCCACCACGGAGAGTCTACCCTGGTGGAACCAAACTTCGTAACCCTGACCCATCGGCTAGCCATCCATTCACTTTGCAAACTAGTGGCTTGAGCCTTTTTTTTTCATTCTTTTTGCAGCAAACCCCTCTTCCTTCACGGTGTCTTTCTTATGTTTATATTGTCTAGGTCACGCATGCTTGCAGTAGATCAAACACCGTCAAGCAATCTTCCTCTAAGCTCTAGTATACTAGAATATACTAGCTGGGTGAACGAAGCGGCCGTTACCTAAATGGTTCTCAGATAACATATCGCCTATACGAGGTGAGTATTGGTCGGGTATAACTAGCCGCTAGTAGGCGAATCGGAGATCTCCAATCGGCGCAGGCCGTCTGCATACTTTGACTCGGAAGACCTACCGCAAATGCCTATCTATGGAGTACCTTTGCTAGCGTGCAGAAGTGGACAGTAGGTCGTGCTCTGACCCACTTCATATACCGATTCACGAGAATATCGAATGGAGGACCCCGCAAAGGAGGAGACTGCCGGGATCGGGCATCCGATAAAGTAAGTATTAGTAGCGTTAACCGTTTGTCTAATAGGCCTTGGCATATGATAAGGATGCTGGAAACATATGTGGATAGGAAGGGTCCTCACGGTATAAAGCGATTCGCACGGTCGTACAAAGCTAGGCGGTGGGTGGCTAGGAAGTAACTCAAGTGGCTCCAAGCCAGCACCCGAGACAATGCACTTGCGGTCGACCATATTAGCTCTCGGGCTTATTGCCGTGGCTGTGGCATGTAGCAGCAACAGCAGTTCCCCGTTCCCAGGTCAGCAGCCAGACATTGTCCCTGAGATAGATGAAACCTTTGAGTTTAATACGTCCTAGTCCCACTCTGCAATGGCATCAATATCGAGGACGCGACCGTCCAGACTCTTCAGAGATGGATGACCATGGGCAATCTTAGCAGCCAAGATCTTGTAACCTGTTATATCGCTCGTATCGAGGAGACAAATAAGCAAGCTGGAGCCTAGGTCGTCCAAGATCTCTCGTGCAAACGTCGCTAACCTCACTCCAAGGTATCTTAACTCGGTCAGTGAGATCAACCCCGATGCGCTAAGCATCGCGGCCGCGCTGGACGACGAGCGCGCTCAGGGTAACATGCGCGGCCCCATGCATGGCATCCCCTTCCTGGTAAAAGACAATTACTACACGGACGATAAGCATAATACTAGCGAGGGTGGCTTGGTCCTTCTCGGGGGACGCTACTCGTCCGAGGCGACCGTCGTGACCAAGGTCCGCCTCGCGGGAGGCGTGCTGCTCGGGCACGCCGCCATGTCCGAGGCGGCAGACCACCGTGCCTCGACCAACTATTCCGGAGGGTACTCGACACGCGTGGGTCAGACTAGGAACCCGTTCAACCTGACGCAGCCAACCCGCGGGAGCAGTGGCGGCTCGGTGGTGGCAGTGCGGAGCAATCAGGTCGCCATTGCGCTCGGCACCGAGACGCACGGCTCATTGACGCACCCGGCCGCGGACTTGGGCTTGTATACGATCAAGTCGACTCCTGGTCTGATGTCGCGCCACGGCATTGTCACCGGCAGCTTTTTCCACGATACCCCGGGCCCTCTGGCGAGGTCTATGGCGGATGTGGCCCTCATGTTGGACATAATGGCTGGGGCTGACCCGCTGGACAACTTGACGTTTGAAGCATTGGGCCATTACCCCGAAAAGGGCTACAGCGCAGAGGTGGTGGGCAAGGACGCCTTAAAGGGCATGAAGCTGGGAGTACCGTGGCATCCATACTGGGCGACGGAAGGTGTAAGCGCATCGAACCCAAGCTCGCCTTCGCTCCCGGCACAGAGGCTGATCTACGACCTATCTAGGCCATGAACGCCCCTGGTCTGAGGGAGAATTACGAGCGACGGCTTCGCGAACTTCGGGCAGCAGGTGCTGAGATTTACAATGTCACGGTAAGTCAGACTCTGGCCGTGGCTACAGACCGCCAAGTCTTCCTTCTCCTCCTGACCACTTTCTCAGATGCCGGGCATTAAGTCCATCGCGAATCCCTATGGATTCGGGCACCCCGCCTCCCTGGCCCCGGAGCTGCAGCACCAGATTGCCTACAACACTCTGCTCGCTGTCGGCTACAGTGAGTGGCTCCAAAACTGGACCTTCCCGGAAAGCGACCCCCGCCACGGCATGTCCACCCTAGCCGAGATGACCGAGTGGAATGACGCCCACAACGCCTCGACGGGCTCTCTCGGAAATGGCACGTGGTGGTACAACACCATCTCCGGCCAAGACTTCTACGACGCCGGCGTCGCAACCGGCGGCGCCATGAACGGGACGTTCTGGACTGCTTTTGGCTGGGGCCGTCACACTGCCCGCGCGGCCATCGACGGCGGGCACGCGTATGTGACTGAGAACGGCACGGTAATCCTGCTGGACGGCTTGCTTGTTCCGAACGGCGACGCCGGCGGGCGCAACGATCCCTGCGCGTCGATTCCTTCGTACGCCGGGTACCCGGTGGCGGCGGTGCCGATCGGACAGAGCGGCTATGGAGTCCCCTACGGCATTTGTGTGTACGGGAGGCGCTTCGGAGAAGCGAAGCTGGTGAGGGTGGCATCGGCAATGGAGGACCTGTTCCGGTGGAATGCCACGCCACTGTTCTGGAACTACGAGACTGCACACGGAAGGTGGGATGCCCCGTGGCCAGGGTACACCTGCACGACAGAGTCTCTAGAAAGATACGCCTGTGATGCGGCCTAATGTAGCTCTGGTAGGGGCATATGAGGATCCATCGCGAGCTAGGAAAATGCGATCGGTTGACACCTAGTTAAGATGGCTTCCGCCAATCTATTATATGATCTACGCAAGCCCTGTGATTCGAACCGCTGTCGGCTCGGCAGTCGAGTGTGCCTGAAAGGCCTAGCTCCAAGATGGGGGGCGGATTGCTGAACAGGGAGGCAGGTAGCAGAAGCAATACCTAGTCAGGCGTTCGGGCTGGGTTGTCATAGACCGTCTCTGCCCTTGGTTCCCCTCCCTCTATTTAGGAGGCACTGCACGTATAGCGTGCTGCTATAGCGGCAGCACCACCGACCACGTGAACTCGAGGAATTGGCGCACAAACTATTACATAACTCGGAAGCGAGTCTGCTGAAGTATGGTCCTTTTCCCATCCCTTCGTCTCCCATTCCCCGGGAGTAAAATCAATGGTGGAAGGAGAGGAAGGGGATTAAAAGAACGAAAGAAGCAAGGAGCAAGTATCAACGTCAGCAGTGGGGGCTGAACTGGTGCAAATAGACAATATCGCCGCATCATCATATGGAACTCACCAAGGAGCAAGCACTGAGGTTCATGTCCCGGCTCGCCAGCACCCTTGGCGCGGCAAGCTACGTCTAACAAATGCATCCGTCCTGCACTCATCCGCAATAAGAGCATCCCTGAGCGGCGCCCAGGGGTTCCCAACTTCATATACCGGTGCTTCCACCCCCGTCGCTCTATGCACCGATATACCAGCGCTAAACATTTGAGCTGTCACGCACCCGACGCGCCAAAGCCACTCCTGTTCCCGCCCTCCTTCCAAAAGCCTTCCGCACAGTTGGATACGGCGATTGAGGTTGTATTTACTGTCCAAAATCCAATTTCTCGCCCAAACTCCGGCGCCCGCCGTCATCAGCCAAGCGGCCTGGCCAGTTCATGCTTCATTAGAGCTCATTTCTTCGTCAGTCGTAGTCGCCGTCCCCTTCGTCCTCTTCCTCTTCCTCGTCCTCTTCTTCGTCTTCTTCCTCCTGCCCCGCGGCTTCTTTCACCTTCTGTTCGACCCGTCGCCGTGCTGACTTCTGTATGTAGGTGTCGATCAGCTCGTCCCCGCAGGCGTGGTGGTCCAAGAGCTCCATATTGAGCCGCCACACCGTCTCCTTCAGCCCCTCCCTCGTCTCAACCAATTCGCGGTTCCGCGCCTCGGCTAGCCGCGCCTCGTCCTCGAGGTCCAGGTTGGCCGCCTTGCTCTTGGCACGGCATCGCGTAGCGGCGGCTCGGTTCCGGGCCCGCGACGTGGAGACCTGGGCCGAGTCGGTGGTGGCCGCCTCGGAGAGCGGCGACCACGCTGTTGATGCGATGACAGTGGAGGGGGTCGTCGGCGCGGTAAATGGATCGATGGAATTTGGCGTGGGCAGCGGCGTCATGGCCTGCCCGCTCGTGATGCTTGTCTCGCCTGCAAGGTCGATGAACGACGAGGAGGCAAGCGCGAAGGGCGCCTTGCGCTGACGGGAACGACCTTGTGCAACCTGATCGCTCATGTTGGTCCCTTCGGGCTGCGACCTGTCTTTGAATCGCTCTTTGCCTTTGGCTTCTCTCCTGTGCGCGGTGCGGTCCGCTCGGGATCCGTGTTGTGGTGTCCCATATTCATGGGCGTCTCTCTCTTGCAGATCAGCAGCGCGCCATGAGGCATGGGCGCCGAGCTCGGCCTGCAAAAGTGGCAGATGAGGGGCGGTGGGCGGTCCAGCATCTAATTCTGCCGGGGGGCGATAGGCAGGGTGGTGGCTGTGAGTGGGAAAGGCAAGGCTGGGTTCACGATAGGTCATCGAGAGTTGCTGGTAGGAACCGATGGAAATCTGGGTGATATTGTAGGGAGACCCGCTCCCAAGCGGGTGGTGTGCCGCTGCTGCCGCGCGAGCATCGTGCGCCGGCATTGCGTGGTAAGCCGGCTGGTTTGACGGGGGCGGGGAGCCCACGGCTCGGGCATTGTTAACGCTGTTAACGCCAGAGGGCACAGGCGGGTTGAAGTAGGGTAGCCAGCCCGGGCCGTCCGAGTGCTGATTTGGATAGCAAGCGTACGATGAGTCCGCGGCCGGAGGTATTGGCGTTTGGTCGTCCCCGGGAGTTTCGGCATCAGGGGTGGTCAGCGAGAAGCCATCAGGCAGGAAGGCGTTGTTCATGGTCGCTATTTCTGAGCAGTCTACCAACAATGCCTTTTCAGGGGGGGCGAGGGGAGCTGCAGGCGATGTGGGTTAAATATGTCTCTGCGGACGTGTCTCGGAGTCAAAGCCTGTCTGCCGCTACGCAGCCGCAGCTCTGCGCTCGCGGCTTGAGGGGCGAGTGCATTGGTGGACGGGAGCGAGTTGGGAATTTCTTAGTGGAGAGAAGGCTGCCTGCCCCCGGTTCGTCGTTTCGGGCATAGATAGCAAGGTGAAGAGGGGTGGGAGAAGGAGGAGAGGTAGGTGCCGATGCCACGATGCAAGACCAGACCAAAGGCCTCGGGCAAGAGGTACGAAGATTAGTAAAGTATTCGAGATCCAGCCCGCTTGTTGTAGGTTTTCGGTTGGCGGGGTTCGCCCTGAGGCTATGTCGACCAGAACCAGCTCCCCTGGCTGCAATACCTTTTTTTTCTTTTCTTTTTTTTTCTCTCTAGCGGCGTGGCCTTGGTTGTGGAGATGCGGTGTAGGACGAGACAAGCTTGTCCCCAATACGCTTCTGGCCAGCGAGCCTGTTGGCTGGACTGAGGGCGGTCTTCCATGACTTTCTCACAATTTCTGTCCTCGCGAAACTGTCCTCCCTCGGCTCCCGCTCTGCGCGCTCCCCGCACATGGCCTCATCTCGGTCGGCGACGAGGCACATGACCTTGTCAGGCCGATCCAAGTTCTCCTCGGCAGTTCCCTAATTCTTTCTCCAGCCCAGACATTCGTGGGCAATGTCGTGTCCGTCTGCCAGCAGATCGCCGAACTCCGAGTTTGTTCAATGGGCCAAGTTATCAAACAGTATACTGCACATGCTTGACGTGGGAAAGTACCAGGTCGTGGGGCGCCTGACGAAAAGGTGGGGCGTCATGGCATTGGTCCTTCCTCGGCGACTGTGCCGACATTTCCAGCCTTCTAATTGGCTAATGTTTTGGCACTCGCATCTCCACTGCCTTGTGATCGTCATCTTGATCGAGATCATACGGCATGAATATTGGAGATGAGGCGATACGACCGCTTTCCACGTCAAGAAAAAAGTGGACTTAAATTTCATTCGTCCCAATCATTCACGCCCGTACCTACGGAGTAGCATCGATCACGCAAGCGTCAAAATATGGGCGAGCTTGGCGAGGTCCATTGAGACGGCTCCAGAATCGCCTGTACCCAAACGGCGATGGCGCCTACGCATCAGAAAAAGGAAGAAGAAGAAGGAGCGAAAAAAGAAACAAACAGCCAAATGGGACACAGCTTGGCAAGTGTGGGAAGGGTGGGCAATGCCGATCAAGGTCAGCAGATAGCTGCGCTACACATCCTGAAAGGATGATATATTTTTGGCCTCTTTCGTGGCAGCCAGCTACCTTCCACCACACAGGACCGGTGACTACACACATTGTAGCAGCGTAGAATTCGGTCGAACTACACCAGCATGACCAGGCGCGAGGCGAAAGTTAAGAGGGCTAATTCATTCAAAGCAACTAGGCGGCTACAGAGGGCCTCCACAGCTAGCCGATCCTGTGTATCAAGTCGAAGTAAATGGCCGATGGACCCTCCTGCGGCTAAGCCACGTGCTGGTTGTTTCTCTGTGCATGTCTAGGGGCGATTACAGCTTTATACGCTTGGCTCAAGTTTTTGCGACGCTCGGAAGAGTACCCTCTAGACATGAGCTTTGGCAATTAGGTAGTCTCTCATACGCCGTTCTAGCCACAGAGAGAAAATTTTGGGATGCAAGCATCTGATGCTCAGGAACTCGATCCGGTGCAACTCAGCACCAGTTGTATCGCCGAGACTACTGAAAGTCCCCAAACATATACTGAGTCTTGAATAAATGCCTGCGGACCGACGATCCGTGCAGGACCCTTAGCTTGCGAGGAACCAATATTCTCCCACTGCTCCCCTGTTTTCACCTTTTCTTTTTGCATATACGCCATGGTCCAAAACACCTATCCATCTTGCGTCGACTTCTCAGCGGAGCTTCTAGCAGTCCTTCATATACCACGGATGGTCTCTAAAACTGAACATGTCTCGTCTGTTGATGGTCATCCGTGCCTAATGACCGCACGCGCAGGATTATTTGCTAATTTGAAAGCGTCCAGACCTGCCCGTCTCTATCCCATCCCCTCCAATCGCATACTTCATCTCATCACATACCCACTCCCAGCGCTTCAGTACACCGCCCCAGGATATGAAGCAAGGGAAATAGGATGGCCCGATCGTTCTCCATAAACCAACTCCTCGCCCTCGACTTCGACCTAGACTTCGACAACCGTCAGATTACCGACGCTTCCAACCGAAAACATGGTTACCCTACTTCCGGCTACGGATTAGGGGCCCTTAATCAAGGTCACGAGCATTGGCTGAGATATCATTGCCAAGAACAGCCGAAAAGAAAAGAGCGAGCCAGCAAGGAGTAGAGCCTGGCGACTGAGGTTCCGAATAACCTACCATCCCTGGTATCTGTTCCAGGCGCATTCAGGGCGGCCTTTGGAAGAATCGAGGATGCGTCTCGGCGACCTCGGGCAGGGTATTGTTGCCGGAGATGTGGGGGCCGCAAGATATCCTTCACCGCTTGGTTCCACGGCGTGATGGTCAACCGTGATGTGATCAAGTGGTGGTCGCACAAGCTGTCCATGAGGGTTGTTAATTACCCCAGCCCCGCCATGACCATTCAGTGCCCAACTGGTTATCTCAACCATCTCATCGCCGAGGCCGGTCTCGGTCTCGGCCACGATACGCGAGCTGATAGTTGCTCCTGTGCGGGTCGGTGGCGCTCGAGAGCATCCGTTCGTGAGTTCATGAGGCATTGCTTGCTATTTTCAAGTTGTCAACTCGGACATTGCACCTGTCGAAGATGCCATCTCGGAAAGAAAAGAAAGAAAAATAAAATAAAATAAAGGAGCCGAGATCTTGCGCGCAGTTGGCGTGAAGACTCGCGAATCCGCGATGGAGAGGCGTTGGGTTTTCACATGGCCCAAATACTGAAACAAGTTTGTCATCCACCATGATAACTCGTGGGAAAGTTGTAGCGGGCCGTATCATCCGAAGAGTGCCCGCGGCAAGAACTGCCGCGAGGTTGTCTCGTCAATTGCACCCTATGGTGAAGCCGCCACCACGACGCCGTGCTCGCTAGTACTTCAGCTGAGGCTTGTGCCACGACAGCGGTCACGCCACTGCAGGCAGCCGGGTCCTATACTCGGCCGAAGATGACGAGGAAATATTCGCCCTCTCTTCCCGCTCGGGTCACTGACAACACAGTCGCCAGGCTCGCGGGGGGGGGGCATCCTATGTCTTCCCCTCCCCCGCCCTCCCCCTCATTCCGGCCAATCGGGAGTGAGCGCCATCTCCCTTGCGACAGGTCCCTTGCGACAAGTCATGCCAAGTAGCTACACCGCTCAGATCGGCGGTAAGCCTACAGCCTCGGCAGCGTTGCCACGATTCCTCGCTCAGTCCCGTCCAGGGCTAGGAGTGTTGCACAAGGATATGGTCGTGGCCACTCCGATAGGGCCTGGGGACGAGGAGGAAGGCTCAGCAAGCATCTAGTCATATTATGCGAGGGGCCATTAATCATATGGCCTAGGAGGGAGGGTCTGTACATCGAGACGCCATACCCGCAAGTGACAGGTCTTCGCTCCCTACCAACGGCCATACACGATGAGCCCAACGATAGACAGCGTCGTCGTGAAATTTCTCGATGAAGAGTAAGAGATGCGAGCACAAAATGGGGGAATTATACAATTAGTAGAAGCTCTTGAAGATTTGCAGTGGGAGGTTCTCAAGGCGATATGTCTTGATGCTCCTAATCATGCCGGACTGGCCTCCCCGCGGGCTGTCCTCAACGGATTTCTCAGGATCGTCCTACGCGCCATTGCTCTGTTTGTAGTGCCTGTTTATCCCACAAATCATGTCTCGTTACGTGCTGTTGGTCGTCGTCTGGTTGCTTTGTCATCTATATCCCCTTATCCGGGCCCCTCTCGTCATTTCGTTTGTCGAAACATACCTCCATTTTTCGGCTACGGCGGCCTGAGCGATTCTGAACTATGGGCACGTCTTCTTATTACATCTCTATTTAAGTAGTGGGTCGCCGCTGCAATATTTCTGGTGTGTTTTGAGACATTAGCTCATTTTGAAGTCCGTGAAGTTTTAGAACACCGTCCTCAGAGCACTCGTTCCTAGGGCCCCTGGTGACAGGTCAGAGTTGCAGCGTGCCAACCACCGACCGTTCCTTCTATAGGAATGAAGAGGGCAGAAACCACCCCTTAATCAAACAATCTGTTCTAAGATCGCAATAACTCCAAGACGATTGCAGCTAGCAAGGGCGCCGCGCGGTACACTAACAATTCTACAGAAGCAATGTTGGGACAAGCCACAGGGACCCTTATAATAATCTTTGTGCGCCCAATAGGTTTGTTCCCCTAGTTACGATACAACTCCACTCTAAACACTTACAAAGTAAATATATTTTTGTTGTTCTTGAATGAAATAGTAGGACGGAATGATTCTAATACGAGGCTACCGTATTAGACCCTGAACGGCATGTTTACAGACCACCTCAGTAAAGATCCTGCGAGTCTTGAAATCATCCACTAGGAATCGAGAACTGCCGTCATGGCAGTAGGATCGGGCTTTCTCTCTGCCACAAATGACCTCTTTTTATTTATCTCTGATCAATCCTGAAGTTGTCCTACCCTGCTACTCTATTTGAGATTTCATTCCTCAGATACTTGTAGTTTGCGGGCTATTATCGCAACTCACTGCTCGCCCCAAGCAATCTTCGTAACCAGAGCCATATCCAAACTCGGCCCATCAACAGCACACGGTTTAATAATACCCTGTGTCGGAGAAACCAAGGGCGGCCTGTTACGTAGTTCAGCCGCACGAACCGAAGTCCGAGTTTCCAAAGCTGCAGGCAAGTTCCGAGTCGCTGCAACACTACACGCCCGGTACCTACATGCCTTCGGGTAGGCAAAGAAGACCTGCATCGCCGGCTAATATTCCGGCTATCCAAGCTACCGGGAATTGTATTTGTTCTCGTAGCTCTAACTGCTGCTGTACTCTCTTGAAGCTCTTTCTTCTCGATTGGGACCTCTGAGCTTGAGCGGAGCATATACTCCACGAACTGGTCATACGTTCGCATAATAGGCCCGTCTTACTCTTTCGGTCTTGGCCCGACTAGAACGGCTTATCAGTTGTAGCAATAGAAGGAATAGAAGGGGGTGCGCCACTGAAACGCCATCTACCAAATTTCCACCTGAAGAGATACTTGGTCGAGCTCAGCCGCTGCTCGCAGTCCAGGCGGCCTCGCCTACAGCTGCGAGCTGCAGCCTGCGAGCCGTGACGCAAGCGGCGCGCCCCAGGTCCAAGTTCTTGCATTGAGCAGGCATGCAATCCAAACTCGCTCAATGCGTCAGAAAGGAGGAAAGGCTCGGGAATTTCGGGACGTTGGGTCTGCCTAGCCCCGATTGGGACTTGCTCAGCGCCCTGGCGGTCTGACTCGAATGGTACATACGCGTAAGCAAGAAAGGGGACCCGACTCTATCACGAGCGTGAGTTCGCACCCTTTTAGGAAGATCTGGGGCAGGGCCTCGTGAGTAGGGGAGCCATACCTGGTCATCATCCCTTAGAATCTCACCTATAGGGCTACCTGGCCCCGGTTTGCTCATCTCACGGGCCTGCTCCCTGTTCTCGACCCCGGTCATCCCCTTGGCTTTGCCACGGATCGGCATAGCTTAAATCGACGTGTTTGTGGGCCTGGTCGTATAGCCAGCTTAGTGAACGCCCTGCTTGCCATGTGAGCACCTCAGGGGTTGTGAACGGCATCAGTTGCATCACGGTGAATACGAAAGCACCCACCACGCTAAGCTACTTTGCTAGCTAGCGGAGGCAAGGGGTACGGTTTAGAAAGAGTGGAGGTATCTACAATAACTGAGTGTCACGTCACAGGCATTTCCTTAAGCTGAACTTCTTAACGTTTCCACTACTGTTCTTCTTGTTGTAACCTTGCTGTGCATCTTACGCCGTCCAACTAGATTGGTGCAAGACAAGCCCAGGTGATCCTGCCGTATGAACATCATTGCTTGGCGGTAGGAAATTGTCTGACCTATTTCAGGACTGATATGGTAACGGTTTCTTCAAGGGTTCCTCGCTTTTCGCATTCTAGAGATTCGCCATATAGATACTGGATGCAGTAACGACTCTCCAGGTTGACGGGTAACACGGGATTCAGAAACAATAGTCTGCCACAGCCGCTCCCCGGAGAGGCAATTCTCTCGGTCCCTTATCTCTACCCGGTCCCGAGCACGCGGAAATCGGGCTGTACGACTCCAAGCATGGTGGAATTGCGGCAGCGCGGGCCGAGTCCAGGCTTTCAAGAAGCCGCCTAGGAGGATTCCCGCACTTGGCCGAGAGCAGTATGAATGCTGTGACACCGCGCGGCATGGCAGCGAGCCCTTTTATTGACTACTAGTTCCCATTGTAGTCTAGAAATAGACGGGTTACATTTCCGGCAGTTACTCTGCTCAGCTGAAGAGATATCTCCAGGTGGCCAGGCGAACCCGGTGGTTCTATCTGCCGATCCGGCACAGTTGCAGGAGAGCAAGACTGAGTCTCAATGGCTGTGCGGTCCCACCGCCCACCCGCCCCTCCACCCCCGGATTTGAGACATGGTGGCGTTCGCACGCCGTGGATGCATCCGCAGCCTTTGCGCTTGGATACCTGCCACTCACGGTTCCGGCATGAGAGGTGCAAATTATGATAGGCATCCAGCCGATGCGTCCCAAGAGGCCATGGCGGGGAGGCAAGCCCCATGAGGCGACCCTGGAAGAGGAAGGGTTTTCTTAATCAAGAGAATCCTACCGGAACGGTGCGGAATGCGGCGTGGTTAGGAACTACTGACTCCAGACTCTAGGTCTCAAGCTGTTTCATTGGAAAACCAAAAAGCACGCGGGAGTTTGTGTCGGCCGAGACAGGACCCGGTTAAGTCGGCTATTACCACTTCATCCACAGCCCGCGCTTAAGGTGGTGGCGGACAACCGAGTGCGAGTGCCCAGCCTGGACGGCATAGAGTGCAACTCCCCACATACCGCAGCATAGGTGCAGCTGGAGCCTGAGCCGTGTTTTCGCTCCTGCAATGCGCACTACAGAACCCGCAGCTATGTATAGGTGGGGAGCTAAGCTATGGGCGCTTCCCTGTTGAACTCCTAACCCTGGAATGCACCCACCCGTGGACAAGAATAGTAAACAGGCCCCTGGCAAGGCGGGAAGATAGGGGGCCAGGAAACGGGAGTGGGCGCCACGGGTCTTTCCGGCCCGACCGAACCGGTTTCCTCTACATAGTAGGTGACTTGCTCATAGACCGGGGCGTCCGAGAAGTCAGCGGTCGCAAGTAAGCACCGTATAAGGGACTATACGGTCCAACCACGCCGAAGCCAGAAATTGAGCTTCTAGGAAGCTTCCTGACTAGGATTCCAACACCTGATTTTCTTCCTCTTTCTACATTCCATTTACTCATTACCTTCCCTTTGTGATTGACTTTCAGGTCACGAGCCGCTCGGGCGTAGCGGAAGGGCTGCTTGCGGGGACCAACGCCTCGCATGACCGCCTGTAGGCCGCCGAACCTTGTCCGAGCGAAGCAAGATTCTCAGCTCCTGGGCTTGTAGGGAGGGGTGGGGGGAGGCTGCCACGCAGTGGCTTACAGCACGAAAGGAGTGCGGCGAACATGGGTTGCGACCGTGTTACCGATACCTTGGCGTGGCTGTCAGCGCCCGCATCACGAGAACGCCATGAGAGCTGGTCGGCCTGCGATCGGGCAGAAAGGACGAGGACTGGCGGGCCAGGATGCCAAGGAGCATGGGCTAGTCTGTCGCTTACATCGTAAGAGAGATATCCTGAGCGGCCAAGTGGTGCAGAGGGGACTGGCGGGACTGGGGCTCGGAGGAGGGGAGGTAAGTAATAAACAAATCTCCTATTGGAGCGTCGCCGGCGGGGGGCGTGGGCGCCAACGATGCGCGGCCGTTTAGGTCGCTCTTTCCTGTTCTCTCCTGCAGAAGAGGATTTCGGACGCCTGCGGCTGGCCGAAGTGAGAGCAGAACTGCCGAGAGATTCAAGGACCAACGCTCATGGCGTCGTACCGTCGCATCGGGGGGGCTGCTGACGGCTCGCGGCAGCTCGGCCGGGGCGTTGTATTTTCTGGGCCGACGGCGGGGGGGAGCGCCGACGGGGGGCGACCAGCCGGGCGCGCCCAGTGGGGCTAGACGGGCCCCTGAGCACGAGCCTGCCGGTACCAGACTGGCCGCTGTTGCGGTTGGTGGTGGGGTGCACGTCAGCCCTGTTTGGCTCCTTCCATCTGCCGCGTCACTTGGTCGTCCCAAGTTTCCGGCCTGTACTTCCCACCCGCACCCCACTCGCACCTTCCGACGCCCACCGCAACGTCGTCCCTTCGTCGCTTCTCAACTTTCTTCCGACGTCCAGCCAGCTAGGCCAAGGACTAAGCCTGCGAGCGTCAGGTCGTCGACGCAGGATCTCACACCTCCACCAAGCACTGCTCTCCTCCCACCAATCGTGCTATCTCTTTTCCTTGGTCGTCCTACGTTTGCATCCCCTGCTTCACCGCACTATTGGCGTCCTGGTTGGTCTGCTGCAGCCGGTGTCCTGATCCTGGCTCCTCTCACCGCACCAGGCCGTCTTAGGCCGCGTCTTTCATAGCCTGACCTCATCCGTCGAGGTCTCGACATTTCGCCGAAGTCCTGTCGGCCACCCCTCCGCTACGGACCGCCGGTGGTTCTCAAGGACCCGATGAGCCTCGCCGAGCTGCCTCGCTCATAGAAACCTGCTGGCTTCGGAGCCTGGCCGTACAAGCTAGCTTCTAAGGTGACTCCAACACACCAATGCTAACCGCTTCAGTGCCGCAGCAATGCAGTTCTGCGTGCCTTGTGAGGGGATGCCTGTCCAGCCTTCCCGCTCCTTGATCATGCATTTTTATTTTATTTCGCCTTCCGCGTCCCTTCAGACAGGGGGATCGCGCTTGGGGCTCCCCGGCCCAGATCACCAATCGCCTTCCTTCCAAGTCTTCCAACTAGGGTAGGTAGTGTTATACTATGTAGGGTTCGCTGTCGCTGCAGGGGGCCAGTCAAAGGGTCTGGCCGCCCACCATACTACTGCCACGTTTTTAGTCGTGTGCTGCGGTCCAATCTGTTCTGCCAATACAGAGGGCTGAATTATGCTAGTTCGACACCAAGTCGACCTTCCACTGTCGTCCCATCTCCTTAGCATAGCGCTCTGGCTGAGGTGCTGAACAGTGGTCGATTCCGTTGTGGCCTTTTTTTAATCCTCTCGCTCCGCGTGTACATGATAGGCGCGGAAACAACTGGAAACGATATGCGATACCACCGCGGGAGGGACTGCAACCCACGAACCTACGGCGCTGCCAAGCCAAGGTATCACAGCCTCCGTGGTCTGTGCTCCACTGCTGCTCGTATTTCCCACGTCTTCCGTATCCCATGGTTCTCTCTGACGACTGGGCTGCAGCAAATCACCAGCATGGGCGTCAGCTCGGAGTTTGCCAGATCGTGGAGAGCACTGTTCTGGCCCTGGTTCGGGGTCTGCGCGGGACTTCACGGGCAGTGCTGACCACCCGAGCGTCTTGCTCTTCTGCTAGACTGGCCAGGTCCTACACGAAGTGCATACTCTTCTGATGATTCGTTCTGTTCCTGGGCGATGCATTGCAAACACTGCTTGGGGGCCATTCCGCGGCACGTGAGATGGCGCGTTGTTAATGGTGAACTGCCCTACCCAGCGGCTCTACCCTGAGTTCTGGAGATGTGCCATGCGCCCAAACCTGGTAGACTGTTCTTTCATCCCGCTCCATCTGTTGGATCGATCAACGGTTCTGGTACAAACCCCGCCACAGCCGCTGCCGCTGTGCTTTCTCCCAAGGACCCCGGTCTTGCACGGTTCTCGTGAGAAGCACAACTTCTTGACCCTAAAGGCAGGACTGTGACCTCCCTTGAACACAACCCCCGGGGTGGGTATTATCGACGTGCGTAACCTTACCCCCTGACCTAGGTCTCCTCGTCGTTATGTGCAGCGCGTGGAGACTTCCGAGCTACCGTGCCTTGCCCCTCCACTCTTCGCCTCCGGGCTTCCTTCCACCACACTTGCCCGTTGCAGCCCCCTACGCCGCCACCTACATGATTCTTGGAAAGGGCAAGGGGGCTGCAGAAACTATTGATGACAAGATGGTGTCGAGTGACCCCCCTGGACATAGACGTGACGAGTTTCCGAAGGCTGGGCATGGCTACTTTGGGACGCCTCCCCTGCCGCCCCCGGTAGCATGTCTTCGGCGCCTTCACGATGTCAACAGGATCCCCCGCTAGGCGTTCTTAGCCACGT
Organism: Thozetella sp. PMI_491; assembly: GCA_021432635.1. Taxonomy (NCBI): domain Eukaryota; kingdom Fungi; phylum Ascomycota; class Sordariomycetes; order Chaetosphaeriales; family Chaetosphaeriaceae; genus Thozetella; species Thozetella sp. PMI_491. The sequence continues at coordinate 388,820 of MU270048.1, forward strand.
CGTCATGGCTGCCCATGACCTGCCTCCTCTCATTAAACTATCCGCATGTTTCAATGCACCGTCCTGGCGCTGCGGCCACCAAGTGGAACACACCACCATCGCGGACAAGCGTCAGCTGAAGTAGCAGTTCTCCGCTTTGGAGTCAACCTACGACGGTACTCGGACGTCTGTGGACGAGGGTACTCGCCCGAACACGAGTGGGACCTCGTGTCAAGATATAAAGACCTAGAGTGTCGACATCAACCGAACCACTCCCCTTATCAGACACACACCGGTCTGGCTACACTGCCTCTACTTTTGTTCACTTCCGTTTGCTCCAAGCTTCTGAGCATTCCAATCTCAGGAGTCATCTGCTCCTGAACTTGGACACCATGAAGCAGTCTCTAGTCTCCTTGTTTTCCTGTGTGACGGGGGCCCTTGCCGTCTCCCTCTCCTTTGGCGAACCAGAGGCAAACCTCTTTGCCTCTATCCAACCTCGCCAGGCGTCGTGTGAGAACGGCCCGGACTCCCGGCAGTGCTGGGGTGACTACAGCATTGACACGAACTACTATGATACTATCCCTGATGGCCAGGACGTCGAAGTGTGGCTCTCGGTCGAGCAAGGCCCTTGTGCTCCCGATGGATACAATCGCACCTGCATGACCTTCAACGGCACAATTCCAGGCCCGACCATCTACGCCAGCTGGGGAGATACCCTGATTATCCACGTGACGAACAATATGGTCAACCAAGGAACAGCCATCCACTGGCACGGCCTGCGGCAGCTCAACAGCTTTGTTCAGGATGGCGTTCCCGGTGTCACTCAGTGTCCCATTGGTCCTCGTCAGGGTGATGCCACCCAAGGAGAAACCCTCACATACCGATTCAGGGTCACCCAGTACGGATCGGTGCGTAATCCATGAGTGGCCTTTTCTTATGTCGATACTGGTGCTAATGTACTATTCCGTAGACTTGGTATCACAGTCATCAGACTCTTCAATACCCAGAGGGCTTGTTTGGCGGCTTGGTCCTCAGAGGACCCGCCACAGCCAACTACACTGATGACCTCGGCGTGCTCTTCCTCCAGGATTGGTCGCACACCTCGGCCTTCACCCTCTGGAACGCTACGACTCTGTCGCCCAAAGAAGGCATCCCGCCTCTCAATGGGCTGGAGAGCACCCTCATCAACGGTACCAACACTTTCAGCTGCACTGGAAGCACCGACCCGAACTGCCTTGGCACCGGCACGAAGTTCGAGACTGTGTTCCAGACTGGAAACAAATACCTTCTTCGACTCATCAACCCTTCCATCGATGCGCAATTCCAGTTCAGTATTGATGGGCATAACCTAACCGTTATCGCCACCGACCTCGTCCCTATTGAGCCGTTCGTGACAGATAGTATCCTCGTCAGCATCGGTCAACGCTGTAAGCTACAGTTCTCTCTATTTTTGCCCAAGCATCCAACCCCAAGCCTCCCTTGTATCAGTCTTTTTTTCTGGCTGCCCTTAAATACGGTTTTCGTTAACTAGGTACCCTTAGACGACGTTATTGTAGAGGCCAATGCCTCGCCCGGGGACTACTGGATCCGCGGCGGCTGGGTTGGCGCATGTGCCCCCAACCAACATCCTACTGATGCCACCGGCATCCTTCGTTATGATGCCACTAGCACCAATGACCCAACTACATCAAGCACCGTCTCTCCCGCCACCACCTGCCTCGACGAGCCCTCAGAGAGCCTTGTGCCGCATCTGAAGCTCGACGTGACCAACATTGTCACGACCGATGACGCAAACCTCACGTCTAGCGGCATTGCAACCCCCCAATTCCACTGGATCCTCGGCAACAGCAACCTAGAGATCGACTGGGAGAACCCGACGGTGGAGTACATCATCAGCGGTAACACGAGCTTCCCTAGCGACTACAATGTAGTCACCGTCGATGTGAGTAGAGGCCTTAACAGCTCTTGCGCTTCCCTTGCACTAATTCCACGGGACAGAAAACCGCAACTACGGGTGATCAGTGGGCTGTGCTAGTTATCGAAGACAGGTCTGGCTTTAAGTAAGCCTGCCTATACCCAGCCGGTACTTATTCTAGCAGCATCGCTGACAACCTCGCTAGTCTCGCTCACCCCGTCCACCTTCACGGCCATGATTTCTGGGTACTCGCCCAGACCACGGCTGTATATGACCCCACCGTTCCATTCAACCTGACCAACACCTTGACGCGCCGAGACGTCGCCATGCTCCCTGGCGGTGGACACCTTGCCTTTGCCTTCAAGCTGGACAACCCAGGTGCCTGGCTGGTCCATTGCCACATCGCGTGGCACGCCAGCCAAGGCCTTGGGCTCGAATTTCTCGAGAGCCCTGGCTCAATTAGCATTAGCAGCGGCGACCAGCAGCAGATCAACCAGACGTGCACCGACTGGGTGACCAAGTACATGAACACCACCTGGCCTCGGGATGACTCGGGTATATAACTGCACTCAAGGTTTGCAGTGTACTTGTAACATTGATTTTCACACCCTTTTGATCGCCAAGACAGAAGACGTGGCTTTGGAGAGGGTCCTCGGGCCTCGCTACCAAGGTGATGTCGGTCGGGCCTCATCACGCCATGTCCTTTTCTGGCTTGGATACTCAACTTGTTCCTTTCGGCATTCCACTAGGAAGGGTTATAGACGGTTGCATCTACACCAAAGGTTCTTAATTCGCTGTACATATTAGCCGGCCGAATTTGAGTATATCGCACATCCTGTCTACTGTCGAGGATGTCCTGGATGTCAAGGTTGCCCCTCACGTGAGCCAATTCTTTCGAGCGACCTCGCACTGGTGATAAATGCTCTCTCAACTACTGGGTTATGTCGTCCATAACCTATCAGTCAAGTCGAGGTGACTTAGCGTCTATCGGGATCCCTGTCTGCGCTGATTGCTTATTTCGCCGTTGAGATGTCGTCGATCTCGAAGCCTGTCCGACTCTGTGCCGGTGACAAGACGGGATCTGACTTTCAGTCGCCCCGCGGCGAGACCCTCTTATATACAAATTTGAGGGCTGTGTTCGTGAACAGTAGAGAAATTTTGAGCAATTTTCTAACAACACCATCCAATCAGCTGACGAGTAGCCAAGCGCACCAACAGGGTGCCCACGTCCGGCTGACTGTCTTATTCAGTGCAACTTCTGTCTCTTGGCCCTTCCATTCTCTTTCGGCTCCTCTGTTTCTGGAATCTTGGCCTCGGCAGCCGGGACTCCAGCCTTCCATCGGTACGTCTCAGCCACATGATCTTCCGGGGGATACCGCTGGCCGTCCTTTCCGTAGAAGTTCTCGCGGTAGGTACCACCGGGCACGGCATAGTCGTCCCAGAAGAGCCCCCGCCGGCGCAATTCGGGGACCAGCAGCTCGATGGTATCCTTGAAGGACTGAGGGAAGAGGGCGTAGGCAAAGTTGAAGCCATCCACGTCTGCCACGTCGACCCATTCCTGGAGCTTATCCGCCACCTGGGCCGCAGTGCCCACTAGGCAAGGGCCGTTGCCGCCGAGAGCTACATGTTCGGCGACTGTGTGCTTGGTCCACTTGGAGTTCTCCGGAGCAAAGCGCGCGTAGCCCTCCACCGTTGATCTTGCCGCGGGTTAACTTGATGGTTATGAGAGTAGGGTACGCCACGTAAATCTCACCTTACGGCATTGCTCTCCACGTGCCGCAGCTCCTCATCGTCTCCATATTTGCTTAGGTCTATGCCTGTCCACCCACCAAATAACGTGGCTCCTCCTTCGTTAGAGGCATACTTGCGGTACTCCCGGAGCTTCGCGCGAGCCCCTTCTTCGGTGCGGCCGAGAACCGGCGTCACCAGCGCCAGCACCTTGATCTTGCTGGCGTCCCGGCCAAACTTGTCGCGCGCCGTCTGGCGTACTTCGGCAATGTTCTTGGCTACAACAGCCGGTGCGTGCGCAGATACGAAGATGGCCTCGGCGTGTTGCGCCGCGAAGAGCTTTCCCGACTTAGAGGTGCCTGCTTGAAGGAGCAACGGCGTTCGCTGCGGGCTGGGGTGAACGATGTGCGGCCCCGGCACGTTGAAAAATTGCCCCTGATGGTCGATGCGCCGTACCAGCTCGGGCTCCGTGAAGACACCTCGCTCTCGGTCTAGTCGCACAGCATCGTCGCGCCAAGAGGACTGGAATAGCTTGTACATGACGGTCATGTACTCTTCTGCTTGTCGATACCGGTCGTCATGCTGGCTGTTTCGTTAATTCTTTTCTCTTAGTAGCCGCCAGTCAGCAAGACTTGAACAGACATACAGCTGGTTGAGTGGCCAGGCCCATGTTTCGTGCCGCAGAATCTAGGTAACTGGTTACGATCTGGTACGGCGTCAGTCCTTCGCCCAGATCCTCCAGTACCCCAGTCTCAGGTAACCATCAGCCGCCAAAAAGGGGTTCTCACGTTCCATCCAAGCCTTTGACACCAATTAGCCTCAGAGTCATCATGGGGTCAAGAGGTGCCTTGTATGCTCACCTTCCTTTGGTGAAATGATCTACGGTGGAAAGCCGCCTTGCCAGATGGTATGGCTCCTCATAGGTAGTCGAGATAGTCACTCCGAAGCCAAGACTCTTAGTGGCCGCAGCCATAGCCGTGACAATAGAGAGCGGCTCGAGAACTGGCCATTGTGAGGCGGTGATGATGGCAGGATCCAAGGATTGCTTGTACACATCATATCCTCCTTCATGAGGCATCATATGTAAGCGAAGCCATCTCGCTCTCTGTGAAAGCTATTGACAACTTACCAAGCACATCAGCAATGAAAATGCCGTGAAATTTGGCTTCCTCCAGCAGCTTGGCCAACTCTACCCAATGATCGAGTCGGTCGAACTGCCAGGACTCATCGTCCGGGTGCCTCCATAGCCCAGGAGACTGGTGGCCGCTGCCTATACTCAGATCAGTCAACATCTATGACCAATGCACTCGACCACTTACACATCTCAACAAAGGCATTAAGGACTAGGCTCTTTTTGGCCCTGGGTGCAGTGGTCGTTGTAGCCATGGCTCTTCAAAGGAAGTAAACGGGAAGACGGCTTGCCTTCCTCACTTTCTGACCAGTCTGGCTTTGGTGCTTCTATGAGATATGTTCTTCGAAATCGGTACGTCACCGAGCTAGCCTCCGATGCATCGGAAACCGACGAACGGTCGCGCGGGACGCGCTATGCGGGGCCGGCCCATGCCGATTGCGTGATTGAGGCCGAGTATGGCCAATACCCCAATGTGAAGCTCCGAGTGGCTCACCGAAGGGCCCAGGACGCGAGAATGACATTCTTTATGGGTCCCAAGCTCTCGGAGAGCATATTGTCATACCAGAGTTGAGGGGTTGGTTGCACGGCATAGATTAGGGGAGCCTCTCGCGCCTAGTTCTCACCGCGAGACGCACGCAGGGACGCCAAGCTCGAGACGCATGGATCCCGAGGCTGTTATTGAGAGCAAACAAATCTTGCAGGGTGGATCTTCGGCGCAATTTTGTCAGGTATAGTGTGTAATTGAAGTCATCAATGTGGACCAAGACCTGTGGTCGTAGACCCTTGACAACATCGCCCTTCTACATAGGTCCTAGTCTATTGCTCTAGATCAGCGCTCATCACTCAGCTCTCTTCGTTGACTGAACAGTCTCCTGCAGACCACTATCCGTCTCAGGCGACACGTCCGAGCTGGCCTCGTCCTTGCCAGCTCCAAAATGCCGGATCACCAGCCACGCTGGGAAGATGGAGATTGCCCATAGAACAAAGTTCATGTAGACACCGCCAACCTCGGCAAAGACTGTTAGGGAGCTAAGACCGTAGCTCACAGCCTGCCAGGCTGACTCCGTTCCTCTGAGAAGCGCAGCGTACCGTATTACGTGCGATTCGTCTTCTGCCAAGTTGTGGATGATGAAGTAGCTTTTGGGATCATTCGTCAGCTGCTTGGAACTGTTCATAGTATTGGAGAGACAAGCCTTACAGGAAGAGGTAGTTGACTTGGAAACCGATGGTTAGCAGGACGTATACCCCGAAGCCCTGGCCGAATCCGGAATCCGCCCAGTCGTACGTCGGCCTGGTGACATGGTATCTGGAGACGATCACCGTTGCCCATAGCCACCAGGCGCCTTGCAGGATTACAATCGTCCAAAATGATGAGCGAGCCCGTATCTTCAAAGGCACTTTGTTCCTATCGAGCCAGTGCTGTGGGAAGATTAGCTGGGTAAACTTGCAATGACATGTCCGAAGCGGGACGACCATACCCCCAGAATGTTTCCCGAAATCACGGCGACTATTCCAGAGAGGAAGGACCCAAGAGCACGAGAGCGCACCGAAAACCATACTACATCGGACGGGTTAGCACGCGCAGGCGCGCGGTGCAGAAGACGCAGAGCTTACAGGACAGATATGTGAAATAGACAGCTTCCGAAAATACGGCCTGTCCGATAAATAGAACGATGAGCAGGAACCGCTTGCTGAAGAAGAGCTTTGTCGTGGCCTTGATCTCGTGCCAAGGATGATCAACGATGGCTAGATGCACCTTTCTGCCATCCTTGCGCTGCACTTGGGAGGGGCGGTTCAGCAGGAGCGCAACGAACGCGCCCGCCGCCTGCAGAGCAATGAATATCTCGAAGACGGTATACGAGACCTTACCGGCCGTGTCAACGTTGGCGTTCAGGCCGAGATTGATGGCCCCTCCAAGGATCTGGCCTCCAAGCCGGTAGGTCAGCCAGTAGCCCAATGCCTTGCCCCGGTTCCATGGCTCCGGATATGCGATCGCGATCGCGGCCTCGGCCATCCAGAAAACACCGGCTGAGATGCCGCACAAGGCGGCCCCGAGTAGGACGAACCACTCGTTTCCGTAGCGGTTGTTGGTGTATAGACCGGCCGCGAAGGGGGCATAGCCAATCCTAGCATTCACTTTAGCTCTTTAAAGCCCCTTGCACTCCCAGGTCTCTCAATAGAGTCATTTGTAATGTTCTGGTGGCTAACCTACGTTCCGAAGATCAAGGCCCCCTTGATGCCAATGTAGTGGACCAACGCGCTGGAAAAATAGCACGACACCACCATCAAGCAGAACGTCAAGGCATTGGCGGCGTTTACCAAGTATGGCTTCTCCGCGCCGCCGGCGCCGAGCGAGTTCATGGCGCCCCATATGCCGGGTGCGGCAAAGTTACAGAGGCCTAGGATCGTGATGTTGTAGAACGTGGACCTGTACCATTTTACTGTGTGCGCCGTCAGTCTCGCTTCCACCTCGACCTGCCGGAGCCACAATCTCTAAAGTGCGCACCTGGATGCTGTTGCTCCTTGGGGGGAGCTATGTCGCTCTCATGAAGCCGGGATTCTGCCATGTTGCTCTAGATACTTGTTGATAAGTCAGCGCTGAAGATCGACCTCTTAAGCCAGACTCTCTAGCTAGACGACGACGGCATCAAATAGGTACAGCAGCGAGACGATGGACGGAGATACATGAGCAGAAGACGTCGGTGGTCATAACTCAGACGCTTTGGTGCCTTTTTCTGGTATGTTGTGTGTGCCTATCACATGGCTGTCACTTCTTGTACAAACTCTTGCAGAAGCACGCAATTTGACATCCCTGAACCACCAACCTCGATGATACGTCCGAGCACATAGCCCCCCTCGAGACGATTCGTCTAGCGTCGTATTATCCGTTAAAACTACCGACGTCCCCGCTGATGGGAAGTTTATTTTCTTGGGTTTTACTAGAGAGCCGTTGTGGCGTTGCTGTCGTCATCCTTGGCCTGGGGACGCACCCCCACGGATGGCGAGCGATCCGGGGTCCCAAGGCGGCATTGCAGCCTAGCCCTGTCGGTTGCATGTTCTCCTCTATTATACTAGTGGAAATTGCTACGAGTAATCTACAAACGGTAATAGGATCGGCCCAGTCCCGCCGATTGCTACTACACATTCCACCAGGACTCATGCAGGGTCCGAAGGTCGACCTCGTCGGGCCGGGTCAAGTAGTTTGTCATGTCCGAGTTCGGATCGGTCTCCTTCCGCGTCCAACCATTGCCAAAGTACCAGGAAAACCTGTTGCCTGTGTCGGACAGGTACTCGTACTCCCAGTCTTCCCAGCGAGGCTCGCGGCGTATCGCAGTGACGTGCCCTGAGCTACCGGGCCACAAGCCGTGGATCCTCGCACCTGGTCGCCCGCCGTTGTACCAGGAGCTGCACCCTTCCGAGAGGACGGTCCTCTCGAAAAAGGCGTCCGCGTACTGGACGAAGTCATCGGCCGCCTTCCCTGAGGGAGTGATGGACTTGATGCCTTCCCTCGCCACCTTGCGCAACACCTTGGCATAATAGGCGATCTGGTTCTCGGTGCTGTGCGGCACAGTTCCCGACGGACCGCTGCCAAACGGACCGCCGAGGAAGACCAGGTTGGGAAACCCGGGGGTCGCCAGGCCGAGATAGGTGTAGGGAAACCCGTACTCCCCGTCATGCTTCCATAGATCTCTGAGGTCCTTGCCGTGGGCGCGAATCGGGAACGCTGGAACCATGTCGACGTTGGCGCCTGTGGCACAGAATACCGCGTCAATCTTCCTGTGGACCCCGTCCACCGTCTCGATGCCTGTTTCCGTAAATCTCTTTATGGGGGACCGGATGTAGTCCACATTGTCCTCCGTGATGGCCTCGAGATAGCCGGGGCCGGGGGTGAGGCGGCGGCAGTTGGGCGAGAAGTCGGGGATGATATCTTGGAGGATCTCTGGCTTCTTGGCTACTCTCTTCTTCATGATCTCCACAAATCGCTCCCGCAGCTCAGCATTCTCCTTGGTACCCTTGAAGAAAGTACCAAATCGGTGCCAGTACTTGTTCTCTAGCTCCTTCCGGAACGCGAGGTATGCATCAGGGTTCTCAAACGACTTCTTTTGCTCCTCCGTATAAGGCTGAGGCCCAAAAGTCCGCTCGTCTCCGGCCCAGGAGGTCGCAATCCATGTCCTATTACGGACGTAGTGATCCAGTCTCTCGACTTGTTTCTGAAGATTGGCCACGAGCTGGAGTCCGCTGGCGCCGTTGCCAATCACGGCCACCTTCTTCCCTGCAACATCAAAAGACGGGTCCCAGTGTGACGCATGGCGCAGGATGCCCTTGTACTCGTCGATACCGGGATAATCTGGCAGCTTCCAGGCATTGAAGCGGCCAACGGCCGTGATAACGAAGTCGGCTGGTTCTACGACCTTCTCACCCGTCTTGACGTTCTGCACGATCAGGTTCCAAACACCTTGCTGGGCGTCCCACGCCGCGTCCTCGACCTTCTGTCCGAACTTGGCGTACTTGTATACGTCGTACTTGCGCGCCTGCGTCTGCCAGTAGTCTCTGATCTCGACACCAGGAGAGAACTGATCCGTCCAGTTCAGGTTCGGTGAGAAAGTAGCCTGATATACATGGGAAGGGATGTCACAGCGCACGCCTGGGTAGACGTTCTCAAACCACGTGCCGCCCTAGCCGCATGTTAGCGCTCGCGCCAGGACGCAAGAGACGAGCAGGGATTGCTTTACAAAGTCTTCGTTCTTCTCATAAATAGTGAGCTGAATCGCGGGAACCTTGGCGGGGAGGAGGATGCCGGCAAGGATTCCCGAGAGGCCACCTCCAATAACGGCAACACGGAGTGGCCGCGGCTCGTCGATGAAGCGCTCCACCAGATTGATCGGTTCCAGTATGGGATACTTGTACGCAACTCGGGGTGCCGCAATCCCCGACGTGGGGTTTGTCTCTGCTCCGACCTCAGGCACATTGCCCGGTTGCCCGTTCGGGGCCGTATCTAAAATGGGGACGGCCAGGTTCAGGACCGGGGCCGGAGCTGGGTCAAGGGCTGTGCCATCGCCGGCATCAACCGCATTGCCGGCTTCGGTGACCGTGACTTCAGCAATCTTCTCAGCCGAAACCTCGATCTTCTCTTCTGCAAGTGTTTCCACAATATGTCCGTTAGCAACGGCTGCAGCCATTTTTATGCAAGATCTTAGTCTTAGTGGGTTAGCCCTTTTCGAAACAAGAAGCGTATGCAGACCGTGGCTGTCAGCAGCGCTACCTAGGGTTAATTCTCAAGATATAATCAAGCTAGAAAAACGGGTTACGAGAGAGTCAGATGCCATGTATAGCGCATGATGGGCTTCTTGTTGTGCAGCGGGATTTGGCTGAACTTTACTGTATCCGTAGAGGCATACCAAGCGCGAAGGGCCGAGCACGTAACCACCCCACGCCATGTCGCCATGTCGCCATCGGCACTCCACCACCGGGAACGGAGGCCGGCCCTCCACAACGCAGGATAGCCGTTTGGTCCCGGGGATATAGCAGAGACGTCTGGACAGCCGCAGGTGCCACCATTGGCATCCTACATGCAGCGATAGCCGGGCGCCGGATCACGCCATTGGGGCTCGCTGCAGCTCGGGCTGATCAGTACCATAGAGATAGAATAGAAAATAGACCGAGGTAACCCCCATCATTGTGCGGACAAAGAGCCAAACTGATAACTGTCTGCGCATCATCGTCATCATTTCATCCTGCATCCTCCGAAGCATTCAAGCTATCGACCGGTCAAACCCAGTGGGAGAAAGCATGGCTCCAGCTAGCAAGAAGAAATGGTACCACATTCAGTGGTTTCAGGATACCGACACCAAGGAAGACCGCAGGCTTATCTTTAAGCTCGACCTCTTGATCGTGCCTTACGCGGTCCTTTCATACTGGACCAAGTATCTCGACCAAGCGAATCTCAGTGAGTCGCCGCGGCCCCTACCGCATGGAAGACTCGCTCATCCCGCCATTGTAACTTAGACAATGCCTATGTCTCGGGACTCAAAGAGGACCTCGGCTTCCAGGGCAACCAGCTTATTGTGCTTCAGACACTGTATACAGTGGGAGCCGTGGTTGGGCAGTTGCCGATCCTCTTTCTCTTCACCTATGTCCCCGTGGCGTGGTTGGTCCCCTTTCTCGATGTCTCTTGGGGAATATTTACTCTACTTCAATATCGAGCAACTTCGTTCGCGGAGCTGGCCGCCTACCGTTTTCTGGTCGGCTGGTTTGAGGTATAGAAGAGATTCACAGGCCCACGCATAGCAGGTACTAAATAGTATATAGGCCGCCTTCTTTCCGGCGATGCACTACATCTTTGGCGCCTGGTACCGCGGAGACGAAATCGCCCGGCGGGGTGGCGTATTCTACGTGGGCCTCACTTTGGGCACGCTGACCGCGGGTCTCCTCCAGGCCGCGGCGTCCGCCCAGCTTGATGGCGTCAACGGCCTCGCCGGCTGGCGCTGGATGTACATCCTCTGCTCCGTTATCACCATTCCGGTGGGGATCCTCGGCGCCATTGTGCTTCCTGGCACGCCGGACAAGCCGAACCGGATTGTGATGCGACAGAGTGACATCGATCAGGCGAAGGAGCGGCTTGAGCGTGCCGGCCACAAGATCCGAGAGCGCTTCCAGCTGTCGACGATCAAGCACGTGGCGGTCAAATGGCAGTTCTGGGCCTTCCTTGTGCTAGACATCTTCTTCTGGAATGCCTGCATCAACACCTCGGCCGGCGGCTACCTCCTCTGGCTGAAGAGTCTGAACCGGTTCTCGACACCAAGAATCAACGAGCTTGGCACCATCGCCCCGGCGCTGGGCATCTTTTATACCTTGTTCATCTGCTTCGCGTCCGACCTGGTCTTGGGTCCTGCATGGGCAATCACGGCAAGCCACACGTGGAACGCCATCGGCTTGATCATTCAAGTGATTTGGGATGTGCCCGAATCGGTGCTGTGGTTCTCGTTCGCGACCATATACTCGGCAAACGCCATGTCCAGTGTGCTTTATGGTTGGGTGAACAGCGAGCTCCGCGGATCTCCAGCAGAACGCTCGTTCGTACTTGTGCTTATAAACGCGATCTCACAGTCTACGACGGCATGGACGCAGTTGTTGGTGTTCCCCACTGTCGAAGGGCCTAAGTTCACCAAGGGGTATTCCTTCGTCTTGGCTAATGCAATCTGTCTCATCATTACGGCGCATCTCATACGCCTCTACATTCAACGGACCGAGTAGGTGCCAGTGTTCATCCAGTCCATAGACCCCGGCTAACACGTACTAGGAAAAAGGCGCAGAGCTCTGAAGAGGGACAGGAGGCGGACCAGAGACTGGACTTGGGTAAGACGGAATTGGGAAGGGACTGAGCCGAGAAGGGCTATATGAGTGCGATCACTAGATGATCTCGAGCCGGAACGTCATCAGAGGCAGAAAACATAGGAAACCCATCGTGTTGCGGGAGAACAAAGAGCAAACGTAGCAAGAGCACCAGACGCCAACGCCACCCGTATCACACGTACAGCGCTGGGGAACATGTCCCTTAGCACTTCTCATTGAGGATACCCTCGACCGCCTTAGCAACAGCGGCCTCCTTCGCCTCACCACCACACTTACAGTGCTTGGACATTCCGCTCCGCTTCTGCCAGCTGTTCCTCTTGACAAACCCGGTCTTCTCCTCGAACTGCGACGCGTCGTCCCCGGCGATGTACGCGCGGCCGCACTCCTTAGTCGCAGCCTCGATGCCAGCGATTACCCTCTCGTATTCCTCGACGTAGTTCTTGCGCACCCAGTCGAAGTTGCTCTTACGAGTCTTAGCATCGCTAATCTTCTTGTGGTCAATGGCCATTTTCCTGGGCATCATGGTCTTCTCCGGGCCCTCGGGCGTCTTGTCGAGCACCTTCTTCAGCCATTTCCACTGCTTCTTGTTGCGCATGCGGATGTGAGCCATCATCAGCGGTGTAACGCGCTGAAACATGGCGATGTCGTTGCGAACTGCGGTGGCTAGCGGTTAGTGGCTATTGACCAACGAGGATGTGAGATATCCCCGCAACCTCGTGGACCACGATGGGAGCACTTAAACTTACTGCGTTTCTTCAATACCTCAACTACCTCATTTTTGATGGGCACTGTGGCCATTTTCCGCTTGAATAGCTTCTTGAGGACAAGGATGAGGCGCCATCGGCTGGTCGGAGGAGGTGCCTTTCCAACATGGCTCCAGAGCAGAGTCGAGATGGTGACGATTGCCTTGTCCACCGCCTCGAGGTTATCAACGCACTTTTGGATCGTCTCCATATCACCGTCTGTTGTTGGACAAACTCGTTAGCCATGTGTCCATCACAGCTGCTGAGCTAAAGGAACTGAGATGCATACCGTCCGCGTTGCTAAGCTCATCTAGAAAGCCCACTAGTTCATCATATTTAAGCTTCTGCTGATAGAGCAGGTTTTCAATGCACTCGAAGACGGCGGCGCCGTGGCAATTTTTGTGCGCCTCGTCCTGGCGGCGGAGCTTGATGGAAACCAGCTGTGAGTTGAGTTAGCTTCTCCGTTTCGACGTCCATTTCACTGCTCAGCCCAACTTACCGAATGGAGTGCCTGCTCAACTCTCTCGGCGGGCATCGTGATAGGGTCCGCAGGGACGGGCAGCATCCACCGCGACATGGTGTCAGAATTAGAGCGCTCGGGGTCCCAGAGCGAGTACGAGACAAGATATGTGGTCTTGTCAAGCCCGATAGATGTCTTGAACCTGGGGTGCTTCACCGCAGTCACCAGACATTTCCACATCTCGTCGAAGAGAGCCTGGTGGGATTTGGACCCATGCTTATTGCAGCACTGTGTCGTTCTGAATTCAACCTAGTTGTGATAAGTGAGTAAGAGATGTGACGTGTGACGTGTGCTAGAAGCACGGTAGGCTTTAATGAATGATACATACCTCGAGCGGGATGAACACCTTGCCGGTGCTGGACTTGTCGACCTTCCAGTCGTGAAGAGGAGAAACCTCCCATCGGGGCGACATCGGGGCCTGGGTCCGCAGAAAGTTCGCCAGGGAGCAAGTGTGCTCCGAAAGCTTCAGGGGGTCAACATAGAACCAGCACTTGAAGTGCAGAGTCAGGGATGGACTCTCGGTCTTGTTCCGAGTAGTAGAAGGCATGTTGCGGGATCGGTCGAGACAACGCTGAAATTTTGGTCTTGGGTATTGCTGGCTGGTTCTGGTCAGTAGGAGTGTGCTTTGGTAATGAGGCTATGTCTTTGCATGCATGGTGGATAGATAAAGAGCGAGTGAACGCAGGGGCTTCGAGCAATATGTTTCTGAGAGGCAAGGGATGTCGAGGTACTTTGACTTACGCCGCCGATCAATGCAGTTTTGTTTTTGCTCCTCGTCGTGCTCAATCTTTGCCGCTTCACAATCTCGAGGTGAAGGTAGCTTGGTTAATCGTTGAGGCAAGGTGAGGGGTGCGGGCGGTAATAAGGCAGCAGATCCGCGGAAGGAGGGTGGCAGTTTGGGTGACACCACAGGGCCGAGAGGGCAGATTGGTGGGTGGTGCAGGAGCTGATCAAGCACCTAGATGGCCGATCCAAACAATCAAGCAATTTGTCCCTCAAAGAAGTGACAAGAACGCGGGGAGCGAATCGGGGCCCAGTCTTCGGCCCGGGAGCCTTGTTGACCGCGCGAGGGGATCGGCAACACTGGCTGGTAAGAGCAGAGATACCGGACGGCTACCCTCCGGCTTCTTGGGGGACGTTGGCAGCAATTGAGATTTTTTATATCTCGATCAAGATCTCTTTTTCAGCTACGAAAGAGGAGGGCGCCGGCGATGACGAAGTGGGCGGCCTACGAGTGTTTATGGGAGGGAAAAGGCAGCAACGCCACGGCCATGTCCAACACCGAGGGCGGGGTTCGCACAACGCCTGGGCACTCACGCAAGAAGGGGGATTATCTCTAGTCCAATGGATGCGGTCTCGCAGGATAGGCCCTATCAGAGGCATAGTCTGAGTGAGGTGACTCAAAGCCCGGCATTGGCATACCGTCCCCAACGCCTCGTGGGGCCCCCTTGCCTTTCTATCGCGCAGCCGGCCGTCCCGTGACGTGCCGAGATGGCCAGTAGAAATGCCTAGGAGCGCCCTGCCCCGCATGCCGGACGATGCTCTTCAGGTTACCGAAGAGCTTCTCTAGCTGTCTGGCCAGTGACACTACGGTTCGTGCGGCTGACCGCAGAGCCTCGAAGGGAGGTGGGTCGGTCCAATTATCTCCGGCTGTTCTGCCTCGTCGGACCATGCTTAGGTCTTGGGCAGCGACCTCCCGGGCTGTGCTCCGGCCGGGCTTGCTTGGCCGAGCGATATGAGAGAGTTTGCACTTCCCACAGCCTTGCTACCTCGCTGCTGCTTCTGCGACATGAACAGGTGAGTATTGGCATAGATAGGAACCACTCTCCGGCTTCAACCATATTAAGCTACACGTGAAGCGACACTCGGGTGCTAGTGAGAAACGAAACAGGGCAAACCCATTGATTCATTGGCGGCTCGCCTCAAGGTGACTGAGGTATCTGTACAAGGTAAGCGTTTAATTATGTTTTTTTACAACATGGTGGCTCGACTCGGAGCACTCTGTTCGCCCAACGCCGTGCCGCCTCCGTCCTACCCGCCAGCCCGCTCGTCTTCGGTCTCCAAAATGCACTCGCGGCAGTTAAACCAGCTCCGTGTTTCCTCCGTGTCCCACTTCGCAATTCCTCCTTGCCTCAGGCAATCAGCCCTGCCGTGGTAGCCTTGCGACTTGCGCCAGGGTGCTGGTGCCGACCCAAGGCCACGTCTACCCGATTGCCCCGAGCTCCGGGGCGCGCTTCCATAAACCTTGACCGAGAGGGTGCCTATTCTTCGGTGTCCATGATGTCCAGGTCCGCATCCTCGCCGTCTCCTAGTGTCAGGCCGAGTAGCCGGGCATATTGGACGGTTAAGCGCTGTAGATCGCGGAACTTGCCTAAGTTGGAGGTTTAGCAACCATGGTGGCACACGGGGGGGCTGTGAAGATGCACTTACCCAGAATCATAATGACGCCTTTGAGGAGGTCCTTGCGGTCCCACCCGCACAAAGTCTCTTCCTTGCTGAACCAGCCCTTGCCGTCTTCGGGCTTGGAGCTGTCCCGTTTCTCCTGAAGGATGCCGCCGATCAGGCTGTTTAAGAGCTCTTCCACCTTGCCCTTCTGGCCCTCGGCACCGATGCGCTTGGCATACATGAAAAGATAGAGCTTGAATTCGTCTTTCGACCCAAGAGCTAGAGCACCGGCAATGCGGTTTTCCAGGTGCGCGATGCTGACGGTACTCTCGAAGTCCTCAAAGCCGTCCTTGGAGAGGAGCTGCTTGATCAGACGCTGGAGCGTGTACGCGCGACCCTTGAGCAAGAACTCATTAGTAGTATGCCTTTCCAAGAACGGGATGACACCAGCTGACACGCTGATCTCGCCCTTGTCTTTTTCCTTGGACGCCGTGGAGGGGCCAACAGCGGTGGACTGGAGTGCGCTGATGGACGAATCGTTGCTGTTCCAGTATTGACTGCCAACGGCAAAGAAGGATTCTGATAGCCGTTGCCACGAGTACATGCTCGACGAGTAGTAGAAACCGTCGCCGTTGCTGAGGGTGACAACAATGCAGCCCGTGCTGTTGAGGTGGGCCGACGTAACGCCTGGGCCGGGATTTACGCCGTGTGGGTTCAGCGAGGTGATGGCAATGTCCAGAATAGGGGCCAGGGAGACGGGCGGGTGGCTAGCCGACATGGTCCGGATGTTGAAGACGTGGCACAAGCCTGTGGCGGTGATCACCAAGAGGTAATGCTCGCGAGACTCGAAGATGACGGGCTGGGATTCGAGAACGATTGGGTTCATGAGCCTACGGCCAGCAGGCGTCCAGGTGTAGATGCTGCCGTCTTCGCACGCCGCCGCCCAGAAGTTCTTGTTGCCCGCCACGAGTAGGATGGCGCGGGGCACATAGTCTTGCCACAAGAGAACACCGCGCTTGGTTGCCGTGATGTGCGCCGGATCCCTAGGCTGCGCGGCATTCTTGGCTTCCAAGATGATGTTCTCCGGGATCTTGGCGGCGTCCTCGAGACTGCCCTCCTCTCGCAGGACACCCTTCTCTAGTGGTCGAAGAATGTGGGACCGTACCTTGGGCACGGCCAGCCTCGTCTGCGATATAGATATCGCGGGGTTCAAGACCGCCGGCCGAAGGAACTCGGGCGTTGGTACCACTCCATGGGCGGCGGCCGAGAGCGGAGCTGGCTCAACGCCTTCGACGCTGTTTGTCATGATTGGCACCGGGCCCGTTGCCGGTCGCTTGCTCGAGGGCTCTTCTTCTTCCTCTCCTTCCTGAGTAATGGCTTTCCTCTTGTTCCCGAGCAGCATGGAGGCTATACCACCGCGAGGTAACCCATCATACGGCTTCGATAAGTCCAGGACAGTCTGCGGCGCCTCATTTTGGGCCTGCTTTGTCGCGCTTGCGCCGACCAATTGGGACTGTGGCAGCGAAGACTGGCCTGTTCCAGAGGAAGATACCAGCAACGGGGCCACCCTCTTCTTGCCGTCTTTAGTGATTGTCACGCGCGACTTGAGAGCCGCAATTCGCTCGGCGGCCTTGTCCTCTCCCTCCTCGGCAGGTTTCTCCTTCTCCTTTTCACTTTCCTTTTCCTTTTCCTTCTCTTTCTCCTTGTCTTTATCCTTCTCCTTGTCTTGCTTGCCTTTAGATGACTCGGACGTCCCGTTCGTCGTTCCATTCTTCTCTGAGGCCTTCACACCGTTTGTCGAGGCATCAGTCCCGTTTTTGGTGGGCTCAACGTCGCCCATGAGAGCGCCCATCCTCGATTCCGCACCGCGGATCTCGTCGCTCTTGCTGTGATTTTCGAGATTAAGACCATCGACATCCTCGGCGATGCCCATGCCTTTTCTCGCGACCCCAAACTTCTGAAGGGCCTTGTCGTTCTCCTCCGCCGTTGCAACCCATCCGAGCTCGCCCACCTCGAACTTGACTGCTATTATGCTGCCGTCGAGACTGGATACGAAGAGCGTCTGCCCATCCGGTGTCCACGCGAGATCGGATATGGACTTGGCGGCTATATCTTGGAGAATAATGAGCGGCCGTGAGGTGTTGGTATTCCAGATGCTCAGCGTCTTGTCCTGCCCAGCCGAGGCGATGACCGTCACGAGACTGCCTCCGCTGGAATTGCCCTTCGCAGTCCCATTCTCGACCGGCTTCTTCGTGTGGAAGAGCCGAGGGGAGAACAGGCAGACCTCGGTGGGGCCCTCGTGCCCGATCAGGTTGATTTCGCTGTCCCAGCGCGTACGCTCGATGATAGCAACGCTACTGACGGGGCCGTTGACTGCGTTCGCGGCCGCGATATGGTTCCCGTCGGGCGACCAGCTACACCTCCGGAAGTACGTCGTCAAAGGCGAGCTCTTGAAGGGCGCGCTGATGGTCGCCTCCAGGACAAAGTTGTTAATCATGTCATGTTGGGTCGCATTCGGCGGCGGAGAGTTGAATCGCCAGATCTTGATAGTGCGGTCGTCGCTCGCGGTCGCAAAGAATTTGTTCGCCGGGTCAAACGTGATGCCTTTGACGTGGCTCTGGTGGACGGCAAGCGTCTTGAGCCTCTCGAACGTATGGCCGGACCAGACCACGATCTTGGAGTCCAGGCCTACAGACACCAAGATGGAGTTGTCATAAGACCACCCAAGGTCCTGGACATCGTTCTCGTGGCCAATGAGACGCTTGTACGTCTTCCAGTTCTCGACGGGAGGCGGCTCGTTCGTTCCTGTAGCCCGTATCAGCATCATGCGTCTCTCCTCCGCGCTCGATGAGCCTACCAAAGCTTGCCGCGTGCGAGGGGGGGTTGCTGTCGAGTTGATACACGCAGATGATCTTGTCGTCGGCCCCGGAGGCTAGGTAGCGGCCGTTTGGCGAGAATCGAACCGAGTGAATCGTACCGAGGTGATGGCTCATGTGGCAGAGCTGCCTCGGCTTCCCGTAGTCCGCATCTTCGGCATTGTAGACAGAGTCGGTCGACCAGATGCGCACATGGCCATCTGCCTCGCCCAGTTAGCTATCACTCAAGCCCCCTTCGAGGAGACAGAGAAGCGGAACCGACGCACCTCCTCCGGCCGTGGCCAGCCGCTTGCCATCGGCCGAAACGTGGCAGCTGTAGACTTCGAAATCCTTATGCTCCCCTGGAGAACCATCTCCTCATTAGCAAACGGGCACGGGGAACGCGACGCGGGATCCATCAATTGCGAAAAACCCACCGCTGTGACTCAGCCAGGACGGCTTGATGATTTGCATGGTTACGTTGCAGCGGGCAGTGGATGCGGCGTGCGCATGTCGAGCGAGCGCCTGTCGAGGGAAATGGTGGGCGATGGAGGTCGGAGGCGATGGCAGCTTTTTTTTGGAGTGTTCGCGATGCGCCGCGCCTGACGGGAATCCACGTTTTCGCGACGGTCTGCCTAAGGTACCTACCTGGTAGGTAAGGTGCTTAGCCTTGCAGGGGCGAGACCACCTACCGATGCAGGCTAAGGTACTACGTAAAGAGGCACTACGTCCCAGCCTTGTTGCTGGTCATCTCCACTACAATTAAGTATGTGCGTCTGATTGGCTAGTGCTGAGTCCAGGAGCATGCATGCTTTCAACAATTCGACAACCTGGTATGCTCATCTCATCAGCGCCTTGCTTCCGGTTATCTTAAGAGCCCATATGCCTTTCTATCTGACCTCACTTAACTGACAGCCGATCTCGGAGATACCGAGTTATTACGAGCGACTGACCCAAGGTATAAGTCCTTGGAAGGGCGGTTGCACGGGCAGCGCCTTGTCCACAATCCTGCCGCTAGCCCCCTTCTCTCGCTCCAGACAGCACGCGACACTGCTCTAATTACAGCCCCTCATGTTGCACCCATAGCCTGCCTGCACTTTCAAGCTGCTCGGAAGCACCGCCGGACAAGCAGTCGCCATACACCTTGAAATATTTTATGGAGTTGGCGCGGCTCCATCCATCGATCCAGAAAAGCCCCTTGCGCTCAGGTGGAGCTCCGTCAGGCGCCAGTATTTTCAATTGGACAGAGTGCAGTTGGCTAATGGACAACACAACTATATGCAACCGATAGACCGAGCCCATCCTCACAGGGGTCTTTGAGTCTAAGGACGGGGATGCCTTCTGCAGGTGGTGAGGACGGCATGAGCATGCTTGAAACAAGTGGCATATCATGCGCAGCGCGCCATGGGCCCCTTCGGCAGCTCGCACAGCTGGGGGAAGTCGTGCGTCTTCCCACGAGGGTGACTATTGCGATGAATCACAATCATTCGTATGATATATAAAAGGTGCAACACGTGAAAAAGGCTGCTTGGCTTGAGAACCGCAAGGTAGGCAAAAACCAGGCTCACCTCGGGCTGGGAATGCGTCCACTATTGCAGCTCGAGAGCATGCTGCCTGCGGCACGAAAGCGAGTGATGAAGGCAGCATGCCACTGTCTGTACCCAGAATGTTCTGCCCAGCATAGGGTCTCAAGAGGCAAGGCAGTGATGGCGACAACACCGTAGGATGTCGCTGGTGAGGTAGGCTGCTGGCCACGGCTGGGGAGAAACAGCACTGCTGACGAGGCACGGGTCAAGAGCCAGGGGGATGCGCAAGCACAAGAGGCTGTCTGGATGTCTCATCCACGCCTAGGTAGATTTGGTCGCCATCTATCGACAGAGAGAAAAGGTCCATGACACCGTATTTCCATGAACCCTAATCCGTATCGCGACCTAACCCATGAGAACAAACTGCCAACATCCGTCACATCGTAACAAAAACCACAAGAGACCGAGGCCCGCCGCTAGACTATTAAAGAGCACCAAGATTCTCACGCCAATCTGTCGAGGGGTTCCACGACTAGCCTATCTAGGCAGCCGAGGCATCCTTCTTCTTGGTGGTCTTGGGCTTGGTCGTCTAAGGACCGGTCAGCACAAGGCACGAGCAAGGGCGAAGCATTCATGGAAGAGAATGACGCCTTGGAGGACGTAAGAGCTCGAGTATGGCCCGAGGCGTGAGGAGCGCCGCAGAAGGCCATATTCCACACGGAGATCTCAGGAAATAGCGAGGCCCAGGGGGGGGGGGGGGGGGGGGGGGGGGGGGGGGGGGGGGGGGGGGGGGAGGCGGTGAAGGCGGTGAGAAGAAGGATGAAAGATTACACACCTTGGCCTTGGCAACAGCCTTCTCGACCTTCTTTCCGGCGGCCTTCACCTGAGAATCTTGTTAGCAGAAGGTTCGCGTAGCGGGGGGGCAGAGGGCGCGTGAGGCATTGCCGCGGCGGGGAGTGAAGCGCCGACGCGACGGGATCTCGCGAGCTTGCATGTGGGAACGCGCTTAGCTTACCTTCTTAGCGACGGTGGACTCCTTCTTGGGAGCAGCCTTCTTCTTGGTGACGCCGGTGGGCTTGGAGGCCTTGGGGGCAGCGACCTTCTTCGCCTTGGGCTTGGTGGTGCGCTTGATGGTCGGGGCCGTGTCGACCTGCTGGAAGACGCGCGGGGTCGAGTGACCAGTGGCAGAGCGAGTACCTTCGCGGGCCATTTTTGACGAGGTATTCGGAAATCCGAATGAATTACGGTCTGGGATGGCGTTTCAGTGTCCGTGGCAGACGTGCGCAGGCCGGCGGAGGGGAGGAGGCAGCAGAGGCGAAGGTGCGACAGCGCGCGCAACTTGCGACCGCGCGCGCGGTAGGGATCTCGGCGCCAAATTGCGCCGCCTCGGGGTTCCGCGAGAGCTCGACTTACCTAGCAAAACTAAGTGGTTTGCGAAAATCGCGAGATGATAATGTAGGCGATGGAATTGGCGACGAGTTTGGGGGATTTTGAGGGGATTTTGGGATGAAAAAGGTTGCGACAGTCCGGAGGGGGGGGAGAAGGATGGATGTGTTGTCGCCTTGATGAGCCGTCGCGGCGAAGGAAAACAAAGTGGGCTGCGGCAGAAAACAACGGGGTTGGGGTGAGCAACACACCATTTCGAGCCCCTACCAGTTCTGCCGCACCCCATCCGCCAACAGCTCTACCCCCCGGGCAGCTTCCCCCTCCCTCTCCCCCCCAGCTCTCCCCCGGAGCTGTCGCCCTGGTACCGCTGATAGGACACCTCCTGATGCTCCCCTCCTTTCATAGAAAAGCCCCCAGGCTCGCCTGCCGCAATTTGTCTGAGGAGGCTCCGGGACCAGTAGCTTCCCCGGCCTTCCCCCGTGCTGCATCATCGCCACCGTGCGCTTTTGCCGCGCGCCTGTACAGTCGGTCGGTTGATAAGATGGCGAACATGCCCGTTCCCGCTGGTGCCTTCCCCTCGAGCCTCCCGTCCCCAAAGGCAGTGTGGACGGACAGGGCCCCAAAGGTGTGCCTCGGCGACCTGGATGCATCTAGCCCGGCACGACCATTGTGCTCCTGCCCAAGGCATTGACGGATCGACGGCCAGCGCTCCTCGACACGCCCAGATCCGTTTGCTCGGCCGAGCGAGGCGTAGAGGGGAAATTGACCATTGTGAAAGCGCCTGCGCCCATTCCCAACCCAATTCCCGCCTTCCGTGCTCTTTCGCACAAGAGCTCGCTGCTCGAGAGAAGGGCCCGCTCCGCGGCGACGCTTTCGGTCTCCCCCCTTTCAGACCCCCCCCGGCGGCCGGGGACCCAGCTACTTTGTCAAGGTCGTATAGAGCGAAGCGCGCTCATTGTTCATTTCGCTATCGACCGACAAGATTTGGCGGACTGGTTGCACAGGGGCGCGCGGGCTGCCCTTCTTCGCGGAGCAGAGCATGTGAAGGTAGAAAGGAAAGAAAAAAGCCAGGAACGCATGTCTGTAAGTGACGAAACTTACTGGATGACCTGACTTGATCAATGCGCCTTTGCCTGCGGGCCGTTGGTCGCTGCGAGCCGGTGGGACAGAAGGGGGACCCACCAAACGAAAGGGCGGGCAGTGAGTAAAAATCTAAGCCGCAGTTCCTCCCAGGCGGATGTTTCGTCCTCTTCCCCCACCCTACCACCCTACCTTCCCCAAGCGCCTGGGAGGGGAATAAAACGATGAGGCTATTCCGAGTCTCGAAGGAGAGCTCCGACCGGGGCGCGGCCCAGAAACAATCAGATGAGGCCTTTGCCCCCGTCGACGATAAGGTTTCGCACTCCCTGCCATGATTCGTCTCGCCCTCGTCTCTTTTGGGAAGACCGTTTCTTCTATTTCCTGCAGATTGCGTCAACCTCCCCAGCTAGCGCTCTCCACTCTGGCCTCCCACCACCCTCTTCACTGTCTGCCTTGCTTGCTTGGCTACGCAAGCCTGCGGCCCTCTCTACTTTTGTCGCTGCGCCCCCCCTCCGGCCAACGGCCGCCGACCTATGGTCAGGACAGCAAGATAGGCAGTCCATAGTCTGATCCCTCTGGTGGTGCCCAAGGCAGCACGATCTGCACAATTTCAGCCGTCGTGGAGAACGGCCAAATTGGCGAAATTTCCGTCGGGGGGCTTGCTAGGGCGCGCCTGGGGACGTCGCTGGATTACAAAAACGAACCGCCCCCGTCCACCACTTCCCGTCGCCATGCGTAGATTGCCTCGTCTCTCCAGAGGCCAAACCAATGCCGCGCTGCAGTTGGTGTGTGTACGTGTGTGTGTGTGCAGTCTTCTAGTCTGCCATTCTGGCCCGGGATCGCCTGCCCGGGTTGGTATGCCTAGAGGTGTGTGGAAGGGGGGTCCCAAATCCTGGGGCCGGGCACGGTGCCAACTGCGGTGATGGCACCTGCACTTGTTTCCCGTACGTAACCTTCGTGACGGATCAGTGGGGTCGAAGCCCCCAAGGGCCTCCTATATTAGCTACCTAGCTCCCCGCCCCAAAACACAGGGCCGCGCCAGCTAAGTGGTGCAAAAAGCTCGAGCGCAATATGCACCTGCATTTTTCAGTCGGGACTTCAGTCAAGTTTTGTCTGGCCGGGGGTTCGTGTCACTTGCAAGCCAATTTTCAACCTCTGGCAGAACCACCACGACATGTGACTCCTGACTTGTCGAATCCCTTTCGCGCGTCCTGAAAGGGTCTAAAGGGTCTTCCGGCTCTTTGGCCACGATGATAGTCCGAAACGCGTATCGGCTCTTTGGCCTGGTCACCGCAGCCTTTCTCTACATATGCTTCCCCGGCGTATACCAGTTCGGCGACTGGGTCCGACAGACAAACCCCTTCTCGGGCCAAAAGTACATCGAGCAGGCATTCATCGCCAGCAAGGCCGAGCTGGCATGTCTGCACGGCAAGCCGTTCCCCGGCGAGCCGCCGCCCGACGACGCCGCTCGCCGCGACCCCATCCCGAACATTGTCCACTTCATCTTTGGACTCAAGAACCCGCTCGAGTACCCCGATGCCGGCCACTTCGACTTCATGAGCTACCTCGCCGTGCGAAGCGCCGTCGTCTCCCTCGAGCCCGACACCATATATCTTCACTACACTTACCTCTCCGAACCGCCCTCCCCCGATCCCAATGCCGACCCCTTGACGAACCCCTGGATCAAGCGGCTGGCGAAGCACGTCACCCTCGTCCACCACCCCCCCGACCGCTCCAAGGTGCAGTACGCTCACCTGTCCGACATTATGCGGCTCGAATTCCTGCGCGACTACGGCGGCATCTACCTCGACATTGACGCCTTCGCGCTGCGGCCCTTCGATGGCCTCCGCTCCGCGCCCCAACCGCATGACATTGTCCTCGGCGCCGAGGGCGGAAATCGCTGGGGGCTCTGCAATGCCATCATCGCCGCGCGGCCCAACAGCACCTTCGTGGATCGCTGGCTGGAGAGCTACCAGAACATTGATTTCAGCAAGGAGTGGAACTACCACAGCGTGCTGCTCCCGCGGGAGCTTGCCCAAGCGTATCCGAGCGAGGCCTGCACCCTCGCGCCCGATGCCTTCTTCTGGCCCACCTGGACCTGGCGCCACGTCGACTGGATGCACACCCCCTTGACGGCGCTCGAGTCCAAGTTCTGGCGCGCTGAGATCCGCCGCCACGGGGGGAGCTTGTTCCAGAACCAAGTCGCGTACCACGCCTGGAACCAGATGTCGTGGGACCGCTACCTGAAGAAACTGACCCCCGAGACGGTGCGGAGCCAGGAGACTCGATTCAACCTGCTCATGAGACGATTCATGGAAGATGACTTGTGAGAATTGGACCACACTCGGTTCAACCTACTACCCCCTTCGAGATGGTTCGTGGGAGATTCCCTCTGAAATGGGGGCCATGGAGCTATGGGAGACTCGGTTCAACCTGCTCCCGGGACGGCTCGTGGAAGACTCCCCATGGGAGATTGGGGCGCTGGAGCCAAGGGAGACTCGATTCGACCTGCTCTCGAGACGATTCATGAAAGACGACCTGCGAGACTGGCCTCCATGGCCACGGCAATCCCACCTAGCTACGAGTGGCTATATCGGGAAAGGGATCCCCAGGCGTATAATGGTGCGACTTTTCTTTCTTTTCCTTTGTTGACCAGGGCTGGCATTAGCATCATATGGGTTGTTTCTGGACCCTCACTTCGTGCACATTTGGGGCGCATGAGGCAAAGCATCGGGCATACTCGATTCCCACGGAAAGGCATTGCGATAGATACCAGGTTTGGCGGCCGGCGTTGATTCACTGGTTAGGGTCATATACAAAAGAACACAGGTAGACTTGGCGACAGAGCTTAATTCCAAGGCGTTATCCTTATTTTTACCTAGCTACCTATGCTAGGTTTCTCTCACAGTCGCTCGGGAGCATAAGTGGTCCGGAGAAGGAGAAGTGTGCTGCGGCTAGGCCAAGAACGAGTCATCGACATGGGCATGACATGGCAAGGTACGGACGGGCACCTCTGACAAAAAAAAATAGCAAAGCAAAACTAATATACGCTTGAAGGCAAACCGAGCGAGAGACGATTGGCCTTTCGCCTTGGGTATCCGAGTGCTCTTCTAGATCTCTTATGATTTTCGCCAGCTCGCGTCTCTCATTACATCGCCCAGTGTATATGCATACATACCAGTTCGCGAAAAGCTCAGCCAAATTCAACAAGGGATATATCCACCTCAGGCAAGACGATTCGCAGAAATGCAAAGAGGGCCGCTCCCGTTACGCGTGATAACTCCTTATCCATGCAAATAGGCCCGGGTCCTTGGCCGTGTTCGGTTGCTTGAGGTTCTGCAGACAGAAGCTCGGGTAATTGGATCGGTTGGCGCCGTCGCACTCGCAACGGCACCCGACGCCTCCCTCCTGCGCCGGCGAATGCTTGCCGGCGCCGAGAGCCTTGGATTCCAGGAGCTGTCCTCCCGGGGCGTTCGCAGGACATTGATAAAAGTAGTCGTGTCGGTACCCCATATCCTCAAAATGGTGGACTTTTTCGGGCTGGGCGAGCAGCGCGAGAGCCAGCGAGTGCACAGGTGCATCTCCCCACTACAAAGAAGGATCGGTTAGCTCATGCGCCAGCGTGTGATTGCGTTCATAAAATGGCCGACGCTTACCCTCTCGTAGTAGAAGCCACCCGACTTGTCCAGATATTCGAACAGGTCCTGGTAGGCCTTACCCCTGAACCAGTCCAGGTCGGCAATCTCGAAGTTGCTCCAATAATGGCAGAGACTCCAGCCATTGCCGTAGCGGTCGTGGTGGCGGAACCAGGCCAGCATGGACCGGATGGGCCACGGGACCCACGACGGCGCGATGGTGGCCTTCCAGAGCTCCGTGTCCCGGATCTTGTTGATCTCCTTCCAGTCCGCAATCTTACGGAACAGGCTCGGGCAGGTCGCGCGCTCCTCCCACAGAGCCATGGTGTAGCCGTAAATCTTCTTGTGCTTTGCCATCTCGACAAAGGGGTCGTACGTGATGGAGCAGTAGAAGTCGACGTCGGGCTCGATGCGCCAATACCATTTGTACGGCTTGAGCGCCTCGAGGGTGTAGAACTTGCCCGAGAAGAACCGGCACATGTGGTGGTACGTCTCGAGGCCGGCGTACAGGATGCCCGCCTTGCCCTGGCGTTCGATGCTCGCGCGCGCGTCGCTGGTGTCCATCCAGCTCGGGAAGGTCCATTCTTCCTTGGGGATGACCTCGAAACGCGCCCCGCCGCTGACGGACGAATTCATGGCGAGGATGAACTCCTCGGACCAGGGCTCGTCGTTCAGAAAGACGAACGGGTAGTGGAACCAGCGGTTGAAGTGCTTCTCAACGCTATGGATCGACTTGAGAGCCGTGGCCAGCTCGCTGTTGCGCGTCAGCATGACCAGGGCCGCGTTCTCGCGCGGCTGGTTCACGGCCGGCTCCTGGCATGTCTTGTAGAAGGGCTCGTCGAGATCGTGGCTCGGGTGGTTCACGGCGAAGCGGCGCCTATGCATCCATGCCTCTACCATGCCAGCGACGAAGAGGATGATGAGCGGCGTCATGCATGTGCGCGTGAACAGCCGCGCGAACGGCCGTAGCCGGCCATTGCGACGCAGGAACCGCCGCAGTATCGTCATCAAGTGACGGGCCTGGGCAGCCAACGCGGCCGCCGCCGGCTAGATGCGGAGGATCAGGGTGAGGACGTAGTAGAGCGACAATGGAGAGCGGGAGCAAGGGAAGCCCGAGTCTCGGTCGGGCGCGCCACAGCGGCGGGGGGTTCGGCGGCAGTGAGCGCGTCGGTGGAGGATCGGATGCGCCTCGGCGTCGGTAGGGCGCGATGCGTCGAGAAGGTCGGCGAGCACACCTGCGTAAAAGCAGCAAGCAATTGCGCAACTGGAGGCTGCGCGCGAGGGCTAGACGTCGGGTTCGGCGTCGGGGCACGGGCGGTCAATTCGGAGACCAGCTCGGCGGGCGCACGCTCCAGCACACTTACGGTCCCCCCTCCCCTTTTTTTTTTTTTTTTAAGCTACGGGTCTCGGGGACGCCCGCCAAACGGAACGTTCCCAGCAGCCTAGGGCGATTGCACAGTTGCGGAGGAGAATTGGTCAAGGGACGAAAGAGAGACGCTATTGGGCCAGGGGGCATAGCAAAGTGTAATGTCGTCGGGACAAAGACAAGGCCGTTGGAGTTCCCCACGTTCGCTCGAGTTCGAGAAAAATTGAGCACGGCCATGGGCAGCAGCCCCAAGCATATCGATCTTAATGTTCTGGCCGTTTCGGAGCTAAACTCCATTCTCCAGCTTCAAGCCGCCTTCCCCCTCTCGCACAGGCCACATTTTTACAGCACCCTGGCGCGTCTGGAGACCCCTTTTCTGTCACTCTCTTTGCTTTGTCCCACACGTCTCCTGCTGAGACTGAGTAGGGGGCTCACTGCGCCGATCTTTGAGGGCAATCTTGGGCGTTACAGAGGGCATCAGAGAGGTAGGTAGGCACACGGGCGGGCGGTTATGTCTCAATAGCTCAATAGGGGGGGGTATGCCTCGCACACATGCACAACCACCAACATCCCAGCACCTCTTGAGCATTGCTGCGGGTGCAAGGAGCGATTACCTACAGATGGCAGGACCCGTTTAACTGACTGGTTTCGAGTCCGCCCAACCTCCGTTCCGCCACACCCACCCCAGCGCGACCTCTTTGGATCTGGCGATCTTGCTGGTTCGAGCCAACACCGCATTTGGCAACATACGATGACCAACATCACAGTCTGTGCGGCACGACCAGCGTGCCTACTAAGCAGGTGCTGTATAAAGCGGCAGACAGGATGAGCGGTTCACTCCCTCAGCCTTGAGACGCCGTTTACAGCCCAATACACGGAAGGGATTGAAAATATTGGTTTGAGCAAGCAACCCCCCGGGGGCCTTCGCGGCGTAGGAAATGCACCTGCCCTGCACGGTCAGCGGCTGGTAGCCCATTGGTGCCGCTACCATTGGTGCAGCGCTAAGCAGGCTTAACTGTAGCCTAGCAACCTAGGCAACGAGAGGCACGGAACATGTCCTATCTAAGCACCGCTCTAGGCTTTAGCTGGGCTGGCCAAGAAAGGCGATGGCAGGGCCTGCAGGACATACTGGGGAGTTGATTGGTGATGGCCCATGACCGAAGTCACGCGGTGGCGCGTGGCGCTGTTTCCGTCGTGGCGCCGCACAACCCGTCGACGACAAGACGCTTCCCAGCATTGGGCGTTGCTGCCCACCGGCCACACTGCCCTCTCGCTCTCGAGGGCGTGCAAGGCGGGGTCGACGCACCAATCTCGTTACATGATCGTCGCACTCTCTGTATGCATCCGATGCTCGGGTAAAGTCCATATGTCATTGTGTCACCAGGAACCCCTGCCCAGGCTCCCGAAGCATGCGCAGACACGCCTGCAGTTGTTACTTGGTAGTCTTTCTTTTGCTTCTCTGCCCACGGGGCTTTCGACGCACCATCTGCGGGGGTCAGTGGTCGAGGCTGCCTAGTAGGAGTCCAAAGCGTCAGATATAGGCGGCGCTGCCGTTGTTCTGTTGCTGTAATAAGGACGACGGCTCGTCTGAACATTGTGCAGAATGCAGTAGCCAATGGGGGCGCTCGCGAAAGCAATCAAAACGGCCCTGGGCCTGGCGCAGCCACGTCCCGAAGCACAGTAAAGGGCCGGCCCAACCCAGAGGTCCAGCCGCCACAAGGAATTGCAGCGATCTTCACTCTGCCCGCCGGTGGCTCAGATGGGAGCCATTTATCCTATCAGGAGACCCGGTTGGCGATTGGCCGGACCGGGCGTGCCCTGACGTAGGGCGGCATAGCCGCATGTGCCCGGGACGCAGGGGAGGCCGAAGGAGAGGGGAAACAAGCAAACAAGCAAAAACCGGCCGGCGCCCCTGTCACGGATTGATATTACCATGCAATGCAAAGAAGAAGGTCGAACCCGACTGTCGCGCGCCGTCACCTCTGGTGCCGGTGCTTATTCACCTTTGAACACAAAAGGCCTTGCCATGCCCGGGGGGGTTACGTGGCCAGCTGCCAACACGAAGCTGCGTTCATGCCACGGACGGTAGCAGTGTAGCAGTCTGGACCGATACGAAGCTGACGCGACCCGCCAAAAGCCTCCCTACTCCGTTACCCGAAGGTGGTTTGCGGGCGACAGCCGCGCTGTGGGGAAGCCCCAGGAAACATACGGCAATATGTGGAGACGAGTTCCGCTCGCCTGGGACGGTGGCCGAACATGAACGCAGGGTTGACGCCAAACTGGCAGCCTTGAGGCCCTTGCCGTTGCGGATTATGGTCTCGGCTACCAACATCCGAAAAGATCAGGAGCATTTGTGTTGTGCTTATGCTTGAGGGCAGGTGCGGGCATCGTGTTGTCAACTTGGGAAGCAACGTCGCAGGTCGATCCTTCCCAAGCTTTGGCAGATTGGCCAGCTGCATGCATGTTCCAGTTGTCTCCCCTCCCTCGTGTTCTACTTGGGCTATGCTCGCGTGACCTCCGAATGTTGCGCCGTGTACTATACTTGGCTTACCTACCTAGGCAATGGTAAGCATGCTAGTCAACCCGCATTCCACGATTCCGATCCAGCGCATATCGATATTTACGAAGTGCGTGTCAGGGGCAAGGGAGCAACCCGCCTCAGGGACAACTCATTGCTAGCACGTATTTGTCACCATCGTTTGCAGGGCGCACGCACGGCAATGTTGAAGAGTTCAACCGTCTACATGTCGGTGCAGACTTCTGATTTCTTGCTAACTCCAGTCCACATGCATCATGTCTCCTCTCTACCCGATGCAGCCCTTTTTTTAACTACTACAAAGTCCCGTCTTCTACGCCTCTATGCAGCCAGCCCGGGTGATTAAAGCTATCAAAAGAGAGTGGGTATGTTCGAGAATAGAAGCGAGCGGGCTCCTAGGCGCTCGAAACTGAGTGCCGCCGGCACCCGGTCAACAGTCCCGACCGCGCGGGACATGGGTATCTTTTTACTGCTTCTGCGAAATCATCATCTCCTCGTTAGCCGCGATGGGGGCCGGGCGGTTCTCGCTCCTGTTGAGCTCGTTCTCGCCAACCACGTTGACGGTGCCCTCGAGGTTGAGGTGGTAATCCGTGTTCTGGCTAATGTTGTACTCCTCCTCGTCAATGTGGCGGAAGGTGAAGTAGAAGATGATAGCCATGACGAAGCCGGCGATCGTGACACCGCCAAAGTCCCAGGTGAGGTAGGGGTCGGTGATGACAGCCGAGCAAGCCAGGCCGATGGCGTAAGCCACAGCCGTGTTGAGCAGGTTGATGGCCGACACCAGACCCCTCATGTTGACGGGCGAGCGCGAGTAGGCAATGCCGTACGCCGGCACGTTCACGAACAGCTCCGAGATACCGCCGATGGCGTAGGGAAGAGCCATCCACCAGATGGTGATGGGGGCGACGCCGGTGCCGACCTCACAGTCGCTGGAGCCATGATCGCCGCAAGGCGACTGCTGGTAGGCATAGTAGTTGAGGAGAGTGTATCCCAAACTGCCGACGGCGGAGAGCAGGAAGCCGCTGGTGATGCGGGCAATGGGGCCGTAGTGAATGTTGAACTTGCGAAGGGTCGGGTAGAAACCGTAGTTGAGGATGGGGGAGAAGGCGATGATACTCAGCGAGTTGAAGTTACCAAGAACGTCGTTGGGCACACCGTCGGTCGTGAGCATGGTGGAGAGGAAGCTGGCAGCCGAACCAATACCGTTGTCGGTCAGGTACTGGATGGGGAAGAAGCAGAAGATACCGGTGGCCTGGAAGGCGCGCTTGACGTCCTCGACGAAGGCATCGTTCCACCGGGTCGGAATGCTCAGGCCGGCGGCAGCAATGTTGGAAGGCTTGGCCAGCTCCCAGAAGCCCTGGCGGCCGATCCTCTTGACGCCACCACGGCGGAAGATGATGCCCAGAATGCGGAACACGTTGGGGAGGTCGCTGCCGCCAGGAGGGTGGAGGATCAGGCGCTTGTGGAGGAACCAGAGCAGGAAGGGCAGGGGCAGGTAGAGGATGAGCGGGATGAGGAACGCCAGCCACCAGCCAACGTACTTCTCGATGTAGGTGGTGGGCACGCCCATGAAGCCGCCGACGTTGATCAGCAGGTAGAACCACAGCATGGCGCGCTCGGCAGTGGCCTCTGGGTCCTCAATGACCCTCTCGCCGCTGGGCAGGGTCTTGACGATCGGGACCTTAGTGGTCATCTGGTCGAGCAGAAGGGGTGAAACATTGGGCTTGAAGAGGGCTGTGGAGAAAGGAGGGGTGTCAGTTAAGTGCCACGAACTCGAGCAGAGCGGCTAGCGAAAAGAGAAACTCACCAGCACCAACAGACAACATGTAGAGGCCGATGAAGAAGGGAATCTTCGCGTTGCCGTTCTCCAGCAGAGGGCGGGCACCGGCGGCGCAAAGGATAATGTGGGCAACACCGAAGACACCGACACCCCAGCAGATGAGGGTGAAGCGGCCAGTCCTGGCATCGGCAAGGTAACCGGCAACCATGGGCAGAGAGTAGGCAAGCATGCTGAAGGACTGCGACACGGCGTTGGCCGTGACGGTGCCCAGGCCCAGGGCACCGGCAGTGTCCTGGGTACCGGCGGCGGGCGCACCATAGCCGTTACCGTCGACGGGGAACTTGCGGTTGACGAAGTTGGAGATGAGGGGGGTCACGCCGTAGTACGAGGCACGCTCGCAGAACTCGACCACGCAGATCAGGTAGGCCACGGTAGGCAGGCTACCGGGGACACGGCGCAGGGTCTTGAGATCTTCCTCGGTAGGCTTGCCCTCGTAGTCGGCCTCCATGACCGCAGGGTCGAGGTAGGGCGGAGGGGCGGCCTTCTCATCGCCCACAAGCTCCGAGCTCTTCTCATGGTCGGACGCTATAGGCGAGACTGGGTCAGCGCCGCGCCACGGCCGAAAGTTTGGGGAGAGGGTTGTCTGGGTCCTCCAAGGAGGACCCAGACAGCATCACCAGTCGTCAACTTACACATGGTTGCGGTCTTGTCTGCCGCTCGTCACTCGTGATCTATGTGGAACCACGATCCGTCCGGCAAGCAGATGAGGCTGCTAGTTGCAGAGGTGAGGAGTGGAGGGGAGGGAAGGAGGGGATCGACGTGTCCAACCAGGCGGGACACAAAGTTAATATATGTCTTGCCTCTCCCAAACGCTAATGCCTCTCGCCGTCGCAGCGAGCGCCCAGAACTGGGGGGGTCGCGTAGGACGGGAGCCAGGAGCCATGCTGGCACCCGCGCGTGCATTGCGGCAACCCACACGAGGGACGGGTCATCAAGAGGACCCAGGCCAAAGCGGCCCTGGGGACCTGCCATCCTGAGTAGCGACGCTCCGGACCCAGTCGCGGATCATGGTGTCGCTCACAAGCGGGTCTTAGAACGACGGACGAGGGATCCCGGGCAGTGGCCACGGCGAGAGCGACGTCTGTGGGGGAGACATAGGCTCCGCTTTCTCTATCAGGTAGGTGCTTGTTTCCGCGATTGCTCTGGAGCAACCCTAGTGTCCTGCCGATGCCCAGTGAGAGAAGCTTCCTGGCAAGCCTGGGCAGCCCCTTGGCATGCTTGGCATCACCACTTGGACCACTCAAGCCCCTAAAGCTTTAGCCCGAGGCAAACGGCCCGTTTGCCTCTAAACCGGAAGTGGTGGGGCTAGAACCTCGGCCACCTTCTCGAAATTGGCGGCGACCCAGGAGATGATCAGCAAGTTGGCGTAAAGCCATTGCTACAAA
This sequence comes from Thozetella sp. PMI_491, assembly GCA_021432635.1. NCBI lineage: Eukaryota > Fungi > Ascomycota > Sordariomycetes > Chaetosphaeriales > Chaetosphaeriaceae > Thozetella > Thozetella sp. PMI_491. Next base: position 422,184 of record MU270048.1, read on the forward strand.
TAGCTCAGAGGCCGAGACAGTAGGGAGTTATGTATGTATGTACAGTACATGCGGCCGTCCCGAGAGACCCCGTGAATAAAGGGCGAGACACAGGAGACTGCGGGCTGGCGTGCGCGCCCGCCTTTGCCACCGCAGTCCCCAAGGCCTCGCCCTCGTCGATCCTGCCCACCATACATAGTATTTAATCATAGGGGGGAAGCAGTCCGCTCGTGGGAGTGCAGCTACAGTAATTACAGGCGTCAGGACACTATTGAGCTAACCCCCGAGAGAAGAGTCCCATCGCACGAGATGGGCGGTAGCTCGGTGTTTGGCAACTTGATGTTGGGGAGCGACTGGCGTGAGGCAAAAGGAGGGTTAGCCCGGCAGATAAACCCCGTAGCTCGGTATTCCGGCATGGTGCAGCCAATCATTAGCGCATCGAGATAAGGAGCAAACAGGGGTCTGCAGTGGGGCTCATTCACCGAAGCCCCTGTCGGGGGGCGCTTTTGTAGGTACTGGTGGCAACGCGGCGAATTGCTGTTCGGCCCGCAAAATTCGATCTACCCAAGCCGGCGACACCCTTGGACCTCTTCCCCCTCGTTCAGGCAAGCGGGGCGGCCACGAGCCACCAAAGAGAAATGAGGCAAGCGCCCTCCACCCCGTTCCAGCCATATCTGTCGCCACCAGCCAAAGGGCACCAAGGGGCGCAATCAAAGATGTTCGCGTGCCTAGTTGCTCCATAGACTCCATGGACAGTGCAGCGACGACGGGAGGTGTGAGCACGGTGCAGCACCTGGCCCCGTCCGGCTTATTGTTGCATCCAGCGCGGCCACAGACGGCACGATACCGAGCTTCGAACGTGGACTTATGTTCTATGCTTGGATGGGGAGGTCCTGATTCTGTTTCCCCATCCCCCAGCGCTAAAGACCCTTGGCAACTACCGTGTCCAATGGCGGCCGCCCGTCGCTGCCATCGCCCACCGAGACGGCCTAGGGCCTGCATTCGGCATTCTTGCCTTCCTACCTAGGGACCTACCATCTTCAGCCAAGTCGTGCGAGAAAAGCCCCATATAATTTTTTCCACCCCTTTTCCCACTCTCCCGATGGGCTGCTCATTGCGTATAACTCATACGTAACCTTCTTCCCAATCTCTCCCCTTGAGCTTTGGCTGCTGACGCACCACATTCACGTCGGCGTTGAGGGGGCCTGGCACTAGTCTGTCCGCGGCTTCCTTGCGTTTGGTCCTGCTCGGTCCAGGGGGAACAGGCGGAGTTGGTCTCCTTCGATTGCGCCATAATATGATGTTCGCACTTGTTTAGCTGTGCTTGGGCCCGGGAGGAGTCTGCGCTCTAATGCCCGCAATATGGTCGCTAGCGAACGAGTGAGCGATGGATTAATATTGGAAATACCGGGTACCCTACGTAGCATCGCCCATACCTGCCCTCCCACGGTCACCTCGCTTCAGTGTATCACTCCTTGCTCCCTGGCCTGGGGAGCCCTCACCTAACGACATGCGACGGTGCCGGTTTGTTTTCTCATGCCCGGCATCGCCAGCATCTCGGTTAAATCAGGCAAGTGTTCGTCGTCTAGCCGGGTTTACGGAGTTCGGAGGACGAGAATAGCAACCATCCAGATATGGTCCTGCCATCCATGGAAGCTGCCGTGTTTCCGTGCTGTGCTGCCATGCCATGCAGACCGGGGGGCTTATCCCCGTGCGACTGGCTGGGTTTGTCGATCAGGATCTACAATGGCACCTTTCTTGCGGAGTCCTTTTGGCGACGTTGCAGAGCTCAACCCGACGTCTTGGCACACCGCCTTTGGCGACCCTCCCAGAGCGGCTCTGCAAGGAGTTCGATACAGCCGGCGGCGCTCGACAGCCGCTGCCGCCTAGTCATACGTAGTATATCATGAGGACGGATCCCGAGGGTGCCTTTCCCGTGACCGAGTACCCGACCTAAGCTTTGTTCGCCACATTATCCCGGCTTACCAGGTACTCTAATGCCTTGGGTCCCTCCAGGATTGCTGATAAGGAAATCAGCGAATCTTCCGCAGGCTTGCAAAGGATCGAGACTATTCTACGTAGTACCCATCGGTGGCACGTTTGGAGCCCTCGATCACGCGTAGCAGGGTCCGCCAGGGAGACTGCGCACCAGGCAAGGAACTCGAGCCATCATCGTAGTGCGTTGCGAGGCCATGAAAATTTGCTTTATTTCCTATCCCCGGTGCTGGCCTCCTGTCTAGACCCTTGGTGACCAGGCAGTGCCAACGATCCAAGCCATCTCGACAGACCCTTCGGGCCCAAAAAGAATCTTAGCGTCGTGGGCGCCGGTTCTGTCGTGTAACTACCGCGGCACGGCCACTCCCGACGGGGATGTCTCTCTCCCCTGCAGCGTACGAGCCGGTGCTGTCTGGTGGCAGTCGATCGCGTGCCGCACAAAGGTGAGGTCGGGATTCCCACTTTTTCAGGGGAAACGCATACCTGCCACTTGCACGCATTCGGTCGTTACCGATCCGACGGAGAGAAGGACCAATCCACCCATGGCCAGCCGGCGAAGTCACGATGTGCTGTATCCTATGGACGTGGTACTGCGTACCACAAGTACAGTACATACAATTATTGCATGGCCCTTGATAGTCCTCGGTGATTATCTCGCTCCTACAAAGGGTTCGGTTTCACCGGCGGTCTCTTCCCAGCGAGGAGATCGGCCATATCCCGATCTCGCGCGATATGGGTTATAAATATTAGATTCACGTCACCATATCCCCCTGCTAAAGCTCAAGCCACGTTGCAGTGTTGAACATCGGGTCGAAGAATGCAACCAGTACAGCTCTCATGTTGTGAGCGTGTAGTAGATGGTCCTGCGCGAGCCGTGTAGATAAATCGAACTACTCAGCTCCGGCATCGTCTTTCGGGGCTACACATCCTAGCAGAGCGCCTCTGGGGGGAGGGGGGAGGTTCTTCATCTGAGCTTAAGCATTCAAGTTTAGAAAATTACTACCCTCGCGCAAAGGCCACAGCATCCCCGCGACATTTAGCCTTGGAGAATGCTGAGAAGAAATGTCCCATCTGGAAGTGCGTGAGTGAAAGTCCATAACACCTTGTGAGTTGTAGACCGTTGAAACATATCCGCCTGCAGTCCAGCCGACCCCTGTTGCTAGACCGGAGTCGATATGATATCAGACTGCTGGGTTTTGGGGCCCGACTTCTGACCATCGTATACAGAGTGTTATCCAGCGCGCTTATCTGGCGCGGTTGCTATGCTTCGCGGCTCTGCGGGCCGTTCTAATCGGGCCCAGTTATACCGGCGATCGGGGCGTATGCTTTGGACTTCCGAGTCTGAGATATCAAATCCTTCTCAGACGATGCCATCAGAACCGGAGCGCCTCTACGAATATCCTTCGCCAAGCAGTGCGCGGGCAGTGGCCCTACCTCGCAGCATGTAGTGAGAGCACCGACAAGAGCAAGATATACGAGCAAAATTGGCTCTCAAGACCGCTCCAATGCCGCTTGTTAGGACCATGATCACAGCACTTCTGGGAGAGAACCACAGACCTCAGCCGAGTGAGCACTAATGCGTCGCCCTAACCAAGCTTATTGGCCGAGTGAAGCCTCACACTTCACGCCTAGACTCCCTCCTTTGTTCGGTGTTTAGTTTCCCGGTTTAGGTTTGGGGAGGTCGCTAGAGGTACTGTACCCTCCCAACAAACACCATATCATAGGCCAATTGTCCCGGTCTGGTACTTGTTATGCACCAACTGGCTAATCAGGTGCACAGCTGTCACATACCGCCTGCTTTCCGCCCAAGGCAAACCGCAAATGTCGCAGGCTGGCTTTCTTTGCTGAGTGAGACAGTCAACGCCAGAAATCGGATCCGTATTTGCCACCAAATGAGGATAGTTAACCTAGAGCAGCAACTGGAGCTTGTGGCACGCACCAAAGGGAGGACATGGCGGCTTACAAGGGGCGCCTAGGAGATCCCTACCTCAGTCTGGACTTTTGCTTACCGCTTACCTGAACCCGAATCCATAGCGCAACGCATTGAGCCAAAAGTCGGAGTTTTTATATAATTGGTCTCCCGCGTCAGCTCTGCTGCTCAAGATGCAGCGTTATGTCCGCGGTGCAGCAGAGGGAAACCTTAGTGCCTCCCCCAACGGGGGGCACAGTTCCAAGAATAGGCCCAGGCTGGGACGGTAGTCAACCATTGCGACTGTGCAACCCCAAAGGACCTGCAGTATATAAGTCCCGGAAAGGTACACGAAAATGCGCCTTTGTCCTGCAGTTTGTGCCCCCCCAGAACGACAGGCAGCTTCTCCTATGAGACTTTGATCCCGCCGCTTCCCAGAACCATGGCTGCTACCCAGATCCCCCCCGCCATCGCAGCCGTCCTTGCAGCCAGTTCCATACCATATGTTACCTCAGAGAGCCCTGATTTCGTCGCGAAGCATGCGAGTTGGGCCCGCAACCCAGCGCAGCCCACGGTGATCGTTCAACCGAAGACTGCGGAGGATGTCTCTGCCCTGGTGTCGGCGTGTGCCGCAGGCGGCTATGGTTTTGTCGTGCGCAGTGGCGGCCACGATACTGGCGGGCGTTCTACCGTAGAGGGCGTCGTGCAGATCGACGTGCGGTCCTTCAAGAGCGTCACCATAAGCGCCGACAAGAAGACCGCCCGCGTGGGTGGCGGCGTGACCTTCCTCGATGTGCTAACCGAGCTCGCCAAGGATAATCTGGTGACTCCCGTCGGAGGCATTGGAACCGTGGGCTACGTCGGATGGAGCACACTGGGCGGCTACGGACCGTACAGCCCCAGCTATGGCCTGGGAGCCGATCAGATTGTCGGCGCGAAGCTGGTGGATGCCGACGGAAAGATCGTGGAAGCGAGTGAAGAGGTCTTGAAGGCCCTTCGCGGCGGCGGCGCCAGCAACTGGGGGATCGTGCTGGAGCTGACTATCAAGGTGTATCCAGTGGAAGAGGTGTGCTTGAAGGGTCTGGCGCCTTCGATGGTCTGGGTGCGATGCTAACCGGCGTCTAGATCCAATCCGGCCTGTTGATCTACAACTCGGCCGACATGAAGAGTCTCTTTGCCGAGTACCTTACCAAGCTCGACGCCGCCATCCAGGAGACCCCGATACCGAGCCAGCTGTACATGCAGCCGCTTGTCGTGGAAATACCCGGCCAAGGCAACACTTTCGCTCTCGCCTTCACCTGGAACGGTCCCGCTAGTGCTGAGAGCAAGGCATGGCAGGAGCGCGCCGCCTCGTTCGGGCCCTGCGTCGCGCAGACCGTCCAGCCGACCACGCCCCTAGCGAATCTAGAGGGAGTCACGGCCATGCTGCCCCAGTATGTGCTGGGCCACACGAAAACCGTCTCTCTCTCGCGCTACTCGCCTCAGGCTATCGAGGTCATGGCGGAGATGGCAGCCACGATGCCGGCCCAGCAGGGTATTGGCATAAGCATCCATTCGCTGGATGCGTGCTCGCCGTCGGCCCAGCCCCGAGACGATTCCACCTTCTTGGTGCGCCGCAGCCACTACATGTTGGAGATCATCGTCTGCGGTCTTACTCCGGAGGCTGCGGACGACGCCTTGCGGTGGGGGACGGTGTCGCGTGAGAAGCTGAGCAAAGTGGATACAGCAATGGAGGAGACGTATTTTTCACTTACTTGGAAGGACGAGCTCAACTTGGAGAAGACTTTTGGGAAGCACCTAGACTATCTTATCGAGCTGAAGAAGAAGGTGGACCCTCGCCGGGTGTTCAAGTACACCACCCCACCGCTATAAGCCGAGAAGTAAGGCAAGCACAATTCAGTCGAGTTTTTAGCTCTCAACTCTCAACCAAAATAGGATCGAATTCTATGACCAATCCGGCTCAAACTTATCACTTGCTGTTCGTCTGGTGTTAAGCGAAAGAAGTATGTTAAGCTACAGGGGCCTGCCGCATGCTAATCCCCCCCAGGTCTGAAGATGCCGGTCGCCGGGCCGGCGCAGGTACCTATGACTCAAGCGCCTTCGCCAAACATCACCCACCCCTCTTGTAGCATGCTACTCAGACCGGCCGGCCGGCTACACAACCAAAGGCGCACATCCTGGATTAGCTTTTCTCTCTCTTCTAACCATAGTGACCTCCCCTCCAAGAGTGCGTTTCCTTCGCGCATTCTCTCGCCATCATGCCACCAGAAACCGAATTGAAGAGGTGGTTACGGGAGGACGACGGCCAAACGTTCGTCTGTACAACTGATCCAGCCTGCATTGATCTCGTGGCACTCAACGTCGCCCTCGAGTCGGACTTGCTCTGGTGGGCAAAAGCGCTACCTGAAGATGAGCTCAAGCAGATGCTAGAAAACTCCTTATGCCTAACCATTCTTGCCGAAGATGGAGGGCATGGAAACGCCGAGTCTGGAGGTATGTCGGGCCTCCATGGGGTTCCACGAGGCGACCCACTGACGCTGGCAGCACCCGCAGGCCGTCCAATGATCGGGTTCGCCAGGATCATCACGGATTACATGACATTTGGGTACCTGACCGATGTCTACATCTTGCCGCAGTACCAGGGAAAAGGCTTGGGCCGATGGATGATGAAATGCCTGGACGAAGTGATCAGCGGATGGCCGAGGCTGAGACGCTTCATGATTCTCACAGGCTCGTCGGATGCCGCAAGATTGTATGAAAAGACCTTAGATGCTAAGGACATCCGAGAGTCGGGCTCGAAGCTGATGTACTTGGAGAGGCTCGGGCCCGGCGGCCTCAAAGGAAAGCCGGGAACATGAGGGCTGAACGAGCTATCTTTCCCGGATAGCTCCGCAGCGGTGAATCCGGGCTGATCCATTCACTTTATCTTGGAGGGTTTCGTGGGCGCCTGACTGAGGGCACGCCGCATCTCAATCGCACGCTTGTAGGGAGGGGCCGTCGGCGGCTGTACTGGGTCTAGCGAGATGTGTCCTTCCGGGAGCTGATAGGAGGCGTCAGAATCGAATGCTGAGAGGTCGCCGCAGGCCACGAACGGTGCAATCCACCGAGTGTCTTTCTTTCGGTCGAAGGTAAGATCCTCTACCTCAATGTCGTAGATGCCGTCCTTGTCTAGTGTCGGCAGGGGCTCGGGCGTCACGTCCCACGCACCCGTCTCCTGGTTCTGCATTAAAACCGGGGCAACGACAGGGAAGCTCTGCTGTCGCTCCTCTAGCATCTTTGGTAGCCGGTGACCAACGCCGAGGGGCTCTTCCAAGCTCGCTGTGAATCCCGCCGGAGGTCGGAAGTTGATGCAGACGATGAAAGCCTCTACGCTGCTGGCGCGCGATGAGCGAGGCTTGGCAACATGAACGTGCTCAAAGAAGACCTTGAGCTGTGCGTAGAGGAGATCGACGTTGCGGCCCCGAAATATCTTAGCCACGAACTTGCCGCCAGGTTTGAGTACACAGAGGGCCAGGTTGAGCGCGGCGAAGAGCAGCTGTGCCTGAACGTAGATGTCAAGGTCGTGAAGCCCCGTGACGTCCGGGGCACCATCGCTGATCACCAGATCCACGGGATGTGATGCCTGCTGGCTCATTGTGTCCGGATCGTAGTTCGGATCCAGTGCCCGGAGAAGCAGAGGGACGGTCGCTGGATGAGTAATGTCGGCCCGAAGCGTGATGATGCCGGGTAGGGGGCTGATGGGCTGGAGATCGATGGACACAATCTTGACATCTTGTCGAGGCTTAAGCTCCTCCTTGTTTTTTAGCGAGAGAGAATCGGACACTTCCTGTCCATTCTCGGCTTCTGGATCCGGCGGGAAGACCTTGAGCATTTGTTGGCGAAATTTGGCCTCTCGGTCCTGCCAGGCGGAGCGCCCGAATTTCTCGCCTTTGATCAGGACCCTCGACAGAACTTGCGACCAGCTTCCGGGAGCTGCGCAAAGATCCACCACTCTCGTCACACCTTCGAACAGGTTGAATTCTGTACCGCGTCAACATGCCTCCCGCATTCTGGTCGGATGTCACCCGCCGCACGCACCTTCATCCAGCTGCAAGAGCTTAAAGGCGCTCCTCGCTCTCCATCCTTGCTCCTTGGCGAGCCTGTAGTAGGCGTCGCGCTTATCCTTCGAAGTCTTTCCCATCTTGAGGTAGATAGAGTGTAGACCGCTATGAGTCGCGTGAGCAAGCGAGGCCGACCTTGTTACGAGAGCCTTGAAAATCTGTATATTTGTGGACGCTACCGATTCTGGTTACTCAGTCTGAAGGGCGTGGCCCACACGCCTAACGCCTAGCCAATCAGGCCGCTCGGGGGGGGATAAGATGAAGTACTGTATCGCGCTTTCACTTCAGAGCCAAGGGAAGGGTTCAGGCATAAAGGGACCATAGAGGGAATCGAGGAACACCTATATCCAGTATATATTGATGGAAAAGTGCGCCAATTCAGCAACGTATACAACAGTTTAGTGTGTGTGGTTCCTGTTGCCACTAGGTTTCTACCCAGCAGCTGAGAATAAGGTAGTTGACCTTCTAGTCAATTTGCTGCAGCAAATGGCCATTGGATAACTAGAGGTACCTACTGAGCGTAGAGCTTCGTGGACAAGCGTATCGGAGGTGTGGGGCTTTTTTCTGCCCCGCGTCCCCGCCAAATTTTTTCCTTCTTCCTGCCATTCTACCTTGTACTTGACTACGCCCACGCCGACAGGAACAGTGGTGTCAGTCTCTCTCCCCCGACCTTGAGACAGTTTCCTCTGTAGGCCACGAACCCGCCACTGCTCCAAAATATGGGAGATCAGAAGAAGCGCAAGCGGGGATTCGCCCCTCCTAAGCAGGCGAAGCGGCAAAAGGCGTCCAACTCGCAATCGAAGTCAGGGCCGAAGAGGGTCGTCGATGCCAATTCCCTGCTGTGGCGTCCTGTCCAGATTCCAGAAGTCCTCGAAGATGCGGAAGGGTTCTATGGGCTTGAAGAGGTCGAAGGGGTCCAAGTAGTTCGTCATGGTGACAAAGTCCAGTTTGTTAGTCCCCTTGCCACCCCAGCTAAAGGCCGCCGTTAGGTACTCTCTAGCCCGTTCGCGATGCTGACCAGTTCCAAAGATCACCTCTCTCCCTCTAGAACAGTCGGAGGCCGAAAGCGAAGAGTTCCAGGGCTTCGATGACCTGCCCGAGCAGCGCGGCGACCAAGGGACAGAAGAAGTCCCACAGCCAGCAGCGGAGCCAGCCAAGACAAAGAAGGACAAGGCCAAGGCCAAGGTTCAGAAGAGGAAAGAGATGATATCTGAGCAGCAAGATCCTGAACTGGAGACCAGCGTCTTCTCCAAGATCGAGGACATCGCTGATGAGCCGGAAGATGAGATCGACATGTCGGAGTGGGTGAAACTCGACCTATCGCCGCGCATCATCTCCTCCATCTCGCGATTGAAGTTTCCCAAGCCCACCCGGATCCAAGAAATGGCTATCCCAGAGATCATGGAAGGGCAGGATGTCATAGGAAAAGCGTCAACCGGATCTGGCAAGACCTTGGCCTTTGCCATTCCGATCGTCGAGGACTGGCTCTCTCGCGCCGACAAGAAGAAGCCTGCCGAGAGGCACCCTATCGCCCTGGTCCTATCGCCTACCAGAGAGCTTGCCCATCAGATCACAACCCACGTCAAAGACCTGTGCGCCGGCCTCCCCGTTGGACCCTACATCTGCTCCGTAACAGGAGGACTTGCCATCCAGAAGCAGCAGCGTCAGCTGGCGAAAGCTGACATAGTAATCGGTACTCCTGGGCGCTTATGGGAAGTTTTGAGTTCGGACGCGTCTCTGCTCAACTCCTTCAAGAGCGTTTCCTACCTCGTGGTCGACGAGGCGGACCGCCTGCTGACGGAGGGCCACTTCAAGGAGGCAGAGGAGATATTTGACGCCCTCGATAAGATTGAAACAAACGACGAAGATGGCGAGGAGAGTGATAGCGACGATGATGATGACGATGCGGGAAAGCAAAAACAGTCATCGGCGAACAAGAAGCGCCAGACACTAGTGTTTTCTGCAACATTCAACCGGGGCCTTCAGCAGAAGTTGGCTGGCAAGGCTGGCAAAACCCGATTCGATCTCCTAAGCGAAAAGCAGTCGATGGAATACCTTCTCAAGAAGCTCAACTTCCGTGGAGAACCCAAGTTCATCGACGTGAACCCGACCTCTCAGATGGCGGATCGACTCAAGGAGGGCTTGATCGAATGCGGAGCTCTCGAGAAAGATCTCTACCTGTACTCGGTTCTCCTCATGCAGTCCAATATGCGAGCCCTCGTCTTTGCGAACTCGATCAGCTCAGTCCGCCGCCTCACCCCTTTGCTACAGAATCTGAACCTGCCAGTCCTTCCCCTTCACTCCGAGATGCCACAGAAGGCCCGACTTAGGTCGGTGGAGCGCTTCACTGCTAAGGACAACGCCAAGAACGCGACCAAAATCCTCATCGCCACGGATGTTGCTGCCCGTGGCCTAGATATACCAGGGATCGACCTCGTCGTCCACTACCATGTCCCCCGGACGGCAGACACCTACGTCCATCGCTCGGGAAGAACTGCGCGAGCCGAGACTTCCGGTGTCAGTATCCTTCTCTGTGCGCCGGAAGAGGTTGTGCCAACCCGCCGGCTCCTCGCAAAAGTGCACACGCAGGCCGCTAAAGGCAAGATTCCCAAGGATGGCTACTTCATCAGAACGATAGACATCGACCGCAAGATAGTCTCACGCCTCCGCGAGCGAGTAGTGTTATCCAAGAAGATCTCGGATTCCCTGCTCGCTAAGGAGAGGGGCAACAAGGAGGAGGAGTGGATGAAGAAAGCGGCGGAAGACCTTGGAGTCGACTATGACTCCGAAGAACTAGAGAAGGCAGGGATGTGGGCCGGACGAGGTGCAGATCGGAAGAAAAAGGAAAAGGAGGCTATGAATGTCACCAAGGCTGAGCTTGGCGCTTTTCGAGCCGAACTGAAGCAGCTCCTGGCCAAGCCGGTCAACGTGGGAGTAAGTGAGAAGTACCTGAGCCACCTAGATGTCAACGCGCTGTTGCAGGGCGCTAAGGGTGAGTTCCTCGGAACCGTCGATGGGCTCGGCCTAGACGATTTATAAAGAATAACTAGTCGTTACAAGGCAGCTTTACATGAGGCATATAGCACCGATCAAATGCCACAACTAGCATTGTCAATATGTCACATTCCTTCGTGGTTTCTGTAGTGTTTCGTATTACTAGTGTTTGGAAAGAAGAGGAGGGACACTAGTTTCGACGGGTGTCATGCCTGTGACTGGACGAGTAGTTCCATGAACAGGTCCTGCCTAGCAACAGTCTCGATACATCCGTTCCAATTCCATATACGCCTATCTCATGGGTATCTTTCCTTTCCAGTAGTTTTTCATGAACTCCAGCTCTCAAATAGCATCCTAAAAGTCCGGGTCAAGCTTCAGTGCTGCCTTGCCGGAGGTGAGCCGGTAGCGGTGGCCGTAGCCGTGAGACAAACTTTCCCCGAATGCCTGCAGAGACTTTTGGAATGCTACGGCATTAGAGGTGTCCAGTATCTTCTTCGCCAGAAAGCTGCGCTTTGACATATTGCGGCTTTTGTTCTTGTCCCGTCCAGTCTCGGACAGGCGGAGTGAGAGCTTCATCTCTTCCTTGTGCCAGAATGGTGCCTCAGTCTCTGAAGAGACTGGGAGGTTCTCTCCTCTGGTTTTGGTGCCATTTCGATGCCAAGGAAAGATCTTGTGCAACTTCTCGTTGGCGTTTTTGGAAGCTACATCGCTTCGTTGGCCGTTAGACATGGCGGATAGGTTTGCCTGGAGCCCTGGGGGAACCTTGCAGCAGAGTGCACCAGGTGTTCGGCAGAAGACGCATCTCTTCGTGTTTGAGTTTTGCTGTTGCAGAGCTGCTTTTTGGCTGCTTTTGCTGGAGTGGTCGCTCTGACGTCGCAGCTTGATGTGCAGGCTTCTCCGGGATGGCTCGTTCTCTTTGGCCTGGGCAGAGTCGTTGCTGTTGCTGCTTCCACGGCGTGACTCGGCCTTTTCTGAAGAATTTTTTGGTGTTTCGGCAAGCTGTGCCACTTGGCGTTGTTGTTCTTCACGCTGCTTGAGCTCCTGGGCTAGGTGTTTCCACAAGGCAATGCCGATTTCTTCGTTGATGACAGGAACCCGCACGAGCTTCCTGCATGCTCGTGTGCCTTCGCGGTCCGGCAGCCGGCCTAGCTCGTAGAGCTCGTCTAGAGGGATGGCGCACTCGATGGTCACCAAAGCCCAGTGCGCACCCCAGCGCTCCTTAACAAAGGCTTTGAGATGGTCTTGGGCTTCCCAGATCGAGTTGCGGTAGGCAGTCTCGGCATCAATTGCAGCTTGCTGGGCTGCGAGAGCACTGTCTGCCTCGCGCTGGTGGCGGATCTGACGCCACTTGGAGGGTGTGGCTAGCAGGTCGGTGAAAGTCATGGCTGCTGGTGATGGAGACGAGAACTTTGCGGCTCTGGTGCCTGATACCGAGAGAAAGCAAGCTAATAGCTTCCAAGAAGCATCACAGGGTGTTCAGGCTGGTGTACAACCAGCTTGGCTACTGTTTGGGTGACCGGGTGCGGCCGAGGTTTGAAGAAGTTGGGAGGTATGAGAGGTATGGGAGTTCTCTTGTACTGGTATTAAGACGTACTTGCCAAAGCTTCTTGAACTTTGCTGGACAAAGTGAGGTGTTGGTGGGTTGGTGACTTCCGCATTGGAAAGGCCTACTAGGGGATGGAATGGCTGGGATAAGCAAACAGCAGAATGTTCCGGAGATAAGTCGATGAAGGCATTCGGAACAACGTCTGGTAGAACCAGAAGTGTATGCCAGGTAGCTTTGTGACGTGGGTGGGTGAACGGTCTAAGTTTGTGAGATACCCGAATAAGCTGTCCGCTCCTATTGTTGCGCGTCCTATTGGCACACCTGCCACTCAAGGGCCAACCAGTCACAGAACTCGAATCACAAACCGCAGCCGACACTTTGCATGCCATTCTCAGCAGACAGCCTCGCAGCTTCTCGCCCGTGCCTCTTGGGCTCTTTCTTTAACCTCCTCCTCCTGTTTCCTTGTTCTACGAGGCCTAGCTTCCAATCGGATGGCCCCCCCAAGGTGAACCAAAACAAACTTGCCTCTCTGCCTGCAGAGTACAAGTTGCTGGCACACAAGTGCTGACCGTCTTCTCAGTAGATGCTGTCCAACACACCGATACTTCGTGACCGCCTCTTGAGTCGAGGGTTTTCATTGTTTGCTACCGCCTGCAGATGCCATCAAGTGGTCCCCGGCTGGGTAAGGGAAGAAAAGGGGGAGGCTCTTCAGCCTCCTTTCGCAAGAGGGCAACGAAGTACCGAATAAGGAGAAGCATAAGCCATCTCCAACGGCCCGATCCCTTAGAACGAGTCACCCTAGCGCTTCTTTGCGCAATGGGTTCACATGGCGGTCTCGGGGTTACCGCCTGTTGGCTCGACACCAACCAGCCACTTGTCTCCTGTTATCGTGGCTCTCTCCTCGTGGCTGGTACTGACTCGCCTAGTCGGACCGCACTTTTTGGTGTGATTCTCTTCTCGAGCGGTCCCGAGATTCGGTAAGTCGTATAACATCACTCTATACTGGCGGTCAGTGTGGTTCACTGCTCGGCCGAGGAGCCGGTGACGGCTCGTGGGCGGCGGAGAGGAAATATCCTTTGTCAAATTCCGACCGCCTTCGCAACGTGTTTCGTGTTCAGAGGCAACGATACCGGGCTCGCCCCCGATTGGGAGACAAAGTGGCGGTTGTTAGCCCCGAGAGTCCGTCTTTCATCCTCGCAGACATACAGACGCATTGACGGAGACTGATGCAGGGCCTCGAGAGTCCAGCAGGTGGACTCAGGCATGTAGCACCAATGAGGTGCATTTATCTACAGCATGTGGGAATTTGTGAGTGTGAATAGGGCTTCGCAAGAGCCACGCCATTCGTCGGGGTCTAGAGCGCCATTATGGTTTGGTGGGCTCGGTCATCCCGTTCTGGATCGACATTTTAAACTATGCTTTCTCCGACGGAGCAAGGGCTAGAGGAGAAATATCATGCAGCGAAGCTTGGGTTAGATCGCTCCTACCATGTCTTCTTTTCTCCGGTTGTATTGATATGCCCCCTTTTCTACAAAGCCGCGCCGAGACGGCGGAGCGGCTAAGGGGACGCTAGGAGAGCGGTGATGAATGGGACGACTCTGCATCAGGAAATTCCTTGACACGCCTCGAACAGCAATTCATCGAGGCGTGGCCGTGCTTTTGGCCTGTATTTCAATCGTGCCTTGGTCCATATTTAGTATCTTCACCGTGAGCTTTGTGGCGGACATCGCCAAACAGCGTGGGCGAAGAATCCGAATCACGGAGCAGGAAACTGCCACCCAAGCCCCCAGAACCTCGAACCTCCACAACACTCATACAATTCACCCCCTGTGTGATTATTAGCTTGGTACAAAACAGAGGCCAGCCAAGTATGAGGGCTTGAAAGCCATGAATCAGCCTTGTAGGCTTGTTCTCGGTCTTTTGGCTCCTCCCTGGCCCTTTGGCTCCCTGTTGGCCGTGTAAACTCCCCTGTATCTGGATCAAATACTTTGCATATGAAGACAGTGTCCATTTAATTCCACGCGAACAAAGAAACAAACAGGGGTTGTATTGTACTGTAGAGTGTTCTACTTTACCTTGCCCATACTTTATGTGGAGGCCCACCTACGGACTTCCGGTGATACCCGGAGCAGCTCCATCGATCCCTGTCGAGCAGCTTAGCACCAGGGGCTGCGAGACAGGAGGTTGTGGACAGCGAGGGACCTAATTGAAGACTCACTGGGCCGACAGGAGAGCCCGTCGGAACCTTTCCTCACCATCCACTGCTGAGAGAAGTACTTAGCTTCTATATCATAACTGTGGCTGCACAAATGTTTGGAAGGTCTTGCTGGCAGTCCTCAACCCAGGCTAGGCTCTCGATTTAGACATCGCGTCTTCTGAGTGGCTAGAAGGGAAATATAGGCGGTGATTCAATATCAAGGCATGCATTATCGTGCTGGCCGGTGGTGCCATATAAAATGTAGGTAGAATAGGACGGCTCTCCAGGACGATCCCGGCGCATCAGTGCCAGACGACGTGTGCGCCTGGCGCGAGCATTGAGAGGCCTGATTTGAAGAGGGCGAGAGGGTTCGAGTTCTCTGATGTCGAGGTGCTTTCCTCCCAGGCTACAAATTCGAATTTCGGCCGTGGCGAACTCTAATCCGGACAAGGCGTCACGATCCAAGCATTGAGCCAGTTCCTGTGCAGCTGACCACGCTTGGCTTGTTTTTTTGGACGACGTTCCATAGGTTGGATAGGTCCAAGGTGTGACGAAGGAGGGTGGGGAAGCCCGCCAGGCCCCCTGTGTGCCCCGCCATCGTCGCGGGTCCCGGGCCTGCTGGCTGCCCGGAAAGTGCGATGGATGACCCTTTGGCGGGGCGTACTAGCCAGAACTTATGCGGGAAGCGCATGCGATTGGGTAACAAAAACGTCAGTGTGCTTGTCAAAGGACCCAACTGGGGAGCCGCCTACCGATTGGAAAACGCCCGACCAAGGACACACCAGACCTTATCAAAGGCCGGCCGACGATAGCCTTGAGAGCGCCTTCACCGACACTTTTTTCCGTCTCCATCGCAAGCCACGCTGGCATCCGTCCTCATCGCTCTACGAAGGCACTGGAACAGCAACAGGCGACGCACCCGTGGACGTCCCACTTGTGTGCAGATTCCTTCCGCAAATCGACACTCTTCGCATCCCCGACCAGGGGTTCCGAAACCTGGGCCAGACGACTTGGGTGTGTGGGGGGAGGGTCGAGACGCGGCGAGCCTTTGAAAGACACCTCTGGCGGCCGTCTCGTCCCACAAGGTAGACCGCAACGTCCCCGACACCATTCGAACGATTCGGTGCCAAGCTCCAGCCCGACTACATCGCCGGACCTCCTCCTGGATCGCACAGAGTGACCGCCACTTGCCTCTTCGACCGCCGCCCCCGGGCCCGGTGCCTCATCGTCACCGTCTAGATGTGCAAAAAACCCCGGTGCACCTGCGCGAACATCACCCGAATGTCGTCCACCTCCTCCCTCAACGAGCCCCAACGGCCCCGGAAGCTCCGCCTGCTCGTGGCCGCCAATGGCCCCCGCGATGTGGCGTACGCCCAGGCTATCGCCGTACGCCTGTCCAAGGACGCCGGCATCACGACGCGCGCCATCGTCGACGACATGACGCACCGCCTGGCGCAGGAGATCGTGGTGCATCAGAACAGGGTCCTCAGGAAAGGGGGCACCGAGAGCGCCGCGGCTATTGACCAGTGCCAGCTCAATGGCTTTGAGCTGGTGGAATGGGCCGACCTACTAGTGTTAGCTCCGATCGATGCCGACAACCTCGCCAAGATGATGAGTGGCATGACAGACACGTTGTTGCTCGAGGTGCTGCGCGGCTGGGATGCCTCGAAGCGGATCCTGCTCGTGCCCGGCATGACAACACATATGTGGGAGAACCCGGTCACCAAGAAGCAGATGAGCAAGCTGCATAGGAAGTGGAACTGGATCCGCGTCATGCCGCCAATTCTATGGCACTACGATGAGGCGAACAAGCGCGTGGTAGAGTGGGAGAGCTTCGCCGAAGTGCTGGCCATCATCAAGAACCACGCCGATCTCCTTTCGCTCGGCCACGATGTCGAGGTCGCTGTACAGCAGGGAACGACGAACCCATTGGCTCTCCCAACGAGAACACGGGGCACCCTGCCCCCGGAGATCTGGAGCATCATCTTCGAGTACACCAACGACTGGGAGCTAGCCACTTCTCTGGGCATCTTCACCAACCTTGAGATGCCGACGACCATGGGCTGGCGCCTCGCGCCTAGAGACCCGAACGATCCGCTCCAGATCTTTATGCACGAGTTGGAGTGGACGCTCCTCACTGCAAACCCAGACGCCGTCTGCAACAAGCTGTCGCAGGCGCCGTCTACGTTCAACGACCTTTCCGCGCTGGCAGTCCACCTGATCTTCAAGTTCTCCTTGCGGCCGGTTCTGACCTACATCGAGGCTAACTGCCCGCACGTCTTCCGGTGCTTCGATGGCAAGACGATCCCTACCAAGGCGTCAGCTTTCTACGGCCGGACCGACATCCTCGACTGGTGGGCGCGCTCCCCTTCGTTCCTCGAGAAGCAGTATGACTCCGAGGCCCTAAATGGCGCCTCTGGGAAGGGTTTCATCCAAGTCCTCGACTGGTGGCGGCGCTCCGGTCTGCCCCTGAAATACACAGACTCGGCCTTGGAGCAGGCCAGCGCCAAGGGCCACCTCCACGTCCTGGAGTGGTGGCGGGAACTCTCGCTGCAAGACCCCGCCATCGACCTTAAGCCCGGACGGTCGTTTCTATTCGCAGCCCAGAACGGCCAGACAGCCGTCATTCGCTGGTGGGCCGAGTCAGGTATCCCCTTGGGTCACGAGGAGGGTGTTTGCAAGATGGCGAGCCGCTGGGGCCAGGTCGAGGTCCTCGAGCTGTGGCGCGAGCTGCGGGGCGATGACAAAATCCAGTTCGACGCGCAGATCTTGTTCGAGCCGACGCTGCACGGGCACATCGATGTGCTGGAGTGGTGGCGCAAATATGCCCACGGAGAGCTGCCTGGCATGGCTGGCAAGCCAAGGAGAGAGGTCGAATACAAGACCATGGACATCGAAGAATCCTTGGACGATTCGTTAGGCGACCAGACGAAAGTCCGCAGGTGGTGGGCCGAGAATGGACTCAACCTAGGGTTAGGGACGAGCGAGTGGATGAAGGTCAAGTCTCTCTGAAGAACGAAGAGCAGGCCGATCATAACAATGTGTTTATAACGTGTTTCGAGCGGCGCCCTGGGGCCTGCGTCACTGTCTGGCGCCATGGTGGAGGGAATACGAGGGTAACTAGGTGGTCATTACCACGGCGTCCGGATTAGAAAATGGCATTTACATAGTCACACTCAACGGGAGTTTTAGGCACACGGTTGGGAGATGAAGAGCTTTTGTTAGCCACCTCCCCGGTGCCCCCCTGGGCCAAAAATGATATCAAGCTTTCGATTTTACTGGAACTTTGCTGGGTTACTGGGTATCATCCTCCTCAGAATCTCAATTTGTCGTGCCTGTGCCTTGTGCCTAAGATCCACGACACCTCTCTTATCCATCCGTCGCATTCCGTTGGAGTAGACCACCGTGAAGTCGGGTATGACATCCCCTGGTGCTATTTCTGACCGGGGCGTGAGGGTGCAGTTCTGTAGCCTGGGTTAATATAAACTATCTGTAAACAGCCAAGTCGTGAGGGGCTCAATGGAATTGCCGCCTACGCACCTTGCCTATCACAGCGCCTCTTCCAACCTTGGATCCTACGCCGATAACCGTGCCGTCACCGATCACGGTGTCGCCGGCCTCGATGGCAGCCGCGACCTCGACCGTGACGTAGTCTCCCAGGGTAACACTATTCTCTGTGATGCGGCCTTCGGTGCCTATGGCTCCAATCGTCGCCCTCTCATGCACGATGCATCGCCGCCCGATGGTGATTTTGCCCCCGAGCGAGTCAAGCTTCGCCCGAGGGTGGATCACGCTCTCAGTGCTGATGCTTATGGGGTTCGATCCGGTCAAGAGCGCCGAGTCCGCGATCGTGATGGACGAGGAGAACTGGACTGGCGGCTTCGGCCCGGCCTGGGAGATGGGCGGCACGATCGAGTGTCGTTTGGAAGACATGGCGTGGTAATGTGTACTGGGTTGCCCCGGGTGTTGGATGACTGGGCACGCCGGGAAACTCCTGGTGGCCTTCTCCAACCCTCTCTGGAGGTATTTCGTCACATCAGACTGTGCGGATGGCGAACAGAAAGAATCCGGCTTCGAGGTCGTTCTGGTCGACGCGGCCCTGAGCTGCCATGCAAGTTAGACTGGAGGTCCAAAAAGTGGGTCTCCAAACACGCAAGAAAGAGCTCCCGAGCTTCTGTGCAGGTCCGCCCCACCACAGGATTGAGAGCCAATCATAACCTCGGTGATTGTGAACTCCAAAAGAAGCCGCTCAACATGACCGACTTCACCCTCGTCCCCACGAAACCTCAAATTCCCTGCCATTGGCATCCACCCGCTGCTCAATTGAGCACACCTCTCCCCTCATCATGCTGACCCGCAGTGCAGCGCCATCTCTGGCGCCTGCCAAGTCATTATCGCGCGCCGTCGTCGCCTCTTCATCCGTCAGTGCCGGTCAATCCCGAACCTTCGCGACCGTCCAGGACGGAAATGCCGCCCCGAAGCGCACGTATGGCGGCCTTAAGGACCAGGACCGCATCTTCCAGAACCTCTACGGCCGCTACCCGCCCGACCTGAAGCACGCCAAGAAGATGGGCGACTGGCACAAGACCAAGGAGATCCTGCTTAAGGGCCACGACTGGATCATTGGTGAGATCAAGGCCTCAGGCCTGCGAGGGCGAGGAGGAGCTGGCTTTCCTTCCGGATTGAAATGGGTACGCTCTAGCCTCCATTCTTTTGCATTTCCTGTGCACCCGAGTGCTGCATTGCGTTTGTGTTCGATAGAGTCCTGATGCTAATGAAAAACGCCGCACGCAGTCGTTCATGAACTTCAAGGACTGGGACAAGGACACGAAGCCCCGTTACTTAGTCGTCAACGCCGACGAGGGTGAGCCGGGAACATGCAAGGATCGCGAGATTATGCGCAAGGACCCCCACAAGCTCGTTGAGGGCTGTCTCGTCGCCGGTCGGGCCATGAACGCCACGGCTGCCTACATCTACATCCGTGGCGAGTTCATCCACGAGGCCGCCGTCCTGCAGAACGCCATCAATGAGGCCTATGCGGATGGTCTCATCGGCAAGAACGCCTGCGGCTCCGGCTACGACTTTGATGTTTTCGTCCACCGCGGAGGTGGTGCCTACGTCTGCGGCGAGGAGACCAGCCTGATCGAGTCGCTCGAGGGCAAGGCCGGCAAGCCGCGCCTAAAGCCTCCGTTTCCGGCTGCTGTCGGTCTTTTCGGCTGCCCGTCGACCGTGGCCAACGTCGAGACCGTTGCCGTCGCGCCCACCATCTGCCGCCGCGGCGGCAACTGGTTCGCCGGCTTCGGCCGTGAGCGCAACCAGGGCACTAAGCTCTTCTGCATCAGCGGCCACGTCAACAACCCGGCTACCGTCGAGGAGGAGATGAGCATTCCCCTCCGCGAGCTGATCGATAAGCACTGCGGCGGTGTCCGCGGTGGCTGGGACAACCTCCTTGCCGTGATCCCCGGCGGCTCCTCGACCCCCATCCTCCCAAAGGCGATTTGCGACGACCAGCTCATGGACTTCGACGCTCTCAAGGACAGCCAGTCGGGTCTCGGTACCGCTGCCGTCATTGTCATGGATAAGAGCACCGACGTCGTGCGCGCCATCTCCCGCCTCAGCCACTTCTACCGCCACGAGAGTTGCGGCCAGTGCACCCCCTGCCGTGAGGGCAGCAAGTGGACGGAGCAGATCATGAGCCGTTTCGAGAAGGGGCTCGGTCGCGAGCGTGAGATCGACATGCTTCAGGAGCTCACGAAGCAGGTCGAGGGCCACACCATTTGCGGTATGTTGCAGCCCCTCCCCTCCCCTCTCCTCCCCTCCCTCTCCAGTGTAGGATTCAGATGCTAACTCCACGACAGCTCTTGGCGAGGCCTTCGCTTGGCCCATCCAAGGTCTCATCCGCCACTTCCGACCCGAGCTCGAGGCCCGCATGCAGAAATTCGCACAGGAGACGGGCGGTGCCGCTTTGGCGGGCGGCTGGGAGCACGACTCAGGAAAGAAGGGCAGGCTGGTGTCACCGGGAATGTAAGGGAGGGCTTGGGAGAGGGCGAAACGGGCTCGAGAGACAGCGGCGTCCCGCGACTGGAAAAGAACAGGCCATGATTCTATCTTTCCTGTACAATGTGCATAATCCCGCTAGACCGCCCACTTCGAGAAATGGGGCTGTATTGTATTTCCTTTTGTTCGTCAAGGAGGACTGCTTGACGTCCCAAGCGATTCTGAGCCGCCATCGGCCTCTCCCACTGGCAGTAGCTCGCGTGTGAATCTGTTGTCGTCCATAGCGAACTCGGCGGCCCAAAACGCATCATATCCGACGATCATTAGCGCATCCATAATTGAGGGGCCTTGGGCCTGCAAAATCGTGCCACGAGGGGCGTTCCACCCCCGAGTCTTGGGGCAAATGCATTAGGGCCCAAGGTGGCGGTTCTCTTGGACTCGATACGACTCTCCATGTCTAGCATAAGCACAAAGAAACACAAGGGAAATCAGGGCAGAGCCCAACCATCCATAACCTCGGATCTCGCATAGACTCTTTCGTTTGTAGGTAGACCAATGAATAGTAAAAAGGAGACAGCGTGCTCTCCATGTTGACTGGCCATCGGAAGCGACAGCCCGCAATTTTAGCCCCGAAGTGCTCCGACTTACGGAAGGTTCAGGGGCTGGCCCTTCTCCTTATCGCAGCGGGACTCTCTCACGCATCAACAAAACCGCCTGATTCCATCGCTGAGGGTGGCGCGAGGACCACCAGTCCAAGATGGCCTCTTATAGCACCTTGGAGGTTTTTACGCGATTTGGAACCGACGCCTGTGAGTGGCCCCCTTTTTTTTCGTGAATTCGTGACAGTTTGTCTCTTCGGGGGCTTCGGCAGAGGTTCGCGACCGCTTAAATCAATGGACGTCCGACGCCGCACGGGCGACGGCTTGCTTGGTCTGTTGCGGACCGATTCGCCGGCTTTCATGTAAACAGTGGCATACAACCCCCCTCCCTAATTTTGCCCGTGTCGCCTATGTATTTCATAATCAGCGCACTCGGCTGACCTACTTCACTAGTTGGCCTCGAGCGCACCCTGCGCATGGTTCAGGCCTTCATCCAAATCCTCATCTCCTTCTCCTTCGTGCAGAATCTCTTCTTTGCGCTGGTGGCCTGGGCTAGCCCCCCTACTGCGTCGCATCTAGATCGCGTGGGCACAGTCTCGATCCTCCGAGAACTGCGCTCCCGCGTCGCTGTTACAAGGCGTTTTTTCCGCTTCTTTCGCTTCCTGGACTCCTTCCAGGCGGCCTACAAGCTCCTCTACCCAGCACGGCCAGGTACCGGCGACAGCCGCGGCGCCGAACTATGGCTCGACGTCTCCGGCCGTTCCTTCAATGGCATGTATCTGCTGCTCGAGGCATCGACCTTAGCTGAGGCCCTAGCTGTCCCTGGCCTGTCCGTCTGGGGTCCGGAGCTCAGTCAGAAGATCAACGTCGAAGCCCAGCGCTTCTGGTTCTTCGCGCTCCTGTGCGGCATCGCGACCGGGCTGATCCGGCTCGTCAAGCTGCACGCATACGCCCCCGTGCCTGAAACTGGAGAAGGTTTCGGGGATGGACGCAAGCCGGGCGGGCAGGGCGAGCATGGTGGGGATGGCAAGGCACAAGCACGGGGCGACAGTGACAACGCGTTGGAGAAGGACCACAGCCACTTGAAACGCACCGCGAAGGCCCGCCGCGAGGAACGAGAGGCATTGCGGCGCGAGGCACGGTCCAAGTCCCGCCAGCTCTTGCGACGGTTAGTGGCTGACACGCTGGATCTCGCGATCCCTGGCGTCATCATCGGCTGGATCTCCCTAGAGCCGGGCACCGTGGGAGTTGTCCTAGCCATTACAACGTACCTAACGAGTCTGGATGTCTGGGAGCGCTGCAAGAAGGAGGTCATTGCAGCAAATTCGGCGGCGGTGGCGGCTGCACCAGCGCCACCGGCTTTGACCAAGTAAAAGGGGTTGGGCATACCAAAGTCCCATGGACTCCGGGCACCAGGCAGCAGTTTAGTGAAGGCATTTTGTACATTAGCCTTCGCGAATCGATCGTCAGATAGAGTGGATATAGATGTCAGAGCCACGCGTCCATCGGCGGAGGGAGTCGGGGAATCAGGCTGGGCCGGTAGCACGCCTGCCCTGCTTCACCCTTCCATCTCCGTGATCCTGTTCCAACCAGCCTCGGGATCCATTGTTCTCGGCGGCCTGAGGCCGCTAACTTCGGCTGCTACTCCTCCGCAGCGCGAGTGCTATTGTGCTTTACCAGGACCCAACATCGAAGGCAGGCTAGGGGTATTCTCCCTCACTTCGGAGCACAAGAGTTCTTCAACGGAGTGCCTGAGATCTTTATTTCGAAGGCTATTGAAACCGGCCATGGTGTCATAAGTTCATTCTAAGATCTAGGTAAGATTATAGTCAGAAAACTCGAATTGCACAATTGGGGGAGTGGCTATAATGGCTGGCCTTCTTGTCCAACACTACCTAGGCTTTCTGTGCCGAACTTGTATCAACTCAAATGTTGATGCCTCCTGCACCCAATCTACATTCCCAACCATACTTCAAGGTCATGACGCTGCCGAGGATTCGGGATGAATAGAAACAACTTTCTTCTGGGCGTTTAGGACACCAGTGTCAAAAACGACTCGATAGCTATCTATCCTATCCATTCTGTTGACATGCCGTCGTAACGCAGAGATGCTAGCAAACAATTTGCCAAGTTCAATGTGCAACACCTGTGCCAAGAACCCCCGTTTCTCTCCTGACGATCATGGCACACGCCACCTTCCCGGCCCTCCTCGCGAATACGGTGACAAGTTAATAAATGGGACTTCTTTCTCCCAAGTTCCTGCTGTATCCCACACGGTTGCTATCACGCCACCCCATTCCCTCGTCCGCCATGTCCATGGACATGCGCATGAGTTTCTCATTCTCTTGTAAACAGGTGATGCCATGATACTGACGTCTTGGTCGAATACCGAGCCGGTAAATCGTCCTCATGGCTCACCATTTACTAAAGTCTGTCTTAAGCCGCGATGGAGACAGGAGCAGTCGATCGGCTCTGGCGAGCGGCTGCGTCCTGCGGCAACCGGATCCGAGAGGTACGGTCAGGATACTCGTCCGAGTAGAGGTGAATGAGAGCCGGGCGAAAGGCTTTGAAGTGCGCTGCAAAGCCAATGATCATCTGAAAAGCTCTAAGGGGGGTCAAGTCAGCGTAAGGGATTAAGAGACGAGCCGTCCATCCGTCTGGCTAAGCAGACTTACCCGGTTATGAAGCCAAAGGCCAGGCCGACCGGCCGGTATCGCTTGTCCCAGTAACCCCAGGTGCTAACAGCAACTATCGCGGCAATGACGAGCCCTAGGCCAAGGGCAACATCAAAGATCCAAAGGATGCGAACGCTATCCTTGGGCGGCGGCTTAGCTCCGTCGTCGTCGTCTGCGTAGGCAGCACGGCGGTCGTCATCGTCCGGACCGCATGTGCACCAGAAGAAGCCAATCTCGCAGTGGAAGCTGGGGCCGTGCTTCTTTGACTTGCCTCGCCTCCACAAGATCAAAAGTACGTTCCAGAATAAGATAACCCAAAGAAATACAAACTGGGCGATGGCGGCGCCCCGACCAAGACCACCAGCAGCGTAGCCAATGGCCCCTGTTAAGGCGAACGCGGCAGTCAAGCAGCGTAGATAGGCAATGATGTGGAGCCGAAACTTAATCGGCTCTTCATGGTCGTCGTAGTGCTGTGAGCTCGGTGTCAAGGGACGATATACCATGTTGGGAGCGAGCGGCTTGGGAGCAGCGGGAGGTGAGGCCATGGTTGCAATGGTGCAATGAGGTTTGGTGTAGTGGCTTGAGGAGTCTGCTCAGCCGTAGCTCTTTGCTGTTCCAACACAGCAGGGCAGCCTCTTTATTATGAGAACCGGCTGTTTTATGACATGGTGGGGGCTAGCAAAAGAAGGGGAGGGGCGATATGGTGGCCAATGATGAAGCATAATGAGTATCGTCGTAAAGCCCATGGCTGATATGGTTGGGCTGTGAAGAGGCGCTTGGTTTGAGCTCCTGGCAACCGGCATCCGTCCCACGGACGGGGGTTCCCAACCTCGTGGACCTGCTTAGCAACTTTTGGACGAGGTCACGGCTGATGACGAATGCTAATGCACTATGCTTGAGAGAGCAGTGCATGAGTGGCTTCTATCGACAAAGCGCTAACATAGCCTGACAAGAAACACTCAAGTACGCAGTACAAAGTTGCATTTGGCAGCAAGAATATGGGTGCCTAGGGGACATGCAGACGGGCAGAGAGCCAAGACTTGGGGAGTGCGGCACAGCACTTGCACCATTGGGCAATGTACAGCCAAGTGGTGTTGATGCAAACAATGGCGGCATCACAACCTGTCTGATAGGCCTAAAGAGTTGCTTCTCACCAACAAGCTTGCGTCATCTCCTGCTCCATAGTTGTTGATCCGGCGCCCACATGTCTCTTGCCTTCAATCGAGCTCAGATCCATCATCAGCGGTGAGCGCGAAGCCGCGATTCAGGCATCCCCCTTTCGACCGGCAACCGGCTGAGAGGGGTCGACAATCGGGTCCCCGACGATACCTCGGTGGCTGACGCGTCTCGGTCACCACAGCCTCTACAGTAGGCCCGAGCCAAGCAATGGAGGGTAGGTTGGCCCCAGATTTGGGGAATACAGCATACAGTGCAGGCGGCTGGCCGAGCCGAGCGGTGGGTATCAAGCCCATCGGGAATCCATTTCAGGTATAAATCCTTTCTAGGGGCCCCGATTCGGCACTGGCTAAACCGCATGTTAACGATTTCGAAACCTGACCTGCGGGTTGGTTCCCACGAGGCTCCCTAGACAACGGTCAGGCTGAATTGCTCCAGCCCGCAAAAGACCCGAATCTCTGTGAGAATCGCAAGAGAAAAGATGATATAGCAGGGCTCTCCTCATCCATGGTCGTTTGCAACACACACAACGGCCGCGCACAAGTATGCTAGTTGGCAAACCAGCGTTAAAATGGGCCAACGTCGAGTGAGCCAATGGAGCTGCTCCAAGGTTTGCTTCCCGCATGTTGCGTCCCTTGGACATTTGCAGTCTACCGTCTGAGGGGAAGCGATCCGAGGCTGGGATGTGGATTGGCGGGGCCAGATCCCTTTGGCAGACTCGGCAGCCGAGCCGGAACTATCGGTTCTTCAGGAAAATATATCGACCTCCAAGGAGCACTACTCGATCGGATCGGATGGCAGAGACCATGTGTATTTGGGACGGTAATAGAAGTATAGTCGGACAGTATGCTGGCCCAGCTCCGCCGCTTGCTAGATGCTGAATGCAGCACATTTCTGATCAGATTGGCAGATAGGCTTAGTTAGGCTAGCATCGTAGAGCTCCTTGGCTTAATTGGGCTAGGATAACGTTTGACTATCTTTTATACCGTCCAAATATTCCCGGAGGTCGGATGATGTCAATGGATGTTCGATTGCGTCGAACCTTAGGCAGGTACAGATTACAGAACCTTAACTGGGAGCTTAACAAGCGAGCCGAGAGCCAAGGGTAAGGGTAGATCGGCACCTCGGCGAGCTCCAGACGCCCCTGCCAAAAACGAGTGTGGGGCCCAACCAATCACCCCGCCTTCGCAGTGGCAGAAAAAAAAAAAGTTACGAAAAGTAGGCGGTGAGGATGGCATATCACCAGAAAATACTGCCGCCATGTGAAATTTTGAAGACCCTTTCCCTCCTGCCATCTTACATAGCCTCGCCCTCGGCTTTTGGAGGCGTTGCACGAGCTGTCACCTATAGCTTCGCTCATGCCCGCCCCCCCTCCTTGGCTCTTCTCCAACAATACCTTGTCAACCGGCGACAAGGCCCTTCCTCCAACCAAGCCACAAGTACAATTACAACCACAATCATCCTCCAACGCCGGTACCATGGCCAAACCTGAGGCCAAGTCCAAGGCTAAGGCCAAGGCGGTCAAGTCCAAGACCTCCAAGAAGTCGGCTTCCGCAGCCTCGCAGGAACCTTCCTCTGTCCCGCCTGCCCAGCTAATGGACCTCGTCGAGAACTTCCTCTCCGAGAACGACTTCGCCGATGCTCACCGCGAGTTCACCAAGCACCGGGCCGTCAAGGGGTGGCACAAGACCAAGGCGACCAAGAAGAGCGCCCCCCACCACAGCTCCCTCGCCACTGTTTTCCAGACCTGGGAAACCTCGCTCAGCAATGGCGGAGAGCAGTCCGTCAAGGTCGCAGCCAGCAAAGTCACCAAAGTCAGCAGCAGCGAGGACAGCGACAGCGGTAGCGAGAGCGACGACGAGAGCAGCAGCAGCGATGAGTCCAGCTCGGGAAGTGAGGATGAGGACGAGGATGTAGATATGAAAGACGTGGATGCTGCCGATGCCGAGACATCGTCCTCCTCCAGCTCGGAGTCGAGCGACGATTCCAGCAGCGACGAAGATGAAGCCCCCGCTGCGGCGGGTGGAAAGGCCGCTGTGAAGGTCAACCCGTTGAAGCGCAAGGCCGAGGAGAGCGAATCCTCCTCCGATTCCTCGTCTAGCTCTGACTCTAGCTCTGAGGACGAAGCGCCCCACGCGAAGAAGCAAAAGGTGGCGAAGGCAGCATCCGAGTCGGAAGACTCGTCTGACTCGCCTTCTTCGTCCTCCGAGTCCGACTCAGACTCCAGCTCCGGCTCTAGTGACAAGGCCGAGACGAAACCCGGCCTCGGTAACAAGTCAGATTCGGACGACTCCTCAAGCTCCGAGTCAGAGTCCAGCTCAGAATCAGAGTCGAGCTCGGATTCAGACTCAGAGTCGGAAGCCGAGAAGGCTTCCAAGGTGCCGCTCCCCGAAGGCAGCGACTCGGACTCGTCCAGCAGCGACAGCGATTCTTCATCGTCTGACTCGGAGGATGATAAAGCAAAGAAGCCGGCGTCCAAGAAGAAGCCATCCCCACCTCTGGTGCACGAGTCTGACACCTCGGCCACGCTGGGCAAGACCTCGCCTCAGATATTCCCCGTCTCCGAGTTCGCCCCCCTGCCGCCCGAGCCGTCGCTCAACAACAGAGGCAAGGGGGAGAAAAAGGGCCCGGTCACGCCCTTCTCACGGGTCCGCAAGGATGTCCAGGTCGACACCAAGTTTGCTTCCAACGCCTTCACAGGCTACGAATGGGGTCGCAAGGCCCATGACGACCTCATTGTGACCAAGGGCAAGGGCTTCACCAAGGAGAAGAACAAGAAGAAGCGAGGTAGCTACCGGGGCGGACGCATCGATACGGAATCATACGGAGGTATCAAGTTCGATGATTAGACGTATGCAATCGGTAGTCGAGGGGCCGAAGAGGTTTGGGAACATATTTCGTTTTCGGTTGGCCATGGTCTTTGTTAGCTCTTCATCACAATACCCACGGCGTGGCTCTTCCACGCATCATTATTCCGGGTTGTTAACTAGGGTAGAGATGTAAACGAATAGAGAAAAGCATTACCTATTCCTGCCGTGTGTGCCATGTGTCGAATATCCTCTGTTCAGTGACCCATGGCCACGACTGACTGATAAGCTGTTTTCTTTCAAACTCGTCAATGGGCGTTGAGAGCCATGCTATTCCCTTCGGGGGCCGGGAAAGCTTGCTCTGACAACCTCACCTTGGGCCAAGTCCAGCGCTCACCGTTCTTACCACATACAACTCTGGTAACTTTGTAACCAGCTAATCTGCCTTTCCCCCATCTTCTTCTGCCTATTTCAAATTTTCTCGGCAGTATTGATGTCTAGGATCATCGTAGCACCCGTTGGCAGCCTTACTCGTGATAACCTAAGTAAAATTTGGTCCTAGGGGCAGGCTTGATTGACACAGCCACGGGGGCCCGCTTCTTGTTCGACTGCCGCCTTGTATATGCCAGTGCCAACGAGACACCACAAAAGTTTCTCTAAGAAGAGACATCGAGAATCTGCTAGCCCCGTTCTTGGGGTCAGCTTTGGCTCGCCCGTGGTGGCAATGCCTTGTCGGCACTGTTTCTAGATCCCGGACCTCTGGGGCTGGCATCATGAAGCGACGGCTCGTGGAGAAATGACGAAACTAACATCTCAATAAGTCGACACAGCCATGGAAGGCAGACTGGGGGGCGTGGAATTACGGTGTAGGATGTTTCTGCCTTCCTCCGCTGCCGAGCCATCCGCCCCGGCGCTACTTGACGGTGCCCATGCCATCCATGTCCTCGGCAAATATGGAAGAAGAAGGAAAGAAGAGCCACGAAGTCATTTTCAGTAGCCCCTCTTTGTTCTCTGCGCTGTTCTAGAATCCGGAACGCTGGGGACTTTGCGGCGCCAGGTTAGGTGGGTCGAAAGCGATGGCCTGGGGCAGTTGTCGAACGCGACCGACGCCCCGACAGCATCATTGCTGGATGCTGACCAGCTCGTATAATCAGGCAGGACACAGATATCGGAAATATGCCTACCCACTGTCCTGTGAACGAGGCTGCGAACCAGTTCTACTCAAGGAACGCCGCACATGCGAGCTGGAGCATATCCGATAGACTTCAATGACAAACAAACTAGGAGTATCCGCCGTCTCCGAGGCAGCATAAGAACCGAGATCCAAATTTCCCTTGTAACAATATTCAAGAACCGTCCAATTTCCCTTCTTGGATTCTATCTAAGACGGGTCCTCGCCTTTGATGGGTTGACGGTGAGGCATACCGTGGGGCAGATCCGCTCCGTAGGATTATCGAGGCGAGCAATATGGTACTTGTGTCGAAAGCTCAAATTTGATATACGCTACAGATACAGATACTGCCGTCGCCTGCCTGTAGCCCAAGGCATCCTGTAGCACTGGCCTCTGTGCGGAAACTCGTCGCGGTGTGGCGGGCTTGGCTCGGACTAGCAAGCAGCTGCTCATGCCGATTCAGGGAGATCCCATGCACGGGGAGATTAGAAGAGCACAGAAAGATAGATTCTGTGATAAGCGCGGAAGTTCCAAAGAAGACCTAAGGGCAGTGGCTTTGGGTAGCTCCCGATCCGGCTTCACGGTATGCCGCCTTGGGAGAAGCCTGGCTTAGAACACGAGCGGGCACGAATCTCGTATCAGGTTTCCGGGCCAGAAACCATCGACTGCCCGAAGGAAAAGCAGTGGCCAAGACTTGGAAATGGCTTCCAGACGCTTTCCTCCAGATAGAAAGCCTTGTAGCCTCCATGAGGCCAGAGAAGGTTTCGGAAGCGGAAGGTGGAAGAGCGGTTCCCTCAGCACGCGCCGCCACGCCGATCCGGATATGAGCCGCCCCCCGTAGTCATATTGCCTCGATCTAATATCAAGATGTTGACAGGCAGTAGGGAGGTCGGGCGAAATTCGGGGGGCGGTGCAGGGCACCAATACCATCGAGATCCTACCACGTTCTAGGCAACCCACCGTGGTGCCGTTGCACTGGGTCCGCTAGGCGAGCCAACAAAGTAGTGGCAGAAGCTACCCCGACTATTCGGCCTCATTAGATTCGGCATAGCCCCCGCATAGGGCTTCTACCGTCACCCGGTACCAGTTTCCCTGAGCGGGTGTGTGGGGGGGGGCATAGAAAGACAAACCAGAGCCATCAGGTTCCTCCCCGTGCTCACGCTTGACTCTTCGGCGAGCGTGACGGGGAGGCGAACATGCGAGTGGAGTCTTGGGGGGAAGGCTTAGAATGCAATCCGTGGCAAAGTGGAATCTTGCGAACAATTACCATAGACCTCTTTTTTGCCCAGAATGGCATCATAGCAGCACGGCAGGTGGCCGGAGGAAGGAGATGCCTTACTAGAGCCGGTGCCAGTGCCACGCCTTACAGGGTTCGGGGTGGGAGCACAAGAGATCTGATCCCGTGGCAGCCGGCCCCATGGCTAGCAGGGCAGCTCCCTCGATCGCGTGCTCTAGCGCCACCTGCCTGAGGACTTGATGCAGAAAATATTCCAAGGCAGCCTGACACCAGGCCGGAGCGACCATGTTGGTGGCCTGCTCGGGTTGCCGCCCGTTGCAGAGCCTCATGGCGTTGGGACGATGCAAGGGGTCGGTCATTATAGTTTAGCTGTCCGGCGCCCTCAGCCCAAGCCCCCGGGGACCCCACATGAACCGCTATCCACCGCCCGTTGCTCGCTAACTCGTCGGCGGAGCCCTGGAGCCAGCCGCCGGAGATGGGGTGCGTCCAGCGAACCCATAGCTACGGGTGCGCTCCACCGCCTGGCCTGGGCAGACCGACCGCAGCTGGAGCGGTCAGGATAGATACCAATGCGAAGAAAGGGAAGCAAGGGAAATGATGAGTTCCGAAGAGATACAGCGCAGGCCCAGGCCGCCGGCGGGGGGTTATTTTGGGCAGTTTGCGAAGGCCCGACGTAAGCAAAGGGTCCGCTTCGGCTTTTTGGGCTTCATTTCTCACGCCAGGCAGCGCTGGGCATGGCTTTGCAACACCGGGTGGTGAGCATGCCGCAGTTGGGTCTCATGAAGCCAGAGGCGCTGCATGTCACAGGTGAGAAGCGAAGCGGCCGGAGTGAGCCTTGAGAGCTCGCGATGAATCGAGCTGTCGAACTGGGTGAGATTCTTTCTTCGCGCTCCCCAGGTCTCTAAGGCCCTAGGCCTCCAGGCCCCCAGGCAAGGCGGGGGGGAGGGAAAGGGGGGGGGGGATTGAGACATGGCTCTACGGAGAGTACCTTAGGTAGGTAGCTAAGGTAGAGAAGCATGAGAAGCATGAGGGCAGCCAAAGTTTGGGCCCCGCCAATACGGAAGCCACCCAGCCCACCAGTCAGCCTTATCCTGTTCCCAATTGTGCACTTCCACGTGCCAATCAGAGTCACCAGGACTCTGGGCACAGCCCCTGCCACTGCCCTCACCTGCGGGAGTCCATCTGCTTGTCTGGCTCGCCTGGCTTGCCTGGGTAAGGGAGCCAGCCCCGCGCCTTCCCTACAGTCAATCGGCGGCTAGCCCATGCCGGACGGGCAGCCTAGAGCTCTCGAGCAAGCACACACCACAGTGTTGCACAGTCACAGTCGCCGTCGCCGTCCGTCTTTGCTAGAGCCTGGTTTCCATAATAACCACCAGTGCCTGTCTCACACGTCCGCCTCCGCACTCTCTCGACTTTCTAATCTTGATTCGGCCCTCTCCAGACCGTGACAACCGACCGCGCCTTCACCGGGACGGCCTCATTGCTTCGCGCATCAAACTCACCTTCCGCCTCACCGTGTCGCGACCAGAGCCGCAAGGCTGCAGGCCGCTTCGCATCACCGTCTCGCATCACCGTCTCGCATCCCCGCCTCTCCAGAATCGCGCGCGCTCACGCTCACGCTCAGGCACCCACCTCTTACCCACTTCTCATTCCATCTCCAAACACCCCGCCAACACCTCTCAAGCTGTCGCCCCTCCGAGAGCTGGATGGTCCCCGCTCGCCCCCATGGGTGGCTACTGTAGTGTTGACAAAGAGGACGCCAGCCATGCTGAAAAGGATACGCAGAACCTCCAACACAGTCCTTCGAAACTGGTCAAGAAGCCTCAGCACCACACGCACCGCGCACCTTTTGCTGACGATCGCGGCAGCAAACCTAGCGCCGCGATGGATCCGGACCAGTATCACCTCGTCGACGCCCTGGATGAGGTGATCGAGTCGGACGCGAGGCGCGGCGGGAACGCACGGGCGAATGACGCCAAGCGCCACAAGCCTCGCCGGCCACGGACCGCGACGGTGCTCGAGGGAGCCGAGTTCCGGGAGGACCCGCGGGACTCGCTCAGCGCCGACTACTTCCGCCAGCGTGCCGAGGTCCAGAACCGGGAGAAGGCCCTGGCCTTCGACTATCAGTGCCGGAAGCGGGCTTCGGAAGTCCAGGAGCTCGCAGATCTGGTCCTGCAGGCCGTCCGGCGGGCCGACGACCAAGATGTCTACCAGGCCGCCGAGAAGCGTCCCGGCTACGCCGGCCAGATGCACCCGAGATTCATGGGAGATCACTTCCTCTCCAACGCGGATCTCATCGAGCAGACGAAGCTGTTCGCCATCGCGAGGAAGATGCCCAAGGGCGCCCACCTTCACATCCACTTCAACTCAAATCTCCCGCCCGAAGTGCTGATCAACATCGCCAAGGACATGTCTTGCATGTATATCTCCTGTGATGTTTCCCTGGCGCCGGCCAGCAGCGTCAGGAAGCTAGAAGGCAGCGAGTACAACGCCTTTGAGATGTGCAAGATCCAGTTCCATATATTGTCCGGTCCCAAGGCGGCCGAGGGAAAGGTTGCGCCGCCCGGACACGTACCAAAGTCGGAGGAAAACAAGCGCACTCTGTGGCTAGGGGACATCTTTGCCGACGACTACCCTAACGAGCCTGAGGTAGCTTATCGGCCACGGATGAGGTTTGACAAGTTCCGGGTTCGCTTCGCGAGCCTCTACCCCGAGATGGACGTAGACGATTGGCTCCAAAAGAAGTTGGTCTTTCGGGAGGAAGAAGCTCACAACCTGCTCCAGACGGTACACGGGTCTGTTTAACCCACGCCCCCTTTTCTAAACCCGAATATGCCGCTAACAGCAAACAGCGCGTGGGAGAAGTTCAACGCCCGGACCCAAATGATGAAAGGGCTCTTCAACTACGTAAGGGCTTACGAAGAGTATACTCGCAAGTGCTTGGAAGATTTTGTGGACGACGGCATTCAGTACGCCGAGATACGCCCTAATTTTATGAAGGCTAACCAGCTATGGTCAAACGACGGCACAGAGCAGATCGACAATAGGGGAATTATGAACATTATCAGGTCGGTGTATGAGGAGTTCCGGACCAAAAATCCCGACTTTGGCGGGCTCAAAGTAATCTACTGCACCCCACGCTCCTCGGCGAGGGAGGACGTGGCTACTGCGCTCAAGGAGTGTCTCCAGTTCAAGCAGGAGTGGCCCAGCTGGATTGCAGGTGAGTCCTAGATATGATCTTTGGAGAGGCCGGGCGTGTGGTTAACTCGTCTCCCAGGGTTCGATCTGCTCGGCGAAGAGGGAGAAGGATACCCCTTGAGCCACTTTGCACCGGAGCTACTCCAGTTTAAAAAGGACTGCAAAGTCGCCGGTGTGGACATACCGTTCCTCTTCCACTGCGCAGAGACGTTGGAAGTTGGAGGCCCAACCGACGGGAACCTGCTGGATGCCCTTCTTCTCGGATCCAAGAGGATAGGCCATGGCTACGGCCTCGACCGGCATCCCTACATCTTGGAGCAGATGAAGAAAAACAATACTTGCGTTGAGCTCTGCCCCATCTCAAATGAGATCCTGGGGCTCACGCCGCGAGCCAGCGGCCACTCGATGTACAGTCTTCTGGCTCGCAACGTCCATTGTACCGTGAGCACAGACAACGGTACTCTGTTTAGGTAAGATCACTTGCTCCTGCCGCTCTGTACGGCTTTGTTGGCTGACCTGTGGCGTCTCCTAAGGTCGCGCCTCTCTCACGATTTCTATCAAGTCTTCGCTGGTAGTCAAGACATGTCTCTC
The DNA here is from genome assembly GCA_021432635.1 of Thozetella sp. PMI_491. Taxonomy (NCBI): domain Eukaryota; kingdom Fungi; phylum Ascomycota; class Sordariomycetes; order Chaetosphaeriales; family Chaetosphaeriaceae; genus Thozetella; species Thozetella sp. PMI_491. The sequence continues at coordinate 456,355 of MU270048.1, forward strand.
CATGGCTGGCGGCAGCTCATTGAGTGGAGCTTCGACCACTCGTGCATGGAAGACGACTTGAAGGCCCAAGTTCGCCAGGACTGGGAGGCGAGATGGAACGATTTTTGCCAGTGGATCGTCGACACGTACCAGGAAGACTATAGAAGGCACGGCAGTCAAGCCGGCTGGGCTATAGCCGCCTGAGTGCCATGCTTTTAAGGGCATCGGAGAGTGGGCGGGGCGGCTTTGCTATGTCTGAGCGTGTTACTTAGATTCCCCGGGAGCGATGGCCACCTTTTTTTTTTTTTGTCCCCTTTGTTTCCTCTCTAATGTTGTCACGACATGACATCTCACGAAGGGAGTATGGGCGGGGAAGGGGGCTCAGTTTGGGCCCGGATGGGATGGATAGGGATGAGGGCTAGAGCATCGGGACTCAGAAACGCACTTTGGGTCAAGACATGCAGGGTCAGGGGCTATATCAAGGACGAGGAGGCAGGTGTTGTCGGGCGAGTTACGCGAGGGCCCGAGGACGGTCTGAGTTTGTTGCCCAATTGGCATTCGATTTTGTCTAGTGGGCAATTTGATCCTCTAGCCCTAGCTACGGTTTTCCGTACTTGGGGGGCAAAAAAACATACGCATCTAAAGGGGCGATGCCAGCCCGACTGATTTGCAGCTTCAGCCCAGCTCTCTGCCTCTCCTCTCCCTTTACGCCGTGTCCCACCCGCTGCTCCCTCTACATAGGTGCCTCCCCACTTGGGCCACTGCAGCGCCTACCAGCTTCGCCTGGGTCGCGGGCGACTAAACCGAGCGACTAAGGTGCCGCCAAGACTTGCAACAAAGGTCGGGCTGCAGCCCAGGGGCCGTTCAGCCTCTGAGGCCCCACAACCATCGGCACGGGGCCTCTGAAGAAAGTCTTGGCAGCAGGGGGCCTAGCAAATTGATGCTACAACGAAGCGATTTTGTGGTCGGCACCGCCCTCTGTCGACGTCGGAGTAGGTTCTGCGTCTGCGACACATCTTTTTACTTCTTCTCTTGATGTTGTCTTTCTGTCGGCGATCCCCTCAACTTTCTCCTTCGCTGCCAATTGAGATTTCCTCATTCCGCTCACTCGCAGCCTAAAGGTATAACGTACGACGCCTCGGTCTCATACCTAAACCAAGATCACGCCCCCGCATACTCGCTTCTCCTCCACACACCCCTAGCCTGGGAAAGGCTGAGGACCGCCGGCCAAAAAAAAAATTTACGGGAGCCTCAATAGCCAGCCTCCTCGACACAAACAATTGACCCGCTGCGCAGGTGATACGCGCAAGGACACACGCGATAGAATTCCGAGACTGCGCAGTGCGCAACTTTGCTGCCCTCGACGGGAAGCCAATAGAGACAGGGAGAAAGCCCAGCCTCGTCGCGTCGGCTTCGAGACGCGACGTGCCGGCCTCGTCGTCATGGCGGAACCCGTCTCGTGGTTCCCTCACGGCGAGTCTGACAGCCCTGGCTGGCGTTTCGATGTCATCACTCTGCTCGCTGTCATCGGCGAGAGCAGCGTCGCCGACCACTCACAGGCCATCACGGCAAGCTTCTTGTGCATGCTGCCCCGCATCATCCCGGCGCCCCAGGCCATGTTGCGCGCCACACGCCCGCCCCGGATGCCCGAGGTGACGGCCAAGATGGCGGGCGTGTACAGCGGCGTGGTGCTGGACTCGGTCGGCTTCTTCGCCAACATCATCCACCCCCTCGACGACATGCGCCCTTTCGCCTTCAGGATAATCGAGATCAAACACAAGGACCTCAACGAGGCCGCCGGCGGCGTGAGCGCTAGCGGAGTGCCGGCATCGCCTTCGAGCCACTTGTTCAGGAGGTCGCAGTCGGGGCCTCGGCAACTGCACGGCAAGCTCCCGCGGGCCCCGGCGGAGGGCGAGGATAGCAATGAGAAGGCCGCGTCCTCTAATGGCGCCACGCGAGCCAGCACCATGGCGTCGGGCCTCAGCGGGATCATCGACCCGGACCCGGAGCAGGCTGGGTCCCCCGGGGTCGGCATTCGGCGGCGCTTGACCTTGAAAGAGACGCTGACGGATATACTGGCGAACCCCACCCTCCACAACAACAAGCAGCGGCCGGCGGTGCCACCCAAGTTCTGGTCGCCCGTGCACATCCTCAGCATCTTCTCCACCTTACTCTCGCTGGCTCTCATCATCGTCGCTGGCGTCATGAAGGACGGCACGGCCATGGTGGCTGTCGCCATCATCAGCTTCGCCAGCTCCATCGTCGGCTATGCGAGCTGGTGGCGGCCGGTACTCTCGATCCGAAGCCACACCAACAAAGTACCCAAGGGCGACATCATGATCAGGACACGCGAGGGCGCCTTTGTGCTCGTCCGCTGCACCGAGGACGTGGCGCGCGAGCTGTATGCAGGCACCGAGGAGTGTGTCTACTACGTTGGCGACCGCTACTACCGAGCGCTGATGGGCCTCGGCACGGTGATGATCATGGTGGCGGTGGTGCTACTGGGCAACACCAACTGGAACATGCAGGTCTTTGTGGGCGCGAGCTACATCGTGCTCAATGGGCTCTACTGGGGCATGGGCCTGCTGCCACGCGAGTTCTTCTGGGACCTGGGCCGGTACGAATGGACGGACGTCACGCCGGAGGACGCAAAGTTCGCCGACGAGAGCCGCGACCCGGGCGACGTGCACCGCGGCGTCAAGAGCTACACCAGGACCTTGTGGTACGCCATCCGCGACTCGAAGCGGTCCGGCTGGGTTCGCCGCAGCGGCGCCGCCGCCAACACGAAGCAGTGGGATCAGTGGATGGCCGAGGCCGAGCGGGAGGCCCGCCTCGGCAACCGTGACTGGAATGCGGTGGCGCGCAAGGACGCCATCATGCGTGAGTGGGAGATAAAGGAGGAGGCGGCCGTCGCGGCGGAAGCCGCGGAGGCGGCCTCGGCTAGCAAGACGAAGCTGGAGACAGTCGACGAGGATGCCGATGGCGTGGACGAATCCGTCCAGCACGCCCCCGCCGAGGAGGTCCAGCCCCAGGGGGCTGCTCAAGTCCAAGCCAGCACATTTTAATATCGCACGTGTGCCGGCCACTCCCGGGCGCAACCTATCTTGACTGCTCCAGCCATGGAGAGCTCCAGTGTGTGCGGTCTGTGTTGGATCTACACAGCATCGGGGGAGCTGTGGGTGAAGTTGCTGGGAGGCGCTGGCCTGGGGGAGTACGGAGTGCCGCGTGGCAAGCAACGCAGCGGCCCCCTATGAATAGTTTACTATCTACGCTGTCCATACCTTTTTGTTTTTGGCAAGCGAGTTTCGCAGCGGCGTTTTTAGTCTTGGGGGCGTTACTAAAACCAAACAAATGATATATCGGATGGGTTTTCAGATCCGTAGGGCCACGGCTGGGTTGCATCGGAATCGGGATATAGCATACCTAGGTTAATGGAAGACACTATAGCCAATATTTCTTGGCAGACTTAGCCGACGAATAGTGCTGCCAGCCGGCCCAATTCTGTCCCGTCATCGCTTGCGCGGCCAACGTAATTATATGCCCTCCGCATTGGGCAGGCTACGCATCTGGCATGTAGGCAAACGCAAAAGGAGACAGGCACCGCACTAGGCAGGGCTTCTCCGCGGGATTGCGCGGTCTCGTGGCCGACGTGTGCTTGCACGGAGTGAAAGAAGACACGACGGCTAGCGAGGAAGAAAAAACTTGGCACGCCTCCCCGGTACTTCGCGAAGCTTGATGCCGCTTTGAGCGCAAGCTTTGACCCTGTTCAGGCCCGGCGGCACCTATGGCAGCAAAGAGATAACCATGCTTTCCGCGGCTGGGCCTCAAATCCAACTAGGTAGGTAGCACAGGGCTCCATATGTGTACATAGCAATTATGCAGCAGCGGTCGCGTGAGCCTCCAGACCCGATAACGCCCGCCCCGGGACGAGCACCGCCGGCGTGTCTAGGGAGGCTGACGGCCCGGAACACGCCGAGCGTGTGGGGGTTCGTTCGGCCTCGGCCGGTTCGCATCGGTACCCACGGGGTGCGGCGTTAGGGCCAGGCAGACGCTCAGGCAGAAGGCCGCCTGTCCAATGGCCTGGACAAGAGCCGCATCTCAGGGAGTGTCGCATGCACGACTCAGGAGAGGACACGGTAGTGAAGTAGGGGAGTACAAGGAAGCAGAGAGAAGGCCCCTCCCTGGAGCCAGAGTGTCCTGACTGACTGGCGCTCTGATCATCGTCACTAGTACTAGTGGGCGCCGGGCCCCTGCTACGCAGCACCTAATTACGGCTTGTGTGGGTTATCGAGCATTGAGGCAGGTCGGATGTGGCCTCTTCCTGCCCCTCGGCGCTCGGGGTCGGCTTCCCACTCCTACTCCTCCTTGTGGGATTGGGGATGGCCGATGGGGTAGGTAAGGGAGATTGAGGGACTTTTTGGCCAGTGCACAGCGCAGCGCGACGGGCTGGCTCAGTGGAAATTGGGAACACGAATGACCCGACTGCCTCAGGACAAGAGCGTAAGCCAGCCGCAAGTAATATGGATTACGAGCAGAGGCTAAGGTAGAAGCGGAGGCCAGAGGGCTGTGAGCTGCAGGAAATCGGGGTTCAGCAACGAATCGGGTATCGCTTAAGCAGGATCCTGGCGACTCCCCAGCCCCAGAGCACACTGGGGGCAGAGCACAGTTGCGGCAGAGCACAGTTGCGGCAGATAGAGCCCCTCCCCCGCCGAAAAGTCGTCGATGAAACGGAACCCACCGTGGAGAGTATGAGTCACAGTTCGTAGGAGCGACTACGGGTTGCGGTCGCGAAAAGGAATTGGCCCATCTGATTCGACGGCGCGAATCTCTGTCGCAAACTAGGATCCCGTCGCCATTTCCCTCCAGAGACAGCATCGAGATGCTCTGCGACGATGGCGCCGGGGGTCTTTCTCACTTGGGGGGAAGCCCTCCTCCTGGATGGTGTCGAATATTGTATGTAAGCGGAGTTAGGACGGACAATCCGCAAGGAATTGGGGCCTATCGCCCTGGGCCCAAAACGGAGATACCCCGAGCTCCGAGGCTATACTCCGTGGTCAGTCTGCAAGCCCTATCTCGCTCGGTATTGCCAATGGCAGGGCTGGCTGACCAGAAGCCCGCAGCAGGACGAAGGACTGCGCGGGCTGGTGGCTGCCATGCAGATGTCGTATTGGCCGCGCGCAGTTGAGCGAAAAGTCAAGGGAGCCGACAGGTGGCATCCACAGGGCACGGAGCCAATTGCAGCCGGTAGGCCTAGCTGCAGGACGGCTTCGCAAGGCTTTGCGCGTCCCACCCAGCTTTTTTTTTCCCTTCCCCCAGGGCCGAACACGACAAGCTGGCGACGCCGCCCCGTTCTCAATGTCCTTCAGGTTTAGGCAGGTAAAACAAGGAAGAACGGGAAGGCACTTGCAATGCGCCCTTGGATGCCAAACTGCCCACGACGCCCTTTGACGCGGCGTGTCGCCTGCCTAACCCCCAGAACGTCATGGAATCTGAGGCCAAACCTAGGGCGCGTTTGCTAGGCCGCGCCTGAGTTTCGAGAAACGGTTATCTTTTGACAACTGGTGAAAGCTCGGGCTGGCGTTCCGCCCTTCGAATCAAAAGCCTCGCGCTTATTGGTTCGTGACGACCAGGATGGTACTAACCTGGGGCAGTGCTCCACACAAATTAGGCGGCTTACGGGCCTTGGGAAGGTTCCATGCAGCTGGTCGCAACCTGAACCCGGCGGGTCAGGTACCTCGTCGTCGTGCTTGCTTTGAGCGTCTCTTGCGCAAAAAGATCGATTGTGTCTTGCGGAAAATTCGAGGAACCGCGAGGCACACGAAAAGATAACATTGTCCAATTTTCTCGCGGATCGACGGTCTGGCGGGCGGTGCGGCGCTATCCGGGGCGTAGCAGCCAAGTAGAGGAGGAAAGCGACATCTGTCAATGCACCGCAGGGGTGTACCTCCTCGGGCTCTTCGTCCCATGGACCCGGCCAACTCAAAGAGGAATGGTGGGATTTTGCCTATGACTCATTCCTAATTGTTGGTACTCCATCCCAACTGGCTGCAGCGTCCGCCGACTGGCTGTTAGGGCACTAGTGGTCTCACCGAACCCCTGCCTAGGGCGTCCACCGGCGCTTTCTGCGCCTGGCTTTGGGGCCTTGGGTGCCTGAAAAATACATAACGTGCGCGGCCCCAGAAAATCTCGCCCTTCCTCTCTCTTCCCTCTACCACCCCCAGGCTCCCAAACCCGTACCCAAACAGATATCAAAGCATTATTCAAGATGCTTTAAAGCGCCCCCGACCCCGTGTCGTCCCCAGCTTCAGACTTGCGTTTCGCAACCGTCAAAATTTCTTCCCAACAGACAAACCTTTTCCCCACTCAACCCCCCTTCGCTTCAGCTCTTCCTGAAAAGGTCGATCTGAACTTTGGTCACCAGCTACATAGCTTCGGCTCAAGTTCTCTCTCCCCCACCGCCACCATTCCGGCCCAGGACTTTCCAGTCTTCACCACGGATTCAAATCAGTCAACATGGCTTCCCTCTACTTCCACCAGCCTGCCGGCACAATCCGCGCAACAACAGAAACTAAAGCATCTGGATCTGCCCCCCAATCAGCAGGACTTTGTCTTGTTCGATCAACCGATCAAGCCGCGTCAACCTAATCGCTCTGTCTCACAACCTTCGGCCCACCGAGGTGTAGTCACCCAGCTCCCGCAGCACCAGCATCGTAGCCAGCAGCAGTTTTACCCACCGGGCTCCGTTTCCCCGTCACTGCAGGGCACGCGTGTTGCAAACATCATCCAGGCCACAGGGCATCCACATTCTCCGGCTTTCACAAATCGGCTTAGCTCTCCTGCGCAGAATCCTCAGTTCTACGCTTCGTCTGCTCCATCTTCGACCGTTGCTTTGAACCAACAGAACCGCCTCGCTCGCCCGCCTGTTCCGTTGTTCGCCCAAAGCACTGGTAGCATACCGCAAGGCAAGATGAACCTTCAAGGTAACCCTTATCTTCTCCCCCTAGAGATTAGCGCCCAGCGCTCACATATGCGCCCGACAGATTTCTCCGACTTGGAGGACTTCACCGCCTTCGAGGGTGGTGCTTCCACCACGGCGTACTCTTCGCCCGCAATCGCTAGTGTGTTCGACATCAACGGCAGTGCCCCCGGCTCCACCAACATGGGCACTGTTTCTCCTCAGGATCTGCTGATCCAGGAGCCGTTCATGTCGGCACCCAACTCCACTGCACTCACGAGCTTGACTTCGCCTTCTATCTATGGCGATACCTCGCCCGACTTTGGCGATGGCTATGATGTCTCCCCCAGCTTCGGCAGCGGCGACTTTGACGTCCCTAGCAGCGACGTCTGGTATCCGCTCTTCCCTCAGGAGAATGGCCACGCTCCTCAGGCCCTTAAGCCCGAGCAGTCTCCTGCCGAACAGTCGGACGAGCTCGAGGTCGTCGAGACAACGGCGAGCTCTGGTCACAGGCGAAAGTCTTCGACCAACTCGCCGCCCTCTGGCCGCCACTCGTCTGTCTCTGGTGTCAACTCTCGCCGTCGGGACAAGCCTCTGCCTCCCATCATCGTCGAGGACCCCAGTGACGTTGTGGCTATGAAGCGTGCTCGTAACACGCTCGCCGCTCGCAAGTCTCGCGAGCGCAAGGCTCTGAGGTTTGATGAGCTGGAGGACAAGATTGCAAAGTTGGAAGCTGAGCGTGATCACTGGAAGAAGATCGCTTTGGGTGGCGGTGGTCAGTAGACCAGATGCATTCTGCAGTTTTCTATGGAAGGGTCCAACATCCCTCGACCCTAGGGGGGTCGAGGAGGGGACATAGTGCTGTTTTCTGAATTCTTTCCGTGTCGTTTTCGAGGTTATTTAACTTTAACCGTGGAGGAAAAGTTGCGCGCGGTCAGCCTGGCTCACCAGCGACGCTCAAGTTCGGACTGTACTTGTGTCTTAGTTTTCGTAGTTTCCTACGACCGGAATCAATTATTATTCATATCTGAACACCGAACTGGCCCCTCTGATGAAGATCGTTTCCGTGCTTCTAGATTAAGTTCGCTGAGGAGATCTATGCCCTAAGCGGGGAGTGCCCATCTAACCATTCTTCCCCGCTCCTTGTTCCTGATCTCGCTTCTGTTCCCTGCCCAATCTGCCAAGGGTCAAAGTTTAATTATGTAATGCACCATCCCAATCGGTGCCATTTTGGACAACGTTCCATGTGTCTTGAATATCTTGAACCCAGCATACACAGTCACGTCAAGTAACTAGACGTCGCTTGCTGATGACAATAAAGCAACCAATACTACTCTGACTGGTGTTAATGTGACAGGCCTTTCTCAAGGCTGCTTGAATTACGTCAAGAACGGCTCAAGTTGGCTACAAACACAGCCTGCATTGAACTCCCACAGGTGTAACGACGGTGCGGTAGACTGTTGCTGGTATTTACGAAAAAGAGGAATACAGTCACTAGCAGCTATCCCACTAGCTCGCGAAACTCTTCATTTCTCGTATCATGATATCGCACGAGTCAACCAGCATTGATTGCCCAGCTATTTAGAATGTAAGGAGGGCGTGGAGGAGGAATAGGTGCGACTGCCATGGTATCACTGCAGAGTCAACGACTATCCACGTGCCCAGGTCTGGAGCATCTGATATGTTGGGCGACGTCCAGTCTTGCATGGTATTACATGACGAGAGCATACGCGTTCCGGGAAACTTCATGTGTACTGCCATGACAATAGAAGCTCCTCTCCCCTAGCCAGGAGAGAGCGGGGCCTCTTCTTCATTTAGGTCATGATCGTCAAAAGAATATAACACAAAGCAAATCAAATGCCCCTATGCATACACCGTCAATCCGTAATGAGTTTTATCCGCTCTGTAAATGCCCGGGTTCCCTTCCAGCCCTGGTTTCCTTTCCCACCTGGGCCAGGGAATAGCCATTTCATTAGCCGTAGTTTTTTCTGCATCTATTGTGGCAACAACTACCGCCAGCCTATCCAGGCAAAGCGGGGTGTAGAGGGTTGTTTTTATGTGTGATTCCTTCAACTGACTGTCATCACCTGCATCCGCGGTGAGTCGATCGACCTTTTGCTCAGCACAGTATTGTTGCTGTGGCTCTTCGGCACATTCTTAGGGGGGCTCGAGGAGGCAGGATCAGTAAAGACCCGCGTAAAAGCCGGGCTCCCATCCGACGTGAGGCGGGAGTGGCGTTCTCGGCGAGGGGTTCCGGCGGGGCTGAGGGTGAGAAGCTCAGCGCGGCGGACGACATCCGACAGGCTATCCCGGAGGTGGCCAGCACGCTTCACCAGCTCCTGGAGGCTGTTGGTGTCGAAGAACAGTTTTGAGTTGGGCGGCTTGGCCGGGGAGACGTTCTTGACGGGCGTGGCAATCATTCGCTGTTGCTGCATGGCTTCAATCACGGTGGAGATGACCGCCGACTCCCTGTTGGCCCTCCTCGATTGGTCGGGTGTATGGGGACGCGATGGCCTGGCATGGTCTTCGCCTGTCGGCCAGCCCCCGCCGAAGATGTCATCCTCAGGCGAGAAGACCGACCGCCGGCGGACCACTTGCCGCTCCCGAACAACCGTGGTTCTGGACATCTCCGGCTCGGGCACGTCGAAGATATCTTCCGTATGGCCGAGGCTCTGGGCGTCAAACCCTTCGTCGAGGAAGCGTTCGTCAACGGCCACGCGGTCGAAGCGAGGGGAGCTGTGGACACTATCTTCGTCGTCGGCCGAGTCCTCCTCGTCCGGCGAGGCGAGAGCGATGATGTTCTCCGCATCCTTCCACTTGATCGCAGCGGGGCCGTTAAGGATGCTCAGTTCCTTCCCGTGCCGGCAGAGGCGCTTCAAATCGTTCACCAGCAGCGACAGCTCCCTGATTTGGCCGGAATGAGCCTTGACCGTCGGCTGGGTGGCCTGGATCGAAGCTGGGACGACCATGGAGAAGCTCGTGGCGCTATCTTTGCCTCCGATGGGATGAGCGGGGCCTTCAAAGTCGAAATCATCGTCCCAATCCTCGCTAGCTGTCTTGGTTCCCAGGCCCCAGGTCCCGAATTTCGGTGTTGACTTGGATGTATCTGTCGGGTCCGGAACGACAGGGACGCTTTGGCTCCGCACGTGGGTGGCACTAGGGCCTTTGCGGTTAACAGAGCGTCCACCTCTCAAGTCCAACTCCTGCTTGCCGTGGACCGTCTTCGGTCGCGGGGAATGGCCGTCGCCCTCTGCCTTTTCGTAGCTCATCGGCTCGCACCAGTCGAAAATGTTGCTTCGCGGACGCTCACTCATGGTGTCCCGGTCCAGAGTGCTGTTACCACTGATACTGGCCAGTGCATGACGGAGGGTCGGGCTGACGCCACGCGAGTTCAGAGAGCTCGACGGCGGTGATAGATGGTTGCTGAGGGCGTTCTCGTCCTCTCGTGCCCAGTCGTCATCATCCTCCTCATCCATCGACGGCCTGCTGAAGTCCTCCTTGTCGATTGGCAACGGCTCCAGGGACGAATCGTCCGAGTCGTATGCAGCATCGACATCGTCGCTCGGCACAAATTCGACCGGGTCACCTAGGTGAGTCGACCGGATGGGTGTCGAGATGCCCTCATCTTCCTCCATGATCCTGTTCTTGCCGTCCAGAGCGGGGCCGAGAATCTCCTGGATCGACCATCGCTTCGGCTTGCTATTACCGGCAGTGCTTGGCGGAGACTCGTCGAACATAGACTCCAGAGGAGTCTCCACAGTCCTCACGCGGCTGGACGACGCCACCGTGCGAAACGAGTCGAACATAGTCTCGCTCTTGAAGTCAGTATCGTCGTCATCTCCAGAGAGGCCATCGCGGGCGTCGATGTCAGAGCTCGCAATGGTCGAGGCACGGTCGGCGGAGACGGCCCGGCTCTGGGCCAGGCTAGCATAGCCGCCATGTGAGGCAGGCATGGATGTTGGCGGGTTCTGAGCTTGTCTCGGGTGTGCGGTCGACGAGGAGCTAGAGAGTCCGAGACGTGCCATGTCAATATTGAAGCTTGACAGACGCGAGAGTGGTGGGAGTGGGGACGAAGAATTTCGTTTGCGGGCTTCGGCTTGGTTGTGCGTTTTCGCCAGAGGCTCTACCTCCATCTCTCGCCTCGGCTCGGGCGGGTTGAAAATTTCGTGGACGGCAGGTTTAACTTCGGGTTGACGCGGTTTCTCTGAGGTAACTGCTGGAGCCGATACATGGCGCCTGCCTCCACTCTTCGCTTCGGTAGACCCTCGCTTGGAGCGCCGGAGGCTTCCAGTCTTCGAGATCCAGCCGGGCGGTGAAGTAAAATGCTGCGAAATGGACCTCCTTGCTCGTTTCGAGGGGGTGGAGTCCGCGGAGGGGACGGCATTTTGAGACTCCTCTGGCGGAGCAGCGTGGCCAACCTCGTGGCCAACCTGACCATCAGTAGCACTTTGTGACGGGCCCCGCCTACCTGCTATCAGACTTGGTTTGGTCAAAAATGCAGCAACCCTGCTGCCCGGCTGGAGAGAGAGTCTCTTGTTGGGCATTGTCTGGCTGTTGGGGCTGCCCTCGCTGGAGCGGCCCGAGGATCGACGGCTTGAAGATTGAGACGCCCGCGAATGGAAGTACGACGTCCAGCTGCCAGAAGATATTGACCTTCTTGTTGCGGGTTCTGGGGCGAGGGTGGGGACAGGGGCAGCTGAGCAGCCTCTTGGCCGGGTTTGCTGATCCAGCGAATATTTGGGTGCCGAAGGAGGGGAAGGCCCCGTGAATCCGCCTTGGGATTGGAACTGCTGCACAGTGGCAGACCGCTGGTGGCTGGTAGCTGGTCTGCGGAGAGTAGGCATCCGCGACTTGGACATTCGCCTCCTCAGAGTCCCGGACTGTTCCTTGTCGCTGCTTTCTGCAGCGTTGTCCCTCTTCACCAGCACATTTGGTGCCAATTGGTGAGCGGTGGGTGAGGCGGGGGATAATATCGGTGCTCCAGAATTAGGGGAAAAGGAGAAAGATACCGGCTCGATGATGAGGCTAGACCTGGGGCTGCCGTGTTGGGAGAGGGGTCGTATTGATAATCGTTTTATCCACGAGTCTCGCGAGGATATCGAGTCCCGACCGTTCTCGGCGATGGTTCGTGACGTGACGTCTCTTTGCGAGAATAGGGATTGTCTCCGACCCGTGGATTTTGGAGGAGTAGTCTGGGTGTGTGTAGTTCGCGGAGGACGCGACGAGTTGGTCGGGTGGGACGCGAGCGGGTTCGGGAGGCCGTCGCTAAGTCGCATGGAGCCGTACGCGAAGTCGTCGATGGGGGAAGCACCGGCACCAGCGCCGGTAGCGCTCGTACTTGGCCTGGACAATGCTGGCGGTAACCGTAGTGTGTCGTAGTCGGCCGCTGCCTTCCTCCTGCTCGACCCCGGCCGGGCAAGCTCGACCGCGTCCGGGTCGGAGGGTTGGCTAAAGACGAGACCAGCAGCGGCGGCCGCGACCGCAGTGCCAGTTCCGACAAGCTGGAGGCGACAAAATCAGTTAATTGAACCGGAACGCTCGGAACCGACGGGCAGGGAGCGAGAAAAAAGCATCGGGCATCGCATCAGGCAAACTGGGGAAAGGGCAGTTGGAATTGCTGTGTTTGTTGTTGGTGTGTGATGGTGGAAGTGCTAGTGGGGAGCGTCTTTGGGAGCGTGGACGGCTTCGTCTTTGGTGTTTCCTTCCTCCTCTTTCTCGGTTCTTGCCTCGATTCTCGCTGGACTCGCGCTGCGGTGGATGGGATTGTCATTGTCAGACTTACACTCGGCACAGCTTGCATCTTGGCTGCTGGAACTCGTGCTTGACGAGTGGTGATGGGTTGGGAAATGGAACTGGGGAAAGAAAACAGGAGGAAGAGACCCGGCTAGTGGAGAGACGCCCCAGGTCAGCCCGGGGCGGGTCCCTGTTACCTCACTAACACGCAATTGGCATTGGAACGCAACACGGCTTGCGCGAGACGTCCGTGACGCTAGCACCGGGGCACGGTGCATTGCTAGTCTAAATTGTTATTTGGGAGCCCACAAGTCAAGCCTCCGCGTCCTGTAATCTGCGAGATAACTGGAAAACTGCAGCGGGTGAGATGCGCAGGGGGCCCCCCGGGGACAAGAGAGCGCCCACACGCGGTCGTGTCGCCCAGGGGCCTCTTCTTTCCACCGTCCATTGCCCCTTCTAGGTGCTATCTTGCTCGATCTCTCATGAAGGCCCGATGCGCTCGGTGTTAGACGTGTTGGACGCAACAAGTCCCAACAGCCGGCCAATAGGCTTTCCAAACAGGAAGGAGAAGTTGGTGCTCTTTTTGCTGGCGTTGGCCTTTTCTTCGCTCTCTTTCCTATTCCCCCCCCCCCTTCCTCTCCCGCCAATCTCTCTACCGTCGGATGAAGACAAGGCCAGTACTTGCCTCTTTGTTTCATGATTAAATTGCCGCTGCTCGAAGTTTTGGTTCGGGCTGCGGGCTCGGCCGCGAGAGTTGCAGGCTTCCAGACTTGCACATTTGCAGTTTCCTCTTTGGCCGTGTGCACCAATTTGGCCCTTCCGTGTCTTGCCTGTCTTGCTAGCAGCCACCCAGTCGGCCAAGAGCCCTTCTACTGGCGCAATACTGCCTCGAGTTGCATTTCCGCGCCTTCCGTGCGCCTGGACTACGCGACCGCGGGCCAGCGTCCCAACCGGCGCGGGCTCTGGACCGGTGCTTTTTACTGTACTATCTGCTGTTTATTATTCCTTATTTATCCCCCCCGTTGGACCCATGAACCCGGCAGCGGGCCACTGAGAGCGCCCCCCCTCCCGGTGTGATCAACCCTCTGGCCGTGCAGCCAAAGGTTCCCGGGATTCCACCAGCAACGAGACGCTACAAAGACTCCATGAGAATCAGCGGGGATCGTTTTGGGCAGATCACATCAGCCCCCTCACGCCTGTTTCGTTTTTCGTTTCCATCCTTTCCATGGAGCTCTGGACGCTGCGCTCCGATGCCTCCCCGAACGAGATCAATCCCACTTGGCGCGGTCCGGCTGAGACCTATCATTTGATCCTTTGGTACCCCCCAGCCCGGGTGGCCAAGACCAGTTCGGGGCTCTAGCGCCGGGCAGTGGCATGGAAGCTCGTTAGGAGAGCCTCCGAGAGGATGAGGGGTAGGAGAGGAGCCTGGCAGGCGCCCTGAAAAAACAGGTCCAACGACCTTTTGGCAATTGCGAGAGCCGGCTTCTTCAAACCCAGACCAGGGATTGCCAGCCCGGGCAGTTTCATCAACCCCTCTCTTCCACGCCCCATCGCGCCGAAGCCCGCCGCCTTTGGTTGGGCTGCAGTGAACGACATACTGTGCTGTTAGGTACGTACTCGGCACCGCACCAGTGGCCACCGCCATGCTTCCTGCAAAAGGGGGCGGGAAGGAGGGCCAGTGCCAGCCTACGATCCCAATCCCAAGGCCGCGCGCCCTTTGACATTTTTATTTCATTTTATATAGTTCGGGTCCGTAGTACATAGTCCAAGGGCAGCTCGAATTACATACCGCCAAGGGGAGGGGGGCACCCAACCCGGCCAGCAGCCCATGCTGATGTGGATCCATTGGAGGGACACTTCCCTGGTCTTGGACGGCCCCTTTTCCCACGTAGCTCCCCCTACAGCTTTTTGCATTGTTCGTAATAATAAGCCCAGCTGCCTCTAGCCCCCAAAACCACTTTCTGCCAGCCGCTGTCCCTTCCTGTTGGTTGTCCAGTACGCACGCCGCCGTCGGGAAAGATGCTGAAAGTAAGACCGCACCGTGCCTGTACGTACAGTGCCACCGATACTTCCAAGGTCCCCCGAATGCCAGCCTGTAGGAGACGGGATGCATAGCATATGGTTTGACCGCCTCACTCACACGACTCCGCTCGCCACTCCTGCGAGACTGCCTTGATTTCACACCACATACACCACCTCTACATCTGCTTGTCCTACCGTCCTCCCGTCCGCCCCATTGTATGCACGAGCACCATTCCCTCTTTGGATCCCAAAAAGCTCAGCTCCGGCCCACTGGGCTCCTCAAGCAAGCAAAGGGGCGGCGTGCGTAGCCCTGGGATATTTGATGGTACTGGAGGGAGGGATAAAAAAAAAACAGGGGAGGCGGCTTATAATACATTTAACGTGGGTATAACACCGCAACCAAAGGCGGGGTGGATATTGAATTCGGTCAGGCTTTTTCGGCACCACCCCGTGTCTGCAAGGAGCTCTGAACCATTACGAGAGCACATGGGCGCCTCGGCCTGGGGAAGAGAGCAGGGGGGGACTAGAGCCCGTTCCCGCCGTCACGTCAGCACAAAGCTCGGCTTCCGGGTCCGCGAGCGGCGATGTCAAGCCTTCTAGCGATGTGGAAGCACCCCCGGACGCTCGTCGACTCCTATGAATCCCGTCGTTTCTTGAGACTGCACTCACATCTTGCATCTCCTGAGGCTGCTTGCAGATCTGGGACACAAGGCGGTGTTCCCTTCTTCCCGCCCCGGCGGGCAGCGAAGGCCTCGTCGACGGCGGCCCGCGCCTAGGCTGACGGGCCCTGGCAAGCCTCGCCAGCCAAGGCAAACAAACAAGCCCCTCGTGGCCGCCTTTGCTGGCCGCCTTTGCTGGCCGCGTCACATGTCCCAACGACGTGTGTGTTTGTGTTGTTGTCCTCCGAGGGTCAACATCAATGCTTGCGGCGGTTCCCGTACTCCACGGCTCCTCCTGATACCTGATGTGTTCCTCCTTCTTCCTCGCCTCCTTTGCTGTCGTGTCGACCCGGATCCTACCCTACAATCGGATCCTGGCGCCGTCGTGTGTGTCTTTCCATCAATCCGTCAATGCACAGCTCGTCCTCTCTGCGCCCTGCTCACGAATCACGGCCCAGCATGTCTGCGCAGGCTTTGGAGGCAAATAGGCTGTGCCACGGTAGGACCAGCTCGCAAGCAGTCGGCAGCTTGACCGCGCTCGCACAGCATGTGCCCGTGGGAGCTCTCGCCCTTCACTGCCCTTAGGAGAGCTCCCCGCCCCGCCCCCCCGGATGGTGATGTCTCCCCACGCTGCTACACGTACGAAGTAGTCACTAGACGTTTCCCTTCCTTCCCCTCCCGTCAGTTCATAGCTCAGCCCATCCCTCTCATCCTATTCTTCCACTCCATTTTGCCGCCGTCCGCTCCGGCTCCCCTCCAGTGTTAGGGCCGATTTGCTGATCCCCAGCCAATCCCGGCGCAACACCCAGCCAATGGCTATGGCCTAGCCTGGGGGTGCCAGCGGCCCGGTAACATCAAAGCAGGTTTATAATTGCCCGACCAGAGGCGATCAATGGTGTGCTCCAGGCGGAGCAAAGCTGCCGCGTGGAGGCCCATAACACTCCATTAGGGCCTAGAGTGGTAGCCGATTAGCGGTTGGCTAACCAAAATAGACCATAGAACTCGGCGTCCTTCCGTGGGCTAGTTGATCGATTTTTGTTACACCGAGAGCGCTCAGGTACCGTGCCTCTTTCCACTGATACCGGGCAAGGCCAGAGAGGGTAACTACCTAGTTACAGTACAATCGGGTAGGAAAAGTCTCGGACCAGACCCACTTTGCCACCAAAACTTACCAACTTCTAGCAGCTAGAAATAATGTTATATACTGATTTAAAAAAATCTATAAAAAATTGGTATATTTAGAAGTGGTTAAGTATCTTTATTAATCACTAATCTTCTTTTTTGGGAGTGTGGTGGAAGTTTTGTCTCGCTTTTTAATCGTGAGGAATGTTGTAAAATGAGGCGACCCGCTAGAAGATACGCTATAGAGCGCTATATTTAAAATTCTCGATTTAGGACGACTTTATATAAGTCTCACACACTTATTTATCTCTTTAAGAGAAATTTTAGTTACCAGAAAGAATATTTTATCAATTCTGAAAATGATTTATTTTTTATAAAATTTTCAACATGTATCTAATGTTATTTTTTACTGCTGGAAGTTGGTAAGTTTTGGTGGAAAAGTGGGTCTGGTCCGAGACTTTTCCTACCCGATTGTACAAGGTTCTGTGGGCCTGTTGCTCTTCTCCGAGCCCGGCCAAATCTCTCGGGACTGGTTGGTGGCGCCAGCTACGGAAGGTCGGCTGCGTTACTTCAAGAGACTGAGCGCTCCGTAGAGACCATTCGATAAACTCTGTTCATGTCTAGCCAGTCGCTCGCCCCCAATGTCTCTGACCGGCTGCTGGCCGAGGAACCCGGATCCTTGTGCAGAGAGGCCTAACTGGTGTAAAATGATGGCGCGAAATCACCTGCCGATCCCAGCACCTCGTCCCGGAGGGGCCATAGCACAACCCTCTTGGCCGGCGTGACCCTCGTTGGAGAAAAACCAGTATAGGAGGTGGGGGTTGACGAGTTGAAAGTTCGCACCACGACCTTCTAGCTCGCCTGCCCCCTCCCACCGAAACCGACCCAGTGGAACTTTTTTTTCCCAGCCCAAGAAAAGAGCCGTTTTCTTAAGTTCCGAGCGCGGGGCCCGGCAACCAGCAAGCACTAATGCACATCTGAGCTGAGGCGGCCGAAGGCGTGCCATGGCTTGTAGTATGTAACGCCTGCCGATTTATCCATCTCCACAGACCTCGTTAGGTGGGCACGAGGTTTATAAGGCGCGGTAGGAGCAGAAGCAATGGGCAAGTCCCAGTCGAGATATCGCGTCGAGCTATCGTGCCGAGCCAGAGGATAATACATGGGTAGCAGCCGCAATTGGGTGGCTGCAAGGCGTTTTGCTTCGACCGAGCTGCACGTGGGCAACGAGCAGCACTGGAGCTGCAGTCGTCATCGTAAGATGCAGTTGCGATGACGCCCCGGCTCAGTGGTACCCGCCGTTGGGCTCTACTCTAGCCAGCTCTAGCCAGAAGCCGTGCGCCTATGGGCACCTTGGCGAAGGTGAGAACAGACATGAGCGAATATCAAGTGGAGCCGTAGTGAAACGTGAAACAGAAGCTTCGCCTCTCAGAGAGGAAAATTGAGGAAGCAGAGGCCCACCTCAGCCCGCGAGGTGTCTCTGGGCTTTTCTTTACCCCTTCGTTGGGGCTTTCTCTTGGGCTCTTAGGAGGTAGTTTTGCCGGCTCGGATTCCCTGTTCATACGTCCCGAGACGACGTTTTAGCCACAAATTGCCATTTTGTAAGAGCCCGGCCGTCAACACGGCTGGTCTTTGTTGATTGAAAATGACCGTCTCTCTCTGCAGCCCCTGATTCGAAGTATGAGGATCTCAATATTCCACCGGAATATCCAAGTAGTCTCGAATAAACATGACAGGCGTCCGCTCAGACTCCATCGAGCGCAACTGCGGCCTTTAGCCCTGCCGACCCCTGTCCTTCCGTGCCGGGGAGGTTGGCGGGGGGGGGGGTCGAGAGACGGCGCCCGGCTCGCCAGGGCGAAGAGCCCGATCATCCTGGTTACCAGACTTACCAGGCTCCTCCTCCTGAAAGATGGCTCCCGAGGGGTCCCGACGCCAGAGTCCCGATAGGTAGGCTCTGGTTGCGACTACCTGCCGAGCCGGGCTTCATTGCTATAGCACGGCCGTTCTCCTTCAGCTAAGAAGACACTCCAGTCCGGCATTTCGCTGGTTCGTGCGCTTGAAGAGCTCCCCGATATGGCTAAAAGCTTCAGTCCGAACTAAGACCCCCAAAACCGGGGGTGCTTCTATGTTTACCCAGTTCTATTCGCTTTGACGACAGATTCTTCCCCGGGGGCCCACCGTCTGTTCAGTCTGGTGGCGAGACGGGAAACTACGGACCGTCTGTCGCTCGACATCGACCGCAAAAGCTGGTGGCGCCTCGGTCGAGTGAGTAATTGAACGCCTGCTTGGCCTGGTTCGGATCCCTATCATAACACGCCGTGCTATCAAGGACCGTCAAGACCACATCCCGGTTTCCACCCCTGGGCGGGGGTGAGGGTGGCGAGTTTTCATGCCCAGGATCCCACGGCCAGTCCTTGCAAAGGCATTGGAGGGAACAGGCGTTTGACAGCGAACGAGCGGGATTTTCAGGAGCCGTTGGCGCCTGGACTCTCCTAGTGGTTCGAGGGGCGCTGGATCGGTAGACGCTCTGGGCACGTTGGGAGCCGGAGTCCAGGGTCAACCTTTGAGGCTCAGGCCGGGGGATCCTCGCTGTATGGCACGAATAGCACGAGACTTGAGAGACAGGCGTGGGAATATTGGGTCTGGTCTGGCACAGACGCGGGTGACATGACTGCATATCGCCTTTGCGTCTTGGCTGGCAGGCTCTGGATTCGCCAGGCCGGAAAAGACCCCTATGCAGTTGGTCGCTCCGTGTGAGAAGGACGAGCAGCCCAACAGCCATCGGCGGCAAGTGGCCGCCTTGCTCTGGGCTCGACTGGTGCGCTTGCAGTGCCCGACGCAACCGTCTGGCCTCTTGTTAATTAACGTCAGCAACCCGACAGCCCCTCGGGGTACGACACTGATGCATCGCGCCGCGAGGCCTTAGCCCCGTCCGGTGGCTGAGAGACGACTTTGCTGCCTTGGGGCGGCTGCAGACGCACGCCTCAGGGCTGCCTCTGCCGTGTGCCATGGGCCATCGTGTAGCCTGTCCCCGTGAGCGCATACGAACAAGGTATTACATGGTGCCGTATTACACGCCGCCGTGGAGCGCGGGCCGCCAGACAAAGGCCCCGGCAGCGCGAAAAGGGCCCCCGGGCGGAGTCGTCGAAGGCGGCGGCGCTCTGCTGCAGCTGCAGCTTGCAGGCGGTGGAGATGGGTCGTCTCGCCTGCGGCCAACCCGAGTGCATCTGCTGGGATGCGAGAGGCCGGTCTCCATCGCGCTGGGAAATGGCGACTGGCGACCGTCACGAATTATTTCGGACCCGAAGGCTGGAGCTGTGCCTACCGCATCCGCGAATCGTCTAGCGTGCCGATTGGCCGGGCACGCGACACAGTTCCAGAAATTGGGCTGTCCAGACGCGCCCCGATTGGTCCGACACGCGACGCGATCTAGTCGACCGGGGTCCCGCGCGTTAGATCGCGTCATACGCACGCTTAATTGTCTTCCCCCCCCGGGTCCCCTTGCTTAGCCCAGCTAGGACGAGCTATCGAGAGCCAGATCTCCGAATCGTCAGTGGTGTCGCGGCCAACCTTGCTAACCCACCGAGCGTGTCCGAGACCCATAAACCCTACCATGCATTTGATGTCTCGTCAGCAAGCCACGGTCGATCACTGTCGTATTGGTTTCAAGGCCCGTTCGATGGTTGTTTTTTTTTTCTTCTTATTTTTTTCGCCGGTCCCCGGTATTTCCACAGCCTCTGTGGCACCTCACGTTCCGCTTGCCCGAGAGCTCGGCTAAGCTCCGAGGAACCGGCCTGAGCTTCAGCGCCGCAGGAGACGCGAAAAGGAGTGGTTGTACGGAATGCGGTCATGTAGAGTCGGATGGGAAGCGCCCAGGCCCAGCATGGTTTCTATCCGCTGAAGCTATGGTATTGCACAAAACTTGGGGGGCTGCTTGGCATAGCCGGCATTTAACGCAGGTACTTCGGTAGAATCAGCAAGCACCTTACGTTTTTAGGATCAGTACCGATTTGGTCGTCCGCAATAAACATAGTACGGAAAAGTGGGGGTTTTCGAGAGTTCGCTTGTCAGCCAATGAGAGGCTGCTCAAGAACCCGGGGTAAACTGGCTGCTGACCAACAGCGGGTCCCGGCGACAACCCACACAAAGTCGATGGTTCGAGACAAAAATTACGGCCCCAAAGAGGGACGTATCGCTGCCGTCCCTCACCGACAAGCTGCATCAGCTCAATTTGACCACTGCTTTGTGGCGTTGCGAGTGGGACAGTAAGAGGAAATCACTCGTTTCATTTTGGAAGTATTGCCAGAGCACCGAGTGATATCCTAGGATCCTCCTTTTTTTTCCCTAGCCCAGTTGCGGTCTCTGTTCCCCTCCCGGACCACCCCTCCCTCCCCGGCAAATCCCGCCACCCGCCGCCGCCATGGATGCCGAGATTCGGTCGGTGCTCCCGAACCTTGATCCCGTGATCTCGGAGTACTCAGTCGGCTATCTAACCCACGCCTCGACCACATGGTCCGACGAGGAAGACCCATCCGGGCCCTCCCCGCTGGCCGAGGCTGCCTCCGCCATCACGGAGCTGCTAGTCTCAGCCTCGGGGGACCCCAACCAGGCCCTCCAGGACAAGATCCGTCTCTTGGTCGACAAGTGGGTGGAGAAATACAACGAAGCCAACGCCGACAATGAGAGCCGCCGCGGCCCAGTGGTCAAGCGGCTGGACCAGACCATCCAGGTCAGCTCCCAGAGGAATATGTCGTCGACCCTGGCCGTTGCCACCGGCGGCGTAGACCTCGAGTCGGCCAACGTCCGTAAGGTAGAGTCCAAGGTCGACAAGAAGAAGCTAGAGAAAGCCGAGCGGAAGATTGCAGCAAAGCAGAACAAGAAGACCTTCAAGACGGTCGAGTACGAGGCCTCTCGCCTTATCAACCAGCCCGAGTCGACCCAGTCGTACGAGGAGTTCTACATGGCCGTCAACCCCTTGCAGTTGGGCGCTGCCAGTGGCAAGTCCAAGGACATCAAGATCGACAGCATCGATGTGTCCATCGGTGGCAACAGGATCCTGACCGACACCACCTTGACGCTCTCCTACGGCCACCGCTATGGTCTGGTCGGTAACAACGGTATCGGTAAATCCACGCTACTCCGCGCCCTCTCCCGCAGAGAGGTCCAGATCCCCACGCATATCTCCATCCTTCACGTAGAGCAGGAGGTAAGCGCGACCCATCTCAACTACTATTGCTGTGTACAAGGACTGACGAGCCTCAGCTTACCGGCGACGACACCCCAGCGTTGCAAGCTGTGCTAGATGCCGACGTCTGGCGGAAGGTTCTACTCAAGGAACAACAAGTAAGGCTACGCTTGAAGCACAGAATATGGCATCTTTCTTGTTTTCGCTAGCTAACCCTGCCCCAGGAAATTACACAGATTCTGGCCGAGATCGAGGAGCAGAGGGCATCCATGGCAGATACTTCGACCGACGCAGCCAAGCTGGACAAGGATCGAGAGGCACAGGACCAGAGGCTGGGCGACATCCAATCCAAGCTTGCCGAAATGGAGTCCGACAAGGCTGAATCGAGGGCTGCCAGTATTCTTGCCGGTCTCGGCTTCTCAACCGAGCGACAGCAGTTTGCTACCAAGACCTTCTCTGGTGGTTGGCGCATGCGTCTCGCACTCGCCCGAGCCCTCTTCTGCGAACCAGATCTCCTACTTCTCGACGAACCTTCCAACATGTTGGACGTTCCTTCTATCACTTTCCTCTCCAACTACCTCCAGGGCTACCCAAGCACCGTACTGGTCGTCTCCCACGACCGTGCGTTCTTGAACGAGGTCGCCACCGACATCATCCACCAGCACTCCCAGCGGCTCGATTACTACCGAGGAGCCAACTTCGATTCCTTCTACGCCACGAAGGAAGAGCGGAAGAAGACGGCGAAGCGCGAGTACGAGAACCAAATGGCCCAGCGGGCCCATCTCCAGGCCTTCATCGACAAGTTCCGCTACAACGCCGCCAAGTCTTCGGAAGCACAGTCTCGCATCAAGAAGCTCGAGCGCATGCCGGTCCTCGAACCTCCAGAGACTGAGTACAGCGTACACTTCAAGTTTCCTGATGTCGAGAAGCTGTCCCCGCCTATCATTCAGATGTCTGGCGTGACGTTCGGCTACTCGAAAGACAACATCCTCCTCAAGAATGTCGACCTCGACGTCCAGCTTGATTCGCGAATTGGCATCGTCGGGCCTAACGGTGCGGGTAAAACGACGGTCCTTAAGCTGCTCATCGGCAAGCTCGCTCCTTCGGCGGGTCTTATCTCCCAGCACCCTCGCCTCCGCGTTGGCTTCTTCGCACAGCACCATGTCGACGCCCTGGACCTGACCACGAGCGCGGTGAGTTTCATGGCCAAGAACTATCCGGGAAAGACGGATGAAGAGTACCGCCGCCAGCTCGGTGCTTTCGGCATCACGGGCACCACAGGTCTGCAGAGGATGGAGCTGCTCTCCGGAGGTCAAAAATCGCGTGTAGCGTTCGCCTGTCTGGCGTTGACCAACCCGCACATTCTCGTGCTAGACGAGCCTTCCAACCACCTGGATATTGAGGCTATGGATGCGTTGTCGGAGGCCTTGCAGAGCTTCCAGGGCGGTGTGCTGATGGTCTCCCACGATGTCACAATGCTGCAGACAGTGTGTACCTCTCTGTGGGTGTGCGACGGAGGCACCGTCGAGAAGTTCAACGGCGACGTCCAAGCTTACAAGAGGCGTATTACGGCACAAGCAGATGCCGCAGGTGTTGTGAAAGCCCATTAAGTGTCGTATAGGTTAGCTAGAAACCCTTTAGAACCACCATCACTTAACTCTGCCAGTTACCCACCCTGGCTGATCGGATTCTTGATTGTGCTTGTTGAAGGCCTTCCAATGAATATTGGGTGGTAAGGATCGGCTGCCTCGTTTCTCCTTCTCGCCCTATTGTTTGTAGCAGGTATGCGTAGACTGCTCTTCGGCAGATAGTAGGAATATATCGCTGGTGTGTTCTCAAGAAATCGCAACCCGCAAGATTTAGCAGCCATGGACCGGCTAATAGAAGCCATGCACAGCTGTAGGGCTCATGATGAGACAGACGTGGGAGTCTCTGTGTTATACTATCAATCACCTCGCCTCCTACGGTATGCTCTATAACCCTCCTTGAGAATGCGGCCGAGCGATGGTCCACACAAGGCACGCGATATAGAATTCCTAGAGTCATAACAACCGTTAGTTCACGACAGAAGATATCACATATAAGCTACGCAAGTCGTTCGTCGTGGCAATCTAATTCTTCCATACAACCCGAATTCTATGCTGCCGGAACTACTACTTAGCAAAACACGAGTGGCCATTGCCCACGTATCCTCTGCGTGAGGATCCTGTGTGATCAAATTCTCCGATATAGAGACTTTCTCGCCTGTCACCAAAGCTCCCCTCTGCCACGTCTCCATGGCGTCATCTAAGGATTCTCTGGCTACGGCGAACTCGTGGGAGCTTAGGTACATTCTACGAAACTCTTGATTTCGATCATAGAGGTGATACGGCCCCACCACTCCACCGTGCTCTCGTGGCCTTTACTTGTTGGACATTCGAATTTGAAGAGTGAGAAAGAGACTGTGTGGTGGTGTTTTTCTTGCAACTACCTTCGTGTCTCGCATGTCGAGGTTTTTTGCGGTGAGTGGGCTGCCCCTGTTCTCGTGAAGACTCCGAGACAGTCACCAAATAAATACACCAATCCACCCGCTATCGCCAATGTAGAATCACCAGTCTGAGGGCCTTTTACTGCTGAAGGAACATGCTACCTGGTATTAAAGTTATAGGCACCTAGAATGGGGGGCGTTTACCTTCTTCGTCCGATAAATGGCTTACTAGGTCGTCCATTTAGGTACCTTCCGAAGGTAATGCCACGCCACGCTTGGGCAGCTCAACATTTCGGACCGCATCTAAGCTGCAAGTTACCCCACACGTCAACCCGAAAATGTCATACCGCTAAACCGCGTCGGGACAGGGGGCAGGCGCACAGGACAGGTAAACAAGCGAGAACGCAGGGGCCACCCACACTTCCCCCCCAAGTGCCTGGGCTCGGAGCGGTGAGGCACTCGTCAATTTCATTCCCTTAACAAAATCAACAATCTCCCCTTTCCTTCACCAAACCTTAGCTCCCCGGTTCTCAACCTCCCAGGTCGCCAACCGCCCCCATCCATCAGCCTCGCTCTCCCCTTGGAAGCTTTTTGCTCGTCTTTTTGAAGAATATCAACAACCGTCACCATGCGTGAGATCGTGAGTTTCTCTTGTTACTTTTGCTCTCCAAAGCCTGCGACGCGTTCACAGCTGTCTTCCCCTGATCTACCCCGCCCACACGACAGGACGCCGTGCAGAGCTCCATGACCACTCTCGCGATACATTTTCGCCCTCTTCGTGTGTAAACAGATGGCTAACTCGATTTTTTTTGTCCTCTAGGTTCACCTCCAGACCGGCCAATGCGTACGTCTACAATCTCGTCGAGTGATGGGCCGAGGTGGTGCGGGGCTAATAATTTTCAACAGGGTAACCAGATTGGTGCTGCTTTCTGGTATGCTGCCTCGATGAAACGCGAACGCGGACGGGATCCCGGCGGCACTCGATGCTGATTGATACCACAGGCAGACCATCTCTGGCGAGCACGGCCTCGATAGCAATGGCGTGTATGTAGCTCCTATCGCGACCCACAACTAGCTTGCGACCCCTGAGCTCACCGCCTCGCTAGGTACAATGGAACCTCGGAGCTCCAGCTGGAGCGCATGAGCGTCTACTTCAACGAGGTAAGCCAAGAGCGGGCTTTTCTGCCAGGCCTTCGTTGGCGATGTCGCATGCTGATGGTGTGCTTGTCCACAGGCTTCCGGCAACAAGTATGTTCCTCGCGCCGTCCTCGTCGATCTCGAGCCCGGCACCATGGACGCTGTCCGTGCCGGCCCCTTCGGGCAGCTCTTCCGCCCCGATAACTTCGTCTTCGGCCAGTCTGGTGCCGGAAACAACTGGGCCAAGGGCCATTACACTGAGGGTGCCGAGCTTGTTGACCAGGTTCTCGATGTCGTCCGTCGCGAGGCCGAGGGCTGCGACTGCCTTCAGGGCTTCCAGATCACTCACTCGCTCGGTGGTGGTACCGGTGCCGGTATGGGTACCCTCCTTATCTCCAAGATCCGCGAGGAGTTCCCCGACCGCATGATGGCCACCTTCTCGGTCGTCCCCTCCCCCAAGGTCTCGGATACCGTCGTCGAGCCCTACAACGCCACCCTCTCGGTCCACCAGCTGGTCGAGAACTCGGACGAGACCTTCTGCATTGACAACGAGGCTCTCTACGACATTTGCATGCGCACCCTCAAGCTGGCCAACCCCTCGTACGGTGACCTGAACCACCTCGTCTCGGCCGTCATGTCGGGCGTCACCACCTGCCTGCGCTTCCCCGGCCAGCTTAACTCGGATCTCCGTAAGCTCGCTGTCAACATGGTTCCCTTCCCCCGTCTCCACTTCTTCATGGTCGGCTTCGCCCCTCTGACCAGCCGCGGTGCCTACTCCTTCCGCGCCGTCACCGTTCCCGAGCTCACCCAGCAGATGTTCGACCCCAAGAACATGATGGCTGCTTCGGACTTCCGCAACGGTCGCTACCTGACTTGCTCTGCCATCTTGTAAGTTGCCTGCACTCTCCGAAGCCGGTCGATTAGACACTTTGACTAACCCCCCCTCGTAGCCGCGGCAAGGTCTCTATGAAGGAGGTCGAGGACCAGATGCGCAACGTCCAGAACAAGAACTCGTCGTACTTCGTCGAGTGGATTCCCAACAACGTGCAGACCGCCCTCTGCTCAATCCCCCCTCGTGGCCTCAAGATGTCGTCTACCTTCGTCGGCAACTCCACCGCCATCCAGGAGCTCTTCAAGCGTGTGGGTGAGCAGTTCACTGCCATGTTCCGTCGCAAGGCTTTCTTGCACTGGTACACTGGTGAGGGTATGGACGAGATGGAGTTCACTGAGGCCGAGTCTAACATGAACGATCTTGTCTCGGAGTACCAGCAGTACCAGGATGCTGGTGTCGATGAGGAGGAGGAGGAGTACGAGGAGGAGGCCCCCGTTGAGGACGAGGTTTAAACTGGGCCGCTGACCTGGGACGCTCTGACGCAGCCACGTCCTGGGCTGGGCTGGCCGGAGGGTAATGAATCATGGAGAATGAGAACTTGAGGGGAGCTACCCCATCACGCATGGCCTTGGTGGCTGTAGCTCGACCTCTAGCTGGGTTCCTGCTCGCCTGAGACGGACCTTGGCTACGAGGAATCCTTTTCCGTACGGTCTTTCTAATTGATAAGAACAAAAGGGGCCGGCCGCGTGCTAAGATTAGCTGTCTGTCCGGGAAACCTTCAGCCCCCTTACATTCGTAGTACATTCAAAAAACACCACGCCGTCACAGGCTATTTGGGACTATTGTCTGCCCATCATATGCACACCGACTCCGCACGAGAAATGTTGGCTGTATTGCTGTCGACCATGCGCTAACCCGCTGCGCCCCTCAGCTCCTGTTCGCAAGCAGGCGGCAGGGGACGGAGTATATTGAACCCCGACTTACCGCTCCTCTGGCTCCGCGGGGTCAACCCGTCAGTTCTCTGTTCTCAAGCAATAGCCATTCGAATCCGCATTGGCAGCCAAGGCCCGAGAGCGTGAGGGAGCATAGGTCATCTTCGTTAGCTAACTGGCGAATCAGCTCCGGATTTACCTGGCATAACATGCTCTGAGGGCATAGTTCCCGATATCTACAGAAATGGTGCCGTCCAAAGAACAATGGAAGACATACAGCTACCAGGAGAGCTTACCTGCTGACTACAGAGCGTTTCGCAAGCTCCTCGAGACTTACAGTGAGATCCCGCCGGAGGAGGTGGAGGCCCATTTATACAAGATTGTACGGAAACTCTGGGTGAAAAGACTCAGCTGCTCACACACTAACCCATTGCAGAGAGATCGAGCTTGGGATGTTGCCCAATATCCATGCGTGGGCCGATTCACCTGGGTCCGCCTGTCATATTTCCAGGATCCCGAGATGAAGGCTGCAGTCGATAGGCTTACAGCCCCGGGGTCCAACGACACGCTGCTCGAGATGGGTTCTTTTGTCGGACAAACGATCCGGCAGTTGGTCGCGCTTGGTGTAGACTCCAGCCGGCTTTATGCCTCGGACCTCCACCCGGAGTTCATCGATATCGGGTTCGATCTGTTCCGAGACAAGGACCGGATCAAGGCCGTCTTCACGACAGGAGATATGCTCAACCCGGACGATGAGAATCTCAAGCAGCTGGATGGCAAGATCAACCTCATCCATGCCGCCAACTTCTTTCATCTCTTCACGTGGGACCAGCAGATCGCCATCGGCAAGCGTATAGTCCGGTTCCTTCCGTCCGGCCGGGTGGACGCCGTGCTGTTCGGGCACCACATCGGCAGCGTGGAGCCAGGTGAGAAGCTGTCTAAATCGGGTGGTGGCCGATACAGGCATGACGCCGACTCATTCCAGCGGCTGTGGGATGAGATAAGCAGTGCCACCGAGACGCGGTGGAAGACAGAGGTCATCATGGGAAACCCACTGCCGATTAAGATACCGGGGTTCGGCGACGATTCAAGGCTGGTGCGGTACTCGGTTGCGCAGCAGCCCTGGCCGCCGGCCCCGGAGTAAGAGAGGCTCGAAAATTCGGCCGAAAGATGGACGAAGGGAAGGCAAGACGGGCTCCGCCCTCGATAGTGAAGTGGACGAAACGGCGCGTGCAAGTTTTCCTCTGAGTCATTTCTAGGATGCTTATGGCGTGTAATACTTCTTATGTGATTATCAAGCCGTTACCAAGTGCTCATGCGTGCGTTGCGGACGGACTTGGAACGAGCATCGAAGAGCACTGTCGCCGTATTCTTTCGTACTACCAACCTACGGTGCGGGGCCGAATGCGGGGCCGGCTCCGGGACATCACGCCAGAGAGAAGTTAAATTCCATCTTTCCCCAACTTGCAGGCTCACTTTCGAGGACTGGCAACTTTAAACCCCGATCGACTGCCTCCTTGTCTGCCTAAGCTTGCAGTAGAACCGGCTGTTCCTCTCACCAGTCTTACCCCTGACCTGGACCACCATGCCGCCGAGGAACTATCCTTCCCCTCTGGCCGGCTATGAGAGCGCCGAGCCACTCCCAGACGAGAAGAATGAAGATGGCAAGAGTTACAAGAACCCGCAGACCGGGGTGTTGAGCAAAGCCTACGAGACATTCACCGAGCCCCTGGACAACGGGAGAAGAGGTGGCTTGTAAGACCGTCCTCCCGAGGGTAGCAATGATCCGCTAACAGCTGCGCAGCGACATCCACATCTACTATTTCCAAGAAAATCCGGTGCAGACAAAGTATGCCCAGGAGCTGTGGGAACGAATCCGGCGCGAGTTCCCAGAGCTGCGCATCTACCGGCTGTGGGACAAGCCCCTCGGCCCGCACCCGGTGGCCATGTTTGAGGTGAACGTCTTCACGCCGCACCAATTCGGCGCCTTCATCTCATGGCTGGCGATTTGGCGCGGCCCTCTCAGTGCGCTTGTCCATCCAAACACCGTCGAGGAGGGCGTCCACCCGGCTGAGAGTGCCGAGCGCAACCACATCGAGCAGGCCATCTGGATGGGCGAGAGGCTCCCCATCGACACGACCATCTTCGGTAAGATGCGAGAGGCCATAGATGCGAAGAAGGCCGCTGAGTGAAGGGGAACCGAGGGGGGGATCGCTGTCGACGAGGTTGTCAGGTTGCCTACTGAGGTGGTCTGCGGTGGCACATGGAACGGACCGGTAGCACAAGACAATAAGCCGCCTGGACTCCATATCGTATCCAAGACCGGCACGGAGATGGAAACACCGAGCACTCACATTGTTACTCTACTACTGCGTAGGATAGGCAAGCCAAGCGTGGCGAATCAGAAGCGCTACGTCATATGTATCGGAAGCCTTTATCCTTTATAACTACGTATGTACACGAAACGTCACTTCCTCGTCTCCAGCCTACAACCAGCTGCCCAGCAGCATCACGCAAAATTTAGTGAATATCCGTCAGCTCCAGAACGCCCGGGCGTTCCTCTTGTTCTGCTGGGAGCCATGGCCGGTGGGGTGGGCTTGGTCGCCAAACTGGCCGGCGGTCAAGCAGGCACAGTACGAGGTGATGACTTCGGCCGCCGGGAGGCTAGGGAACACGGTAGGACAGGCGGAGGTGACCATGAGCGGCGCGTCTTTGAACCCGGCCCAGAGGGTCTCAGTCACGATGGTGGCGAGAACCGAAGTACACCACGACGACTGGGATGGAGCCAGTACCGGGTGAACAGCCAAGAAGGCGCGGTAGCAGGCGTTGTGCACCTCACACGAAGTGGGATGAGGCGGCGGGGCGGCGGTCGTCAGAGGAGGCTCGGGTGTCGTGACCGGCTGGGGCGGATTCGTGGCTGCGAGAGGCGAGTCGGTTTTTCCCGGAGCCGTACTCTGGGGATGGCCGGTGAGCGCCGGAGGGGCATGGGCTCCAACCGTCGCGCGGCAATAAAAGTAGTTGGCGTAGAGTTTAGAGGGGCAATCGTCGGGGCTGTTGATGTACGGGTTGAAGCGCAGGAAGTCGTCCAGGCTGATATCATGGTCCTTTTGGAGGTCGGCGCAGATGTCACCGGGCCGGATGAAGAGAAAGGAGTTACAGTTGTTGGGGAACCCTGGCATCACGGGGGAAGGAGTGGCGACGCCAGGGACACCTGCTGCTGCGAGCTGGACACAAAACAGGGTCGCGGCAAAGAGGAATGTCATGCTTGGTTTCTGCTGGCGGGGGGAGGGTTCACGAGGTACTGTCTTGTATATGCTTCGGCGGGGAGTCCGAGAGGTTTGATGATGGTTGTCGATTCCGATGAGATTCTTGTCAAGAGCATAGTATGAATCAAAGATGTGGTTGGTTCTTGAATTTTTATTTCCTCCTAGTTTTACACGCTTGGGAGTGGCTTTACGTTTAGATATTGAGATTCGGTTTCTTCTTCTTTTTTCGATTAGGTATACACAATGAATAGCCAGCCGAACAAACAGGCCGCTGATAACGCTAGGGGGGCTCGCGCAAGGAGGTACAATGGTTATTCAGACCCAAATCCGTAGTCAATAAAGAAGACGACAACCCACCTCCGCCTCTCGACTAGCAGCACCCACATAGGTATCTAAATTAGGCATACAATATGGCCTTGTCTTCCGGAACCTTTGTTACCAGGCTCTCAGCCGTTTCTGAGTTAGAGATTCGTAGGGCGGGAGGATAGAGGGAGGTTCAACAAAATGGTAAGCTAGGCATGTCAAGTCGATAAGGGGAGCCTGTCACATCAACCCTTTCGGATGGTAAATTCGTTGGCGGCGGTTGCAGAATGCAGAGATTCCCTCTCGAATAGACAGGGTCTGAGAATTGTCGGAATTGAGCCGCTTTACGAAAATAAGCTGCGCCGGAGTCACATTGATCAGATCGTCCGGTGTGGCAGTTCCTTCAACGGATGTATGTATGTCTACCAGATTAGAGCTGTAAGATATACAAGTTCAAGGCACTGTATGTGCTAACAGATTTTGGTGGAGCCGGCACCCAAAGACGCTAAGGAGGGCTGTGTTGTTGCGGATGCTTTGGTTGTGGTGGATTACAGAAAACCAGGGGGAGGGTACAGTAGGTAACATAGGTACTCCGTACTGCACCTTTTTAAGGTAACTTAGGTATTATGCCCATCAACTCGGCTTAAGTAATCTTCAGTCTTATTTTGACTTCCCGGTCCGCCCAGTCATTTCTTACTCTTGGATGCCGCTTTTCTGGACATGTTCGGAGCCATGTTCTTGGTCAGGTCGGTCCCGCGTCCAACGTTGCGCCGCTGGGCGACCGGGAAGTAAACGCTCCAAAAATGGCTTGATCGGCTTCCCCCCTTTATTTGCAGGCGCCTCTGCGATCGCGGCGGGTGGCGCCTGAGCCCAGTCCTGCTATCATTTCCACCAGATCCCTCCGCCAATCTCGCCGCCGTGCTTGGCCCTGCATGGCTGGCACCATCAGCCCGGTCTAACTTTGAACCGCGCAACAATAGCCCATTCTCTACAGCCTCCAGCCCCTCTTCCGATGCCAACGCTCTTGCTGCAACCACTCAGACCAAGGCACCCAAATGAAAGAGAAATAAGAATAACAAAAACCACCACCTCCAGGGCTTACGGGACCCCAGAGCATGCGCATCGCTCCCAGGCGGAACGCAACAACTCCGAATCGGGGGATAATCAACCCCCCTCCTCCCTTGTTGTGGTGATGAGACGCGGTTTCGCTGCCCTGGCCAGCTGCGCCTTCGACGAGCAACGGCTTCTTCGGATTTGGGTATGCAGAAAGTGCGACGAGGTCGTGTGTTGCTGCCTCCGCGCAGGACATGCCCCCCGATAGCTACTATGTACGGTCCTCAGGCGCTGTCGTAGCCCCTGCCTGTCTTGGCCCGAAACCGTGCGGCTGTAAAAAAAAATTAGCAAGATTGGCCCTAGCGGGAGTAGCCTTAGTGGACAATTTGGCAACGCATTCCGTGCGCCCCTTTCCCCGGTACCGTGGGAGGGTACAGGACAGGACAGTGTGCTATGTAGGCAGTCGGGATCGTGGGCGAGCCGAGCGACTCGGGCGCCCTCTCGCGCTGGAGGCTTCGTTTTTGAAGCAAGCCCGGCCATCGGCGCCTGCTCGCCTCAGCGTCTCAGAGCGGGCGCACTCCCGCGCCGGCTATGCGGTGCCGTTTCGTCTCGACGCTGCAAGCCACCGACTTGCACTTGGGGGGACATTTGGGGGGAGCCCACATGAAGTCAAGTCAGGCGCCCCATGCCGGAGAGGTGACCATCTTTCAGCTGACAGGGGTCCGACACCACTTTAGTCGGGGGTCTGTTCGCACCGCGCGCCCCGTCGTCCCAAGCAGCGGCAACACCAGGCGGGAAATAGTTCAACGGGGTACGACGTAGACCATGGACACTGCCTGCTTGGCCTATCAGATATGCCGGCAACTGGGGGGGAGGGTCAAAGGTGGCGTTCTGCACAGCTGCAAGAAGCATGGGGGGGAGGGGGTGTCGGACGAGGAGAGACCAATACTAGCTGGGATGCGCCTCAGTGCCGTCACAATTTCTGCCTCTATGGAAGCCTCCGCGCCCGCGTTTCTTTTCTCCCTCTTGCTGCTTCTCTTTCTTCACCTGAGCTTCCATTGCTTCGGTGTACCTTCGCTTCTTCTGCCCTGCTTGTTACCGTTGGTGCCGCCATTGCCCTCCCGCCATGAGGCAGGCACGCTCTCTCTTCCTCTCCTCCCTCTTGGGTGCGAGCTTTGTGGTGGGAGACGTCGTTTACGTGACTGACCTACCGCTCTTTTCGTCTCTGGTACAGTGGCCCCCCCGCGGCAGAGGACGAGGGTGAGCGCACGAGAGAACTAACTACATTCCGTAGGCCGACTGTGCAGGCGGCGCCCTCTCTTACTATGTTCAGTCACAGACTTACAATAACTGCCCGGAGGCGGTCACGGCATTGCAGCAATGTGTGTGCTCACAGGACAACAACTTTGCCGCGGTAGGAAGCAGGGTCTCGAGCGGCGTCTTGGGAAGCTGTAGTGCCACAGCAACTGAGGATCTCGCCTCGGCTATGACCGTGTACTCCGCCTACTGTAACCAAAACAACATGCCCACGTTTCCGACGCCAGCAACGCCGGTGACGCAGTATCCTACCGACATACCTGAACTTTCATATCTCGCACCGTGCGCCGCTAGTGCGATATCATATGCTGTTCAGTATGGCGCCCTTTTCCTTTACTTTTCTCATATGTTGTACTTGATAGTCACTAACACGCCTCTCCCTCTAGGTCTATGGTTAGTTGCCAGAATTGGCGGTGTCGTACACACCAGTGGTGCCTCGGGTAGAGATGCTAACCTAGGGCGATAGACATACAACTTCTGCCCTTCTGCGGCTACCGCACTGGCAACCTGCGCGTGCAGCAAGAACCAGAACTCCCTGCGCATCAGCCAGTCCATCAACACATACGTCAAGACCGGGTGCTCGTCCCAAACGGCCGATATTTCGTCCGCCCAGGCTTTCTTCGCGGCATACTGCGCCATGAACAACGGAACCTCTTCTTTCCCCACCCCTTCGAGCCCGCCCGGCCAGATGACGTACTACATCACGGCCTTGCCAGAGTACAGCTCCCTGGCCACCTGCGCCCGTAATGTTGTGTCGTATGCAGTTCAATCGGTAAGATTCCCTGTCGCGTGTTTGATGACGACGAGCTGGTGGAACTGACCGCATACGATAGCAAACTTACGAACTGTGCCCGGAGGGACCCGGAGCACTCGCGTCGTGCGCCTGTATCAAGTCGGGCATGTCGTCGGTCATTACTAGCTCTATCTCGTATAACTATAAGTACTACTGTGACTCGACCGCTTCAGCGCTGCTCACCTCTGCCCTCAACGTGCGTTCCGCCTCCCCTTTTCTCCTCCCTATATACAGACTTTCCCTGCTGTCCATTAGCATTCGACGCTGACAAAATCTTCAGGTCTTCGACTACTACTGCAGTGCCGTGCGAGCCGAGGTCACGCCCAATGGCGTCTCGGAGTCCATTGCAGAGTCGACACCTGTTGGCAGCAACCCTTCAGGCGCAAACGGTGGAGGAGGCGGCGGCGGCGGCTCAAATGCTTCAGCTTCTCGATCGAAGAGCGGAACAGCGGGTGCGGGTAACACCTCCGGAGCGGATAGCACCAATGGGACCACGAGTGGCCCAAAGACGGCCGTTATTGCAGGGGCGGTCGTCGGTGTCGTCGGCGGCCTTGCTCTTATCGGTGCCGCCATCTTCTTCATCTTCCGCGCGATCCGGAAGAGCAAGATGGATGCGGCGCTCGCTGCCGCGGCCGCCCCATCCCGTCCAGGCACCGCGCCAGACAACTCCTTCCCCGGGAAGGCCGAGCTGGGAGGAAACCCCCTCCTGGTCGCCCCCACGCCGCCGGTGCCACCTGTCAGTCCGTCCCCGAGCATGCTCAAGGCCGGCGTGCCTCCCAGAGCTGAAAACGTCTCCCCCGCCTCGGCGCACGTAAGTGCCTACTCGCCTCCGCCTCATAGTGCTAAGCTGGAGGCTCCCCCTCTGCCCGGCAGCGCTGAGCTGGCCGGCCAAGGCCCGTTCCCGCCCCCGTCACCGAATCGCTCCGAGCTGCAAGGCCAAGGCGGCTTCCCATACCACCAAGGCCCGGCGCACGCTGGTGCCGAGCTGCAAGGCCAGGGAGCTATGTATGTCAACCGGCCAGAGCTGCAAGGGCAAGGAGGAGGCCCGTACCACCAGGGCCCGGCACACACGAGCGCGGAACTTCAAGGGCAAGGGGCCGCATACCCGGGTCGACCGGAGCTGCAGGGACATGGCGCCGTATATCCGGGCCGGCCCGAGCTGGCCGGCCAGTACGCGCACCCGCAGCCGCCAGGACCGGGACAAGCGCAGGAGTTTTACGCGCCACAGGGGCCGTATCCACCGCAACAACAACCACCTTCCGGGCAGCCTCCCATGGGATGGCAGTCTGGGCCCCTCCAGGGCTACCATGAGATGGACGCGGGCTACCCAGGCCCGGGCGCTCCGGGCAACCCTGGACAAGCTAGGTGACGGATGGCCCAGTGCAAGATCGGCGGGAGAAACTAATATAAAGGCGGAGGCTTGGTGGGTGGCATATGGCGTTTGTTTACCAAAGATACACTGCCTTTTAGCGAGTTGACTGTGGGGTGTAAGCGAGGAAGTTGGCATTTTCTTATACGGTGCACTGGCATAATTTCTACCAAATCTTCCCGTCTCACGGCCCTAGAATGGCAAAGAGTCGGTATACCACAATACATCTAGAAATATATTCCCTTCCCCGTTACCTGTGATCGGGACAGAAGCCGCTTCCCCTCTCCCTCGGGCTAGCTGAGTGGATGCCTCATGGTAGGAGATTGACTACGGTACCTAAAGTAGAGGAGAGGTACTTCGAGGGTTAGGGTCGGGTATCTGATGTCTCGAGGTTGCAAACGCTCCCAAAACGCCCGAGAAGTGAGAGAAACCACTCTCACCCACCGCTGCGCAGCGTCTTGGACACGAAAGTGCGCCTTCTTGCCTCATTTGAAAGATGAACGCTTCCACGAGGGCGTTGCGGTATGTGGCCGGCACCAAGAAGTCGCCCCTCGGAACTCTCTACCTCCAGTGCCACGTTAAGCCCGGGGCGAGCAGAGCCCGCGAGGGCGTGACGGGAGTGACGGAGGATGCGGTGGAGATTTGCGTGGCTGCCCAGGCCAGGGAAGGCGAGGCAAACAAGGCCGTCATCCAGGTGCTCAGTGAGGTGTGTGGCCTGACCCCTGGAGTGCGGACGTCGAGGACCCCCCCCCCGGGCTGACACTTCAGCAGGTCCTCGGGCTACCCAAGTCAGACTTGCAGATCACCCAGGGTCTAAAGTCCAGAGACAAGACCGTGGCTGTAGGCGGGTCTCTGGTGAAGAACGGAGAGGAGGACTGCCTGAGGCGGACGCGGGCGTTGCTCGGCCTCGAGTAGCCGTCTGTGCAGCGGCTCCTTCGTCAACCTGGTTTAGCTATTGGCTTGCTCGCTCGTCAGCGCATCGTTCGCTTAGTAGTATTAGACCAACATGTTCCTCAACTACTGCTTAGGCCAGCCGGGCGTTCCAAGCTTGCAGAACCAGCTTGTCTGCCAACTGCTAGTCGGCGAACGATAGTACGTAGCACGGGATGGCCGCAGCCGATCGAAATGACAAAGCCTAAGTTGGATGGACATATTGCGGTTAACCACTAGAGAAAAGGGGTAGATCAGGACCCTTCTAAGGCTCCAAAGTGTACTCTATAGAGAAGATGTATTATTTCGAAAAAAGGTAAGTTTTCCTCTTCGAGCAGAGCGCAGTGCATTAGGTCGCGGAGACACTCGATGAGCACCGCCAAATTCTCAGAAAATAATTCGGTCTAACTTGAATGCTTTTTCTCGTGAGCGATGGCCATCTGTATTTACTGGAGAACGGGGTGTGGGAATAGTCTTCCACCACAGGGACGGATAATGAAACAGTGATGTCATTTAGCGAAGGAACCACTCATTGGTTCCACCGCGCAAACGGCAACACACACCTCAAACTCGCCTGTGCAGTGCAGAGAGCTTCCCCGCGACCTCGGACAAGTCCCCAACCAATTCTACCTCCCCCCAACAGCTCAATTGCGCCCGCACAGGACCCAGCATCGCCGCCATGTCTTTCCGAGCAGCCTCCCTCCGCTCCCTTCGGCTCGCCAGGCCGTCCCGAGCTCCTCTCCTCGGTTCATTCCGGGCGGTAGGACCCGCCGCCGCCCGCAGCTTCCACGCCACGCGTCCGGCCTTCGTCCAGGTCGGCGACGAGCTGCCCGACCTCGAGCTGGCCGAGGGCTCGCCCGGCAACAAGGTCAACCTCGCGCGTGAGGCCTCCAAGGCCTCCAAGGCCATCCTGATTGGCGTCCCCGCCGCCTTCTCGGGCGCGTGCTCGTCGACCCATATCCCCGGCTTCATCAACCACCCGCGCCTCAGCGAATTCGACTTTGTGGGCGTCGTGTCGGTCAATGACGCTTTTGTGTAAGCAAACCACTCGGCTGGGCTCTTAGGAGGGGCCTTGGAGTTGGTATTTGAGGTATTGGGATGCTAACGATGAAGCAGCATGAAGGCCTGGGGAGAGTCCCTGGACCCCACGGGAGAGAGCGGCGTGAGTATTATCCGCGGCGGTTGGCTACAAGCCGATGCCTCACCCCGGTGCGCACCGCACACTGACAGGATGCTAGGTTCGCTTCTTTGCAGACCCGTCTGCGGCCTTCACCAAGGCGCTGGATTTGACCTTTGATGGATCGGCCATCTTTGGAGGTGACAGGTCGAAGCGCTACACCTTGCTTCTCGAGGACGGCAAGGTGAAGTCGGTGAATGTGGAGCCGGACAACACCGGCACCAGTGTCTCTCTAGCTAACAAGGTCCTGGGATAGCTGGCCAATGATGTAGGATGTGATTGGCAGCCAAAGGTGGTACGAGTTCCAGGGGAGCGCGGCCATCGCGATTTGTGTAATATGCAGAGCTCACAGAAGGAAAAATAAAATAAAAAATTGGGTGCACGAGTAGATGGCAACCTGCTGCACCTAAAAGAGGTTCAATCTCATGAGCTTTTTGGCTATCCTCTTATATACATCGTAAAAGATCCTATTCCTTGGATCGTACACTCAGCGACACAATCCTCAAGGTATCAACCGCCGCGCTTAAAGCATCGGCTTCAGGTCCTCGGCGACCGTGAACGGCGCCTCAGTCTTGCTCTTGATCTCATCCACCGTCACGCCATCGGCGATCTCAATCAGCGTCAGTCCATGGGCGAAGTCAACATCAAAGACACCCTGTGCACTTTCGTTAGCTTTGATTTTCTGACCATAGTCTATTCTCCGACGGGAGAGAGGGAGATACTCACCAGCTCAGTAATAATCCTCGACACGCAGGCCCGGCCAGTGAGAGGGAAGGCGCACTGCTTGACGATCTTGGCGTTGCCCTTCTTGTCGGTGTGCTCCATGGTGACGACCACCTTGGTCTTGCTCGGGTTGCTGACCAGGTCCATGGCGCCACCGAAGCCCTTGACCTTGCCGGGCAGCATCCAGTTGGCCAGGTCGCCGGTGGCGCTGACCTGCATGGCGCCCAGGATGGTCAGGTTGATGCGGCCACTGCGGATCATGCCGAAGCTCTCCTCGCTGCCGAAGACGGCGGCGCCGGGGTTGAGCGTGACCGTCTCCTTTCCGGCGTTGATCAGGTCGGCGTCCTCCTCGCCCTTACGCGGGTAGGGGCCCAGGCCGAGGATACCGTTCTCGCTCTGCAGCTGCACCTCGACCTCGGGGCCGACGAAGCCGGGGGCAAGCATGGGCATGCCGATGCCCAGGTTGGCGTACATGCCGTTCTTGAACTCCTTGGCGGCGCGGCGCACGATGCGCTCCCGCTTGGCCGCCGTGTCGCCGGTGCCGAGGGCCTTGGCGGCCCCGGCGTCGGCCTCGTCCTTGGTGAAGGTATACTTCTCAATCTTCTTCTCGGACGTGCTCTGGATGACGCGCTTGACGTAGATGCCGGGCAGGTGGACGGCCTCGGGCGGGATCTCGCCGGGCTCGACAATGTGCTCGGCCTCGACAATGGTCATCTTGGCGTTGCGGGCCATGGCGCCGTTGAAGTTGTTGGCGGCCAGACGGAACTGCACGTTGCCGAGCTTGTCGGCCTTGTAGGCCTTAACGAAGGCGTAGTCGCCGTCGATGCTGTGCTCGAGCAGATAGCTCTTGCCGTTGAACACCTTGACGTCCTTGGGGTACGAGAACTCGTCGGGGCTGCCGTCGGCCTTGTTGCGCAGGGGGAGCTCGCCGGTCTGCACGACGGTTCCGAAGGCGGCCGGGGTGTAGAAGGCCGGGATGCCCTTGCCGCCTGCGGCACACCGCTCGGCGAGCGTGCCCTGGGGGGTGAGCTCGAGCTCGATCTTGCCCGTCAGGTACATCTGCTCGAACGTCTTGTTCTCGCCGATGTAGGACGCGACCATCTTCTTGATCTGGCCCGTCTTGAGCAGCTGGCCGAGGCCGCTGGTGTCGGTGCCGGCGTTGTTGGACACGGCTGTGATACCGGTGATCTCGGGCTTCTTGACCACCTCGTCGATCAGCGTGTCCGGAACGCCGCACAGGCCGAAGCCTCCACAGAGGAGGGTTGTGTTGGGCTTCATGTCTTCGAGCGCTTTGGCGGCCGAGGGGTACACCTTGTTGATCTCGGCACGGCGGGACGTGGCCGAGAAGGCCCTCGCAAGGTGGAAAGCATGCTACACGAGGCGCAAGAGGTGATGAGCATGTTTCCCCATGAAGCTTCTCACGGAGCCGAACTGGCCGATGGGGATTGGCTTACGTTGGAGCCGTACTTCCTGTACGCCCTCAAGGTCCTCATGCACACAGCAGTGGACGGCATGGTGGCTGCGACGGCTAGCAATGGAATTCTACGGCTAAGCGAATTGCCGAAGGCGGGGATAGCTCGGGATAATCGTGGGCGCCGCAAGTCAATTGGGTATCATAAGAGGCCGCAAGGAGACAGGGAAAGGAAATACGAAGCTCGGAGGGGGGAGCGTGCCGGCCTGGGAAGTGAGGAGGAGAGGAGAAAAGAGGGAGGAGATGGGAAGGAGAGGGAAGTAAATGGGGGCACTGGCAAGGGAAGCCATTCATGACCTCGGGGGACGGAGGTGCGTGCTGGATATCGTGGGGCGAGCTCCCCTCGGCTTCCCCAGACTAGTCCTGACTCGGCCACCTTACAGCGCCTAGACGCGCTTAGCTTCCCTGAGAGCCGTGGCAATGGGACCCCTGACCCCTCCGCCTTCGGCGAGGTTCGGGTTGGGTTTGCGGCAAAGTGTTTAGCCCTCGGAAAGCGGCTCGGAAAGTGGCGGGGGAACAAAAGCCCTGTATACCACAGCGATGGGCTGTAGTCCACCGAAAAAAGGTACTGTATATATCCGGCGCCCTGGAGACCGGCGCCTGGAAATATCTTTATTTATTTTTGCTCCATGCAGGTGCCCAGGTGCAAAGATTCTTTACGCAGATGATGCCAGGGGGGTAGGTGGTTGCTTGGGCGGCGAAGCTTGAGGCGAGTCATTACCACGCTGAGAGCCACTCGCCGTCTCACCTGTTGCCAATTGTGACAATTCTCAGCCCAAGACGTCAAGACCGCTGTGCTTTTTGTTATGAGCATTTATGAGTTGACCTAAAGCCAAAACTACCTATGGACAAAGGCGAGCACAACCAGCAGACACGCAAAGCTTCCGAACTCCCTGTGCTCAGTAGACGCTCTACCCTTGGCTCAAACACCAAACCGGACCGTGCGAGAAGGTGCTAGCAAGTGCGCAGCCACCCCTCGGAGACCTTCCTACCTCCCCCCCCCCAATGACCAGTCTATGTTAATGAACAAAAAGCAAGTGCCGGCGCAACCTTCCGCTTGTAACTCCAGTACCATGCCAGAGAACAAAGCAGCCCTTCCAGGCACCATCCATGATGTCCCATGATTAAACCCCATGAGCCATGGTAAATTCCCAAATAAAAGAGCGCTGCCGTGACACGCCGGCACCGAAGCGACAATATTTCCGTCACAAGGAGAGAGGCCGAAGGGGACATGGCTTCTCTAACGCCGGTTGCTCGAGCTGTTGCTGGAGCTTGCTGTCGGCATGTCAATGTTGAACGACCACAGGCCTGGTCCAAAGTTAGCAGGACGACTCATTTCATGCTGTATAGGCGGCAGGATTGGGGGAGGCTAGAGAAACGTACCGTCGGCCAGGTTCTGCGCCGTGTCTTCGAGCAGGATGACCCTGCGCTTGTTGCAATAGGACGTCTTGTCCATGATATCAACCTTCAGCTTTGAGTCCGACAATTCTGTAACTGGCTTCTCAAACATCTCGGAGAGCGCCTCCACAGCAAGCTCCAGGTCTTTCTGGTTGTCCTCAAATATCTCGGTGAGGTTGTTGCGGGCGAGGTAGAAGGCAAAGGCATAGGTCCACTTCAGCGTCTGGCGGCAGGTCTGGAGCGCCTGCGAGGCCGAGTTGAGGTACTGGACCTCGATCCACGACATGCCCGACTCCTTCTGCAGCTGGACCATCTTCTTCTCCGTCTTGAGGTAGATGTCCTTATCCAGGCGGGCCGACTGCTCGTGATTGGCATATCGGTTGTAGTAATGGAGGTAGCGTTCCAGCGAGACCCTGGACTTTGCCTGTGCATCACGCGCCTCCTGGCCGCTCTTCTCCTCGAAACGGTTGCAGTTGTACCAGCTCGTCCCGTGTTCGGACCAGAGGCCCATGCACATCCAGCAGAACTCATGCTTGCACTTCCGACACGTCATGTGGTTGCATCCGCCATTCTTTTCTATAGTGGAGTTGCACTTAGGGCACTCCTTCGTGTGTGCCGAGATCCAGTTGGCGGTCTCCGAGTCGTCAGCGCACTTCTTAAGCCACTTCTTGACCAGGTCGCAAGGCGCCGGCTGGTGGTCCGTCAGGATGCAGCCGAAGCAGAACCGATGCCCGCAGCCGCAGGCGACAGTAGGGACGACTTTGCCGAGGTCCTTCTTCTTGACCTCGCACTCTATGGCATTCTGGCAGTCTGGTGCCGGGCACCACTTGAGTATGTCCCTGTCCTCGACGTAAGTCCGATTCAGCAGCTCGTGGTACCTCTGGGAGAGCTCGGGAGGGACGAGGATGTCGAGGGACCGCGCATCGATGATCAGGCTGCATCCATCCGACGGGCACTGTATGCGTGCAGCCTCGCCCTCCTCCTTGATCTTTTGCCGCAGATAGTGGCGGTAGCAGTCGACGCAGTAGCGGTGGCCACACTTGATGGCGAACGACTCAAGGCCCTCGCCCTCTTCGCAGCAAATATCACAGACGAATCCGGGTACAACCTCGGGCATGGGTGGCCGGGCACCACCCTGGGACAGTCCCGCGGCCTCGAGGACCTGGCGGGGCTTGTCCATGTAGTCCTCGATCAGGCGCTCTTTGTTCCATCGGAAATGGCGCAGCAGGATGGCGACCTCCTCTTTACGCAAATCAAGGATCATGTGCACCTCGTTGATGACATCATCTTGTTGCTTCTGAACGTCGGAGGGATTGTAGACTTTGAAGGGAATGTCGTAGGCGACTTTCTTTCTCTGGCCGATGTCCTTAATAATGCCCAGATCCGGCTCCGGCTCGTCATCGAAGTCGAAGTCTGCGAGGGTGCAAGGTCAGCATCTTTCCTCTCGCGCATCGAGGTAGCGAGGTAGGGGTGCAGAGGAACGTACCGTCAGCGCCTGACATGTCCTCATTGTCGCTATCGTCGTGAAGCATGTCGACATCGCTGCTGCCAGCCGACAGGAACTCGTCTTCGGAATCCATCCCGTTGGACACGGTGGTGAGGGGTGTTGGAGGAGCCGCTTCGGGGCCGGCTGAGGCGATGATCCTCTTGTTAGGGACAGAGGAAGTCGAGGTTATCGTCGCCTCAGCGGCTTTCCGCTTCCTGGTGGTGGGAGGAATCGTGCCGGCCGCGTCGGGATCCGTGGGGAGATTGCTGGACTCTATCCTGAACAACTCCGGGGAGCCAAAGGACGGAATGGAGGTACGTTAGGGGGCTCGAGAGAACGATGGGCGGCCGGGGGAAAAGCTGGGTGCGGCGTGCGAGACGGAAGCGTCACGGGGTAATGGTTCGGGCACGCAGGAGGGGTCAGGCGTGCTTGGCAGCGGGTATTGCGGCGCTCTGGAACGACCGTGCCTTTCCGAGGTTGACATGCAAAGGACCTCCCTAAAACAGGCAGGCAGCAGGAGCAAAAAAAAAAAAAAGAGAACAAACAAAGATGCTGGGAGCCTGGGGAAATAACGAAGGGCGCAAACGATGCGGATGATGGGTGTATGTAGCTGACAGATGTTGAGTCTCGAAGGGGGGAAGGGGGGCGAGCGATGACAATAAGTGGAGTTGGAAAGCGGTAGGGAGGCATCTGGAGGGAGGCCAAGGCACCGGCAACCCTGGCGGAAGATCCTCGGTGTTCCCCGACAAGCCATGACTCCCCGGCCCGGGAAAGAGTCACCATTGGCTAGGTAGTGGGGGCACAGGCAACACCCAAGCCAACCAGCCAGCCTGCCAGCCAGGCACGGCTCGTTGGTTGACCAGAGGCCTGCTGCCAACATTTGAGGCAAAAAAAAAAACAACCACCGAGCAAGCCGCCACAGGCTCCTTAGAAATGCCAGAGGGTTCAGGTTGCGCCATCTGCCGCTAGTTTTCGAAAGGCCCTTGCGGAGCAATCCAGTGATCTGCCAACCTCTGTAACGAGTCTGTTTGGTTACTAAGCAGGCTGCCCGACCGCTGTCGGAGGATCAAGGGGTCGTCGGATGGAGATCCAGGTACCCATTGCCATTTTGGGGAGCGGGACTGTCGGGCTTTTTTTGCAGTAGGCATGCCTTGGCCTACCTTACCTAGACCTGCCAATGCTACCTAGGACAAAAGCCCAAAGCCAAAAGCCAGGGACCACTCTAGCACTACTATCTGGGCTTCCTGCATAAGCAGAACCAGGCCAGCTCGAAGCCTAATAGCACACGGCCGCTGACTACCTACAGCTCCGGCTCACCAGCCAGGCAGCTAGGCTGTTGCCCCAGTCACCCCTGACCGTTTTGGGGGGGTCCTCCACGAGTTCGGACCGTGCCAGCATATACCTGGCCCAAAACGGGGAGACGGCCACAACTCTTGGCTGACTGGCCGAGAAATGGCGGCCCGAAGCGTCCCTGGCGTTGCCTTTCATGAATATATCGTCGCCGGGCAAGCTTCAGATAGAGATTGGGCGACTAAGCCTGCGAGCCGTCCAGCAGGACGTCGCCTGAAACGGACAAAGGGGCCAAGGCCATTGGTCGAGATGACCTTGGACGTTCTCGCCCCACGCATCGTGAAGGACTCGGAGGCGGCGCTGGCCGGCCTTGAGGCTCCGCTCTTGCTTCTGCGGATATGGCAACATATCAGAGATGGGTAAGGGAATCTTCGCCTCTATCCGGCCCTCTTTCATGAGTTTGGACTGAACAAGCTTGCACGGCAATAGGCCTGTCTCCTTCTTCCAATGGCGCATTTTCTCCAAGCTGCTCCTGGCAGAGGAAAGCAGCACCACCATGTCCTTGTACCGATATCGTCGCTACATCCCACAGCCAGCATCCGAGCTGAGCGTCTATACTGGCCCGATCACCTCCCCGTCTTGCGAATTCATTACATCGCTAAGTATCAATATGGTGCCGTCCATCAGGACTGATGAGTACCTGGCATTGGCGAGCATGCCCAACCTGGGCGCCTTGGATATAATTGGTATGCTTCGCCTTTCTTACTTTGCGGTTCCCTCCTCTGTTCTGGTAGTTCTTTCCAGGCTAATAGTGTCACCATCAGAACCCTTCGAGTCTCACGCGACCTTGCCAGAAACCTCCATGATCAGTGACCGCCTATTCCGGGGGTGGAGCGAGGTGCCTGATCCTTTCCGCGCCCTACGGATACTCTCCATCTCAAATAATGCCCGTCTCTCACGAGACTCATTGAGGTACGCTAGCAATTTCCGCTCTCTTGAGTTGTACAGTGTCGTTGGCGATCGATACCTCTGGCGAGGCGCGAGGCAGCTAGCGACGGACCTCGGTTGGAAACTCTTGGAACCTGTAGAAGGCGACGATCATGACTGCCACTTGTTCCCATCTCTGGTATCACTAGCCTCCTGCTCGAGTGCTTCCTTCAGGTGCCCGCGTAAGCTTGAAGAGGCTCATGCGGCATTGAGCCGGGTGTACGTAAATGACGAGGAGATTATCGAGCTATGGGATAGGCCCAAGACTGTACCTGGGAACCATGATGCTCTGGAAAGTGCATGGCAAGGATTGCTCAGTACGAGCCAGAACAATGCTCTGGATAGCCGGAAGCACGGCGCAGACATTCCCCTGGACGCAAGAGGCTTCTGGCTGTACTCGATCCTC
This sequence comes from Thozetella sp. PMI_491, assembly GCA_021432635.1. Classification (NCBI taxonomy): domain Eukaryota; kingdom Fungi; phylum Ascomycota; class Sordariomycetes; order Chaetosphaeriales; family Chaetosphaeriaceae; genus Thozetella; species Thozetella sp. PMI_491. The sequence continues at coordinate 501,344 of MU270048.1, forward strand.
ACTAACCTCCACGGCACGGACCTCGAAAAAACCCACCTTGTTCCCTCCGGGTCTGCCCACTGCAGGGGCTGGCGTCTCCCCCAGTCGCCTTTCGTTTCACTACACCTGGGGGAGAAGACAGCGCTACATAACCACGGCCCTGGTTCGCGGGCTCTCGGCCTGAAGGTCGTAGTATTCATGCGGACTGCTCAACATGATGCTGCCTTGGAACGAACGGCAGCGGCAGAGAAGTTGAGTGACACAAAAAGAAAGCTAGATCGAGGCTCCAGTTCGATGGCCTCCCGGAAAGCCGGGAAAGCAGCCATGCGGCCCAAAAAGCTGCAGAAACTTAATGACGTGTTTGCTGCGTTTGAAGAATCTAACTAGACTCTCTCGAGCAGCCTACACATGAATCAGCTGGTCGGTAATGTCCCACGCTATCACGTAGTGACCTGGTTGAAGTCTAACGAGGGAACGTCATGCGTGCCTGCTCCAAAGGTTTCCCCCATATTGCCCAGAAGGGCTGCCAGGCCAGGAAGATGGCAGCGTACAGGTTCCTAGTAGCCAGCACTCGTTTCTGCTGCCAGAGTCGTTGATCGTAACCGTTGCGACCTTCCTTGTCCTCCATTTCCTGGATCCAATTGTCGATGCTGTCGACCTGAGATCCTTGCTTGGCCATATATTCCCTATCCTCTGCCTGGGACATATCACAGTATTTACAACGAGGGAAGTTTCGGTCGATCAGCATGTTTGGGACAACGTCTGGATAGTCGGTTGCGATCTTCTGGGTCGGAGGCGGCACCTCCATGTAGGAGGGGTCATGATCGCAATACTCCATGGGAGCCATCTGGCAATGCTGCTCGGGAGCGCGTGGTCAAGGGTGGGTGGGTTGATGTCGCTAAAACAACTTGGGTCGCGAAGTCGGGGATGCTCTCTAGATGTCGCACCAGCGGCACTCGATACCCGCGAGGGTTTAAATAGAGAACACACGGGCCCAGGAGGGGACACGGAGATTCACTCGTGCAACGCAAGCAACCGACTGTTTGTCACTTGGAAGCTTCACCCCCGCTAGCCGCTAATCGGCTCTCAGAGGGCGATCCAGCCAGCTATGGTTTCTAGTATGAGCTGTATCGAAGCAAAAATTTCTCTGGAATCTAATGGAGCACAAGTACTCTAGAATCAGAGGGTAAGAGCCTGATAGATTTAATCTCTCCTCCCGTTTCCCCTCCAAAGTGCCGCGGAGCAAAAAGACTTATTGGAGTGAATAGGAAGGATGTTGATCTGAAGGAGAAAAGAAGAAGAGAAGAAGAGAGAAATTTTGCGTCGGCGGTCTTGAAGGGAAAGCAACAGGACCCACAGTAGCTGACTAAGTCAGGGGCCTTCGGAAGGATGCCAGCATGATTGGACGGTGAGATATAGCCAATGAGACTTCGGTATTTTCTAAGAGCGTAATCGAAGGAAAAAAACACAGAACGGACACAAACAAAGTGATGTTCAACCCTCCCTTTCTCTCTCCCTCTCTCTCTCACACACACACACACACAAATGAAGCCGAAGACAATGGAGATGGAGGCGTAGTGTATTGAATACAATTCAGCAACTGCCTCTTTTGGCTGGCTCGCTTCATGGGACACTCCTATCTCGACGTGCTGTGAAAGTCATCCAGCTCTTGGCTGGCCAATCCGGGGTATTTTGCTAGACAATGACTCAAACGGTCCCTCCATCGCGGCCATGGCGGGGCAGAGCGGGGTCGCCGTGATTTGGCGCGATGTGAGCGGTGGGCTGGAGGAGCCATGGCTATTCTGTGCAGCATGCCGCCGCATGGTTGCCCTGGGTCCCGTATTTAAAACTGAGGAAGCCTGGTACACAGTATCGTGTGCGACTCCCTTTCTTTCCTCTGTTCGGGCGAACAATCCGCTACGTTCCTCGCTTACCCGGGCCCGGCTCGAATTTTTTTTTATCGCACCTTGAAGCCTTACTCTTTCGCCTTTTCACGCCTTATCTGTTTTCCCCTCTTGCCCCTTTCGCTCCCTGACCAGACTTCGAGTTATCGCGCGATAACCCCCACCTTGCTGACCCCTCCTGCAACCAACAAAAGCACCTACGCGCCTTAGACCCTAGATTCGTAAGATGGCAGGCGGTGGTGCCCCTGGATCGAACTCGCGCGGACGCGGCGGCAAGTTCAGGAAGTTTACTCGTGGAGGTGAGCTGAACCCTGAGGTTCTGTGCTGGGTGGCGCAATGTCTAACGTCTATCGCACACAGGAGGCAAGCACTACTCCCGAGACCTCCGGCCCCTCGACGCCGACGGCAACGAGATTAGCATGTGGAGTCAGGGTGCACAGAACAAGGACGATGGATCCGACGACGATGATTCAGAGGAGGACTCGGAGGAGGACTCGGAGGAGGAATCCGATGATGAGGCTCCGACCAAAGCGGCTGAGCTAAGTCGCGAGGATCGCAAGGCCGAGAAGAAGGCGCGCAAGGACGCTGCCGCCGCCAAAGCCAAGAAGGCGGCCGTCCAGGTCGGCGACATGCCCACCGACTCTGAGGAGGAGGAAGAGGAGGAGGAGGATGACACGCCTGCCAACCCAAACCACTCGAAGGCGTCTCGCAGCCAGACCAAGGCTCCGGCGCCCGTCGACGATGCTGCAGAGGGAGTCAAGAAACTCAGCGTCTCGGGCACGCCTTCGAGGCGCGAGCGCGAGTCGCTCGAGGCCGCCCAGGCAAAGGAGAGGTATCGAAAGCTTCATGAGGCCGGCAAGACGGACGAGGCCAAGGCTGATCTCGCACGGCTGAGGCTGATTCGCGAGAAGCGCGAGGCCGAAGCCGCGAGGAGACAGGTGAGTCGCGTACCCTACCTGCCCATGCATACCGATGCACTGCCAGGAACTAACCAGGCACATTCTAGGCCGAGCTAGAGGAGGCCGAGGCGGCGGCTCAGGCGAAGAAGGCTGAGATCGAGGCTAAGGAGGCCAAGAAGCGCGAGGCCGCGCTCGGCAAGCCGGTTAAGAAGAGCAAAAAATGATCTTTTCGGCTTTGGCATGGGCTCCTGTTCGTATATCTACCGCCAAGTTAGCAGGCAATCGTGGCCACAGGGACTCCTATCACCACGTACTTTCGCTAAATACAACCTGCTTTTGTTCCTCCCACTATGCCGAGTGACATCGCTGCAGATGCAAGACTACCTGGGGGCCTACCACGCGCCCGATGCTAGACAGCCACACTCATAGCGCTCCTATGCTGGCCGGAGCAGCACCCTTCGTTCTTTTTTACATCATGCCAGCTAAGCTGTCGGTCCCCACGCTTTCTTTCCAGAACTCGTCAAAGTTTATCCCTTCAGCCTGGAAGAGGTCGCGAATCTTCTGGGCCACCTCCACCTGCTTCTCGGGGCCGAACCCTCCTGGCTGGGTAGCTTCAAACTGGACGACCTCGATCCAGCGGTAGAAGAGCTCCTCCTTGCCCACCGCTGCTAGTGCGTCGCGGAATGCAAAAACCTGCCTCCTTCGCTCGTCCTCCTTGGCCCCCTCCCCAATCTGCATCTCGATACACAGCCAGTCGCGTTCCTTGTGATGTAGCAAGACTAACGTCCGGAACGCGTCCACGGCAATGGACTTGTTGTCGACCAAAGAGTGGGCTAGTACCATGGCCGCCCAGTCCAGATCCCACTCGCCATTCATGGTTAGATACCCCGTCTTCTGTTGAAGAAGCATTGGTGTCGTGGCTGCCCTCACGTTGGTCAAGAGGGTATCCCGTCCCTCGCTGTTGTCGAGCACGTCCCCAAGCTTCAAGTCCCAGTTCCGGCTGCGACGCACATAAATTTCAGTGTCCTGGAAGCCCACCTTCCAACGCCAGTACACAGGGCTGCCGTAACTTTGCCCGATGCAGAACTCAACCGGCCACGGCCAGACGAAGACGAAGAGCACGAAGTCCAGGAGAAAGGTAAAGCCGCGCGACAGAACAACCCAAGTAAGCTCTGAGTAGGTTGACTCGGCGGCCTTGACGGTGGTCTCGTTCTCATAGCCTATCGTAGAAGTGATGACTTTGATATAGTAGGGGCCGATGTAGTACACTCTCCAGACGAACAGCAGAGCAACGGCGATGTTCATGAGAACGGGGACGACAAAGACCTTGCGCTTGAGCGCGCGAGGCCGGGGGTCGATGTGGGCGATGTAGACATGATTCCGGGACAGCTGCGAGAAGAAGGGCTTCAGGCTGTCCGAAGCGGGTTTGAACGGCGCTGATAGCTTGCCGTCTTTAGACTTCGCGCCGCCGAGAAGCGACGCCTTCCCAGATTTCTTCTGGGGCGCCATGCGGACGAAGTGGCGGCTGTGGTAGGAATATGATTGTATGGTATTTCCCGGCTTCACATGAGCAGATCCCCGGGCATCCACCTCCTATACGGATGCAGGTGTGAGACTTGCCAGACGAGATCAACTTCGGGGACAAAACACGCGTCAGGGGGCCAGAGCTTCTGGAAGCTTGGCTCTGGATGGACACAGTTTCCATACATAACCCTAACCCTTATCGTAGCTTACATCGTGGCCGCCGCGTGCTGCAAGCTCTCAAAGGTGGAAATTTTGAGAGCCGGGGTCCGCAACTCGTCTTCTCGCCAACTCCTAGGCGACAATGACCCTGTGAGCCGCCGACCATGATCAGAGGGATAATATGGCAGGCAAGCTTCCAATCCTAACCCTTTCTATTTCAATTGGACCTGGCGCTTACCATGGCCTAATAGAAACGGAGCGCCTCCTCGGTCTGCGCGATCTGCCGCGTCAAGCCACAGTCCCTCCGGCCGATCCCGCGACGGGCCTACTCGGTTGCCTCTGAGAAGACAAATCCTGACCAAGACGGGAAACAAGACGGCACGCGCAAAACGCCATATAGCACCTCGGGCTGGGGTGGAGGGGCGGATTCCTGGGGCACCTGGAGTCAGGCGCAAACTTCGAACTGGACGCCGCCTGCTAGCTCCGAGAGCAACTCCTTCAATGGCTTGCTCCCTCACGAGAGGGCCGCAAGGGAGCAGGCCATGCGCAATGCTCCTGAGGCATCTAACCACCCGGCTGTATCTAGTGCGCAGAAGCCTGCGTCACGGCCTAGTGATGATGGAAACCCGCAACACTCGGGGATGCACGCCGGCCACGATCGAAAGCACCGAACTCCTCCCCTTGTACGGCGCGTCGAGATGGCCCGTGGCCAAACGAGGAACCCGAGTCATAACCAACACCCCCATCCGTACGGCAGAAGCGGCCCTCGGACGCCTCACCATAGCCACGGTGCCAATACAGCTGCTCCAAAGTGGCGGGATGAGAGATATGCTCCGAAGAAGCTGAGTCCAGCAGGTACCGGCCAGGCATCAGACGAATGGGGCCAGTTGCGACGCCGGCCTCGTGAGGATTCGAGTGCTACTTCTGACCCACTGAGGACGCTCAGCCGAGGCTCTAAGCCATCTGACCCCACCGGTGACACGTCCTCGAGCCAGCGCTTCTGGGAGCAAGCAAGAGATCGGCTTGGGTCGAGCGGGCCGCGACCAGACGGTGGTCATAGCCGTCGTCTCTTGGGTCACGATCCGGCTCGCGCGGGACAAGCGCCTCGCAAAAATTGGGGCAGATCAGGCGGGCAGATCAACGGCTCTCGCGATCTATCATGGAACGATGCAGGTGGAAGGCCCAAGACTTCTGAGGCCAATACCAAAGAGATTCCTGGCCGAGAAGAAAGGGACGTAGCTGCCAGCCCTGACTTGCTAGACATTCCCGGGCCGTCTCTTGAGGCTTTGGAGTATGAGGATGAAGGGCGGCGAGGTGTCCGAGAGCGAGGGGATAGACATCGAGAACGGCCTGAACGTCAGAAAAAGGTCAAGGGTCGGCCCAGAGAACGCGAAAATCAGTTCGAAAGCGAAGAGTACGGCTATGACGAAGACGCCGCAGAGGAACGGAAGCGACGGAAGGCGGCGCGAAGGGCGGAGAAGGAGAGGGCGAAACTCGAGGCCCTGGCCGCCGAGGCGGGCCCAACACCAATCCTGCTGCCCGAGTTTATCAGTGTCTCGAACCTCGCTACGGCGCTTGGCGTGAAGCAGAATCAATTCGTCGGTGAGCTCGAAGGGCTTGGGTTTGAGGATATCAGCCTGGAGAGCATCATGACGGGAGACACGGCTGCCCTGGTTGCTCAAGAATATGGCTTCGAGCCGAAAGTCGACACGGGTGAGGGTGAGGATTTGAAGCCACGCCCGCCTCCAGAGGACCCATTAGTGCTGCCCCCGCGGCCCCCTGTTGTCACCATTATGGGCCATGTCGATCATGGAAAAACTACCCTGCTGGACTATCTTCGGAAATCCTCAGTTGCGGCGACGGAGCACGGCGGCATTACGCAGCATATCGGTGCCTTCTCCGTACAGCTGTCTACGGGAAAACAGATCACGTTCTTAGACACTCCCGGGCACGCTGCATTCTTGACGATGCGGCAGCGGGGAGCCAACGTCACTGATATCGTCATTCTTGTGGTTGCTGCGGACGACAGCGTCAAGCCCCAGACCCTTGAGGCTCTGAAGCATGCCCAGTCCGCGAAGGTACCGATAATTGTGGCCATCAACAAGATCGACAAGGACGAAGCACGTGTCGAGCAAGTCAAGGCAGACCTGTCGCGACACGGCGTTGAGATCGAAGACTATGGCGGTGATGTGCAAGTTGTCTGCGTCAGTGGCAAGACCGGCCAGGGGATGGCAAGCCTCGAAGAAAACATTCTCACCCTCTCCGAGATCTTAGACATGCGCGCCGAGACAGACGGCATGGCGGAGGGCTGGGTCCTGGAATCCAGTATCAAACCTATTGGCCGAGTAGCCACCGTCCTCGTGAAGCGCGGAACCCTACGGCAAGGCGACTTCATTGTGGCGGGCAAGACATGGACGAGGATCCGGACTCTCCGGAACGAGGCTGGTCTTGAGATCGAAGAGGCGCCCCCAGGGACCCCGGTCGAGATTTTGGGTTGGAGAGAGCCGCCAGATGCCGGCGACCAGGTGCTCCAGGCCCCCGACGAGGGCAGGGCCAAAGATGCCGTCCACTACCGCCAAGAGCAAGCGGAGCGAGGAGATGCCGTCACACAGATGCAGCAGCTCGAGCAGGCTCGGCGGGAGAGGGAGGCTGCGGAGGCGGCTGCGGAGAGTGCGGCTGCCGAGTCTACCGAAGAAGAGCAGCCCGGGGTCAAGATAGTCAATTTTGTCGTCAAGGGCGACGTACACGGTTCCGTTGAGGCTGTTTGTGGCAGCATCCTCGAGATCGGGAACCATGAAGTCCAGCCTAAGGTGCTTCGTTCCTCTGCGGGGCACTTGACAGAATACGACGTGGAGCACGCGGCCACCTCTGGAAGCTACATCATCAACTTTAACAACCAGATCCCTGGCCACATCAAGCGCCTGGCCGAGGCCGCAGGGGTCAAGATTTTGGACCATACCATCATTTACCACCTGGCCGAGGACGTCAAGAAGACTCTGTCGAGCTACCTGACACCGACAATTTCAACAAGAGTTACGGGCGAGGCTGAGGTCCTTCAGGTGTTCTCCATCAACGTCAAGAAGCGAGTTTACAAGAACATCGCCGGCTGCAGGGTCAGGAACGGTGCGATCACTAGCGGCGGCACCACCAAGTATCGTGTGATCCGGAAGGGGGAGACAATTTTCGAAGGTATGTTGTTTCTTGAGTTTCACCACCGCCGCACTTCGGGTGACTAACATATATCCAGGGCCGCTCGAACGGCTCATGCAGGGCAAGAAAGACGCGACAGAGATACGGAAGGGTGCAGAATGCGGTATCTCACTGCTGGGGTTTGAAGAGTACAAGGAAGATGACCAGATCCAAGCTTTTGAAGAGATACAAGAGAAGAGATACTTGTAAGAATAGAGTGAGGACCGGGAACCACACATCTCGCATATAGATATGGGCAGGGAGGGCGTGGCGAGAACAAAAAGGCATAGGCTTCATCATAGAAAGGCGCCCGGGAGATGCCTGCGCCATGTAATATCCATGCCATGTACAATAATACACACTACTACTCAAGAAAGCCGCGGAAGGGCCTTCGCTAGTCTAATAAGCAGCATTCACCACCGTTTGGGCGCCGAGACATTCGTCGCCGAGAAGGATCTACTGGTGACGGTCGCCCGCGCCCGGTCCTTCTCGAGTTTGTTCAGGCCTATCCTGTCTGTGACAGGGGTGGCGCTGATGATGCTATCAAACTCGTCGTCTTCGTCCCCCTCGCTGCCGTCCTCGCCGTTGTCCGAGTCTGGCTCGATGCCCGAGTCTGGCTTTAGGTTCTGCGGCCGGGCTATTGTTTCCGGGGTCTTCTTCGACCCTGCGTCTTGGGGATTGGAGAAGGGCTTCGACGCGAGAATTTTGCGCCGAATCTCCTCCATCTCGGCGTCGTCCTGGCTATCATCAGATATTGCATACGGATCCTTCTCTTCTGCTTCCTCTTGGGCCGTCGGGTCTTTCGCTTCGGGCTTCTTCCCGAGATAGATGCCATCAACACTACCCTCCGGACCACTTTCGCCCTCGCCCTCCTCACCCTCCTCACCCTCCTCATCTTCATCTTCGTCTTCGTCATCCTCCTCTAGACGTGGCCGGTGGTTGACGTTACCACCCTTCCACATGTCGTTGCTGTCACCCTCCTCTCTGTTCTCGGCATACTCCCTTTCGAGCTGGGCAATCCACTCCTCCTGGGTCTTCTTAATACCAGCCTCGTCCTCGCACGCAGCATACCTCTTTAGCAGGGTTGCGTTGATCTCGAGGAACGCTTCGCCGTACGAGAAAGGGGCCAGGATCTCCTCGGCCCACTCAGGGTGGCCGCAGATGCTATAGGCGGCGGCCAGTGCTTCGACACAGTTCAGGCGCCAGGGCTTGCCGTAGTTGACGGTGTTGGCGGCTACCAGATAGGGTAGGAGACGCTCGCACTTGCCGCCCACCTTACTCCAGCTGATCTCCCCGGTGCGTGCCCAGGAGCACTCAACCACGGCGGCGCCGAACTGCTCCATGAGTTCCCGATCAGCGGGAGAGACGGTCCTCTTGCCGTTGGGGGTGATGATGACCCCCGAGTGGCGCTGCCCGACGTGCAGCTCGCGCATCATGCCTAGCTTCATGAGCTTCTTCCCCGAGCATCGCTTCGGGTCGCAGTGGCCCAGGTCCCAGCACGCGGCCTTGAACGAAGGGTTGCCCCTGCGCGTGGAGGAGGATGGACCATCACCATCGTCATCATCGGCACCGCGCTGAGGCCGAGGGGGGCCGCGGTGGCCGCCGCCGCGACCTCGAGAAGAGAACTTGTCCTTTTTGTGGCGGACCATGGCAGATATTTCTTGTAATGGACGGGATAGATGCAAAGTCTGAGAAGGGATCTCCTTGAGATTTGTTTTTTTATTCTTCCTCTTCGCTCCAGCTCTAGAAGAGCTAGATTCAGCCTTGGTATTAAAATAAAAAAAAAAAGGCTACTGCACTGTGTGCACTCTTGACGTAGCACCAAAATTATCGCTGTCCAAAAAGTTTTGGAGGGGCGCCGGCGATGGAGGGGTAACTATGAAGCAACTAGTTACAGACGAGGGGCAATTCTTCATGAGGCGTTACATAATCACGAAAAGAGAATGTGGTCCAAGCTTCTCGAGACCCACCGCATCCGGGCAGTGGCGCTGCCTGCCTGCGCCTACTCTGTAAAGTCGAGGAGCGCCAACAGCTGATGCTTGGGCTCAATTTCGCATCTTGCGTGGCCATAACGCTACGTTGACATCCCTGTCAACCGGTGCTTAGCTGACCCCTCCTCACCTCCCCCGAAGCTCTCTCCCGTTCCCGTGCGTCGAAGGAGCCATTGACTGGGAGCGACCCAGCGTCGCCCGTTCTTGTCCGCCGTCGAAAAAAAGGAGGGGAAAAGGAGGACACGAAGACACCAGACCGCGCAGTCCCCCCCATACATTCACGATTAGGATCGGCGACGACATAGCAGCCCAGCATGGAGGCCGCCTCCGCGCGATACGCTGCCCGCGACCGATGGGGCGACATGAGCACCGCGGTGCCGTCGCAGCTGCACCGCTTCATCCAGGCTGCCTGCAGCCCCGAGAATTATGAGCCGAACCTGGCGCTGAATCTGGAGATCGCGGACCTGATCAACAGCAAGAAGGGTACGGCCCCGCGCGAGGCTGCGATGGCCATCGTCGGCTACATCAACCACCGCAACCCCAACGTGGCCCTGCTAGCGCTCAACCTGCTCGACATCTGCGTCAAGAACTGCGGCTACCCCTTCCACCTCCAGATCAGCACCAAGGAGTTCCTCAATGAGCTTGTGCGCCGCTTCCCTGAGCGCCCGCCTATCCGCCCCACCCGCGTCCAGGGCAAGATCCTCGAGGCGATCGAGGCCTGGCGCGGCACAATATGCGAGACGAGCAGGTACAAGGAGGATCTGGGCTTCATTCGCGACATGCACCGGCTTCTGAGTTACAAGGGATACACTTTCCCCGAAGTCCGGAGGGAGGCTGCTGCGGTCTTGAACCCGAGCGATGTATGCGCACCACCGCTCTGCCCCGCCCGGGCCCCCGCTGCTTCACCGCTAACCACATAGGTGTAGAACCTCAAGTCTGCCGAAGAGATGGAAGAGGAGGAGCGCGAGGCGCAATCCGCAAAGCTGCAGGAGCTCATCCGGAGGGGAACTCCCGAGGACCTGCAAGAAGCCAACCGGCTCATGAAGGTTATGGCCGGCTACGACACGAGATCCAAGGTAGACTACCGCGCCAAGGCCGCCGAGGACGTGGGCAAAATACAGCAGAAGGCTAGGCTACTCGAGGAGAGGTTAGAGGCCTTCAAGCCGGGCGACAAGATGGTGGAGGGCGACGTCTATGCAGAGCTGGCCTCTTCTCTCCAGAGCGCGCAGCCCAAGATACAAAAGATGTGCGAGGAGGAGTCTGACGACCATGAGGCCGTGGCTAAGCTGCTCGAGATCAATGACAGCATACACCGGACAGTAGAGCGGTACAAACTGATGAAGAAGGGAGACATCGAGGCCGCGAACCAAATAGCCCAGGGCGCCCCCGTTACGATGAGCAGTGGCAGCTCCAAGCCGAGCGCTGCCAACGAGCTGTCGCTTATCGACTTCGACGCTGATGCTGATGCAAACGGCTCGGGAGCCCCAGCATCGCAGACCGGCGGCAGCAGCCTTGAAAACGACCTGCTCGGCCTGTCGATAGGGGATGATATGAACTACGGTCAGACCGGGAGCATCGCACTTGGCTTCGGCGCCAACAGCAGTAAGTTAAGCTCATGTTATTGCCAGTGTTTCGGGAGCTGACAGGAATTAAGACGTGCCCGGCCCGGCACTACTCTCGTCTATTACACAACACAGCAGCGCCAAGGTACCGGTATCAACACCAACTCCTCCTCCTGGCTCTTCCTTGTCGCAGTTTGCTGCCTTCTCCTCGGCGCCCTCGGGCTCTCAGTCTAGCACTCCGGGGCCATCTCAATCTGCCTTCGCCCCGCCGTCAAAACCGGCCTCTGCAGATCCGTTCGCTGCTCTGGGCTCACCGTCCTTCTCGTCTTCGAAGCAGCCTAGCCCTGTGCCGGCTGCCGCAGCAAACGATGACGACGAGTGGTCCTTCTCGTCGGCGCTGCCCGTCGAAGCGCCCGTGCTGCCACGAGAGCACAAGGTTGTCGTCAGTAACACCGGCCTTAAGATTGATATGCTGGCGAACCGGGTCACCGCCGGGGCCGCTGCCATTAATATCTTGGTTGCCTTCTCAAACAACACGGCTCAGCCCGTCTCAGAGCTGCACTTCCAACTTGCAGTGACCAAGGTAAGAACCTCATGACCTATTTCACCCTGCTTTAGAGTATATCATGCTAAGACGCTTGAAGGGTTACGAGCTTGCCCTGCAGCCCCAATCTGGGAGGAGCCTAGAGCCCAAGCAGAGTCGCGGCGTAACGCAGGCAATCCAGGTGTTCCATTCCGGCTATAAAGCGAAGAAGGTCGAGAGCATCAAGCTGCGGTGGCGGGTAGCCTACAAGGTCGGTGGGGAGGCGAAGACCGAGATGGGCGAGATTCCCGAGTTCGGTCTTGCATAGCGTAGAGGTTCTCACGACGACACGTGGACAGCAAGAATTACTGTCTTTTTCTGTTGCCTGGAAGCCTTGGGTGTGGGTAGAGTTGGACGACGCGGCCAGGCTTCCGGTTTTCTGGATGCAGGGCCGCGCGTTGTTAGCTCGCTAGCGCGACGAGGATGAGAGAGATATCCAGAAGGCGGAGAATCCAGCGGTGATAGCCATATCCTATAGATTCAATGAAAAGCGTCATGGGTGAAGAAAGAGGACCCTGAGCATCTCTCCAACCGATTCTCTCTCTGGGGTATTAATACATCAAGCTGATGCACTATCAAGTACAGTTGCTCCATCAGTCGCAACAGAAAAGAGGTAAGCATTCATCGGTGTATTACTATGAAGTGCGAAGCAAAAAATAACCATGTACTACTACGAAAACAGTATCCGCGATGCAATTGGTCCTCTATCAACCCAGTATTTCGTCATGCTTAGTTGTAATTTTGGGGGCTATTTTGGGCGCCTCAACAATGCCAATGATGTATCCGAGTCCCTGTTGATGCATGGAAACCTAAAAGAAAAGCAACCAATATGCTAGCAGACACACTGGGAGAGCCCAAAAAAAACCGAAGGGCCTCAGTGCTGAATGCCTAGTCCTACATCTCCGCGGTTCGTGGGCGGGCTGCGGCTTGTAGCGCTCTGAGCCCTGCTACCTCTCCTCGGCGGCACCGGCCGCGGTGGTGTCGTCGATCCCACATGCTGGGGAGGCGGCGTCCCAAACCCGATGATGCGCCCGTCGCCTACAGTAATGCCAGCCGATCCAGACCTGCCCATTGCAGCGCTGCCCGCACCGGATGCGCTGCCTCCGGACTCAGGCCGCGACGCCGACTCGCCTTCGTGGCCGGGCGGAGGGGGCGTAAACGGCCCCGGGCCAATATCCGGACTCAGTCCTCTGGATAATGGGCTCTGCGACTGACGGGTGCTTGGAGATGGGCTTTGGGACTGCGAGCGCCCGGATCCGCGCCCACGGCCCCTCGGCCCACCGCGTATGAACCTCCAGCGAGCCGAGTTCGGAAGGCTTCCCCCGGAAGTGGCCTGAAACGCAGCGCCGGATCCCTCACCGATCACGCTACCGGCGCCGGAACCTGCCCGGCGGCGGTCGTACTGGGTTGCGTTGAGCTCCTCCCAACGGGAGTAGCTTGTATCTACGTCTGGGAACGCAGGATCCATGCGTGGCGAGGGCTCTGTCTCGGTATAGGAGGGTCGGCGGGTGCGGCGGGGGATTAGGAACTGTCGCACCCTCGTCGGGGAACTGCCAGGCGGGCTCCCGTTAATAAGAGAAGAGTGATGAGTTGCGGAAGCTGGGAGGTGATCCGAGCCAAGGGAGCCAGCCGAGCCTCCCGAAATGGCCGAGACGGGGTTGTTCGAGGATGAATGATTGCTCGATTGCCGCGAAGCATCACGACTCATCGGCTGGGAGCTGTATCCCCCCGGCGTCGCAAGCCACGGTTGCGACGGCGGTTGGATGCTCAATGAATACGGAGGTTGATTAGACGGTGAGGGAAAAGACAAGGACATAGTGTCTTGTGCATACGCCAAGCTCGATGAGTCTAGTCGGCTGAGGCTAGGTTGAAATGCTGCCGTATCCCAACGTTGCACCCTTGGAGGAAGACCATGATCGAGATATTCAGCCGTTTTGGTCCCGGTCGGAAGCGGAGGGGGCGGGAATGGAGACGATCGATTACTCGGGCTCGAGTTCGCCGTTCGGCTTCCCTGGAATATTGGCCCTGGAGAGAGTGGGATCTCGCTATCGTCGTGCGAGTGCTGCGAGGTCGTCACATCTCCGGCCGCCGCGGTCTTTTCGGCAGCCGCCGCGGGGGACAGGTTCTCTTTCAGGAGCTTCAGGGTTGCCGCCGTCCAACTGGAGGGCGCCGATACAATCTTTGCAAGGCTGGTCGCAAACTCAGGAGAGCATGCCTCCTCGACTGCTTGGCTGGCGAGCACATCCGCATACGCATTCCTGCCGAGGATCGACGGCGGCCGGGGGAGGTTTCCGGAGCTCAAGGTCCGCCGGCCAATCTCTTTGAGCAGACTGCTTCCCTCGCTTAGGGGAGGGGCTGTGCTCTTGATCCTGCCCAGCCGTGCCTCAGCATCGCTTTGGGGCTTGCTGGTCGATGATGGAGGCTGGTTCACGCTTTCGATAGACCCTCTCGCAAACTCTCGGCTGATGCTAACACGCGGGTCGCTCACGGTGCGGTCCCTCCAGGCACCTGCTCGGTCATGGTAGCGGCGCTGCTCGTTCTTGCGTATCACCCGGTGAGCGGCGGGGCGGGCAAACTCGTCCGCCTCTGCTCCTATATCGAGGCTGGTGTTGTGGCGCGGGATCGCAATCCCCTTCCCTTTATCGACCAATGCCGGCTCAGTCCTAGGGCTGTGCCCAGGCACGACAGTCTGGGCGTCCTCGTTGTCTGGATCTGGTGATTGCGGCATCAGGGGCTGTTGATGCGGGTACGGGATGTGGAAATGATACGGGTTCGGCTGATCCGACGGTCCGTATGAGATGGGGGACTGAATCTGCTCGGGACCATCGTCGTAGTCTCCCAGAACAGGTACCCATTTAGTGATGCTGTTCTGGCTTGGCGGCGTGGCTGCTGAATCCGTCTCCGATGCGCTGCTCGAGCGCTCGAACACAGACGCCGGCGGGACCTCGCCCGAGCCGTCGATGATGTGTGACTGGTACGTTTGGGATAAGTGGTCAATCTCGCGCAGGATCCTGTTGAGGCGCATCTCCACATCCTTCCGTGCTGGAACAAGTACCTCAGGCGCCCTTTTCTCAAACCTCTTGAGGTTCTCGGCCAGCTTCTTGCCATGGATAGAGAAGCGTCTGTAGTCATCTGGCAAGCCTGGCCGTCCGTCCTCTCGTATACGTCCGTCAGCCTCATCGTAGGACCGACACCAAATGGCAACAGCACGCTCAAGCCAAAATTGAACCTGGCGCTCTTCGACGAGGGTATCAATGAAGAACGCTTGGACTACACTGTGGATTCTGAGGAGATCAAGGTATGTCGCATGCTTGTCCATGCTGTTCTTGGCCGAGCTTCGCGAGCTGGTCGTCGATGAGTCGTCCGTGTCGGTTCGCTCCACTAGTGCAAACGCTATCAAGACCTTTAGGGTGTTGCTCAGAGTCGTCTTCCTGTGCGAAGCGTCCGGGGTCTTGATTGGTGTTATATTTGTGAGCGCGGACATCCCTGTTCAAGTTAGTTCTCTTGGCCACTTCTGCTCTAATAGGAGTGTTGATTGGTACCTAATGTGATCATCTCTACCGGTACGTGCTGATCAAAGAAGGCCAATATCGACATCAGGTTCAAGGCTGCGGTTGCACCCCGGTCCTGCAGTTGCTCCCTCACAGCCTTGTATGCTGGCAGCCCGCCCGCTTTCGGTCTGTTTTTGTATGACCGTAGATATCTGGAAAGAGGTTCTCTCGTTGCCTTCAGGTGTTGTGCCGCCACGTGAATCATCAGTGGAAGCCGACCCATCAGCTGTACTAGCTCGAGCGCCCTGGCCTTGTCGTCCTGTGTCCAAGGCTGTCTCTT
The DNA here is from genome assembly GCA_021432635.1 of Thozetella sp. PMI_491. Lineage (NCBI taxonomy): Eukaryota > Fungi > Ascomycota > Sordariomycetes > Chaetosphaeriales > Chaetosphaeriaceae > Thozetella > Thozetella sp. PMI_491. Next base: position 516,965 of record MU270048.1, read on the forward strand.
ATCCATCTCTAAGAGGAGAAGTTCCTGTGCCTCCTGAGGCGGCAGCAGCTCCAGCTCAATCATCTGGGGGTTGTTGAAGCGATAATCGCCTGTGACGGCCCTCTCGGTCGATGTGTATATGAGACTGGTGTTGGTGGCATCTGGTATGAAGTCCTCTACGCCGGTGATGTCGAACTGAATCCCATCAAGAACAAGCAGCCAGTCCTGCTGGCTACTAAGCCATTTCTTGACAACTGCGGTGATTTTCTTCGGATTCCGCAACTCGGCCTCGTTCTCGTGCTCAATCAGACCACGGAGTGCTTCGTTCTTGGCGATGCGCCAGTACCAGTACTCCATTTCTTGCTCTGACTTTGCCCGCACCCAGTATATGCCCCCCGGGTAGTCGTCCTTGTGCTGAAAAACATACTGCCGAGCCAAGTGGGTTTTGCCACCGCCGGGGAGAGACTGGATGAGGACGGCCGACGTCCCCTCTGACCGTCGCTTGCGGTCCTTCAGCATCCTGTGGAGGGTTTGCATCTCTTCGTCTCGTCCGATGAAGAATGAGTTGGGCCGGAACTGCTCCGGATGTACAAATATGGGCTCCGTCTTGGCCTGAGACTCGAGCAGCTCGCTCAGCTCCGTCACCGCCGCGGGGAGCAGAGGCAACGGCGGCGGCGCCGTGATCTCGGGAGAGGAGATTTGGGGTGACAAAGGCATTTCATTATTGCGTTCAACTATGGATGAAAAAGACCAAAATCAGCCCATGTTCACATCTGCGGTGACGAATGGTTTGAAGAAAAGAAAAGCTGTGGCGCATCAACCACTTCTTCGACCTCCATCGCTAGCATTGTGCGCCGAGGAGTGCCGGGGCGGCCCAGGAAGGGCCCAGAGCCGCGGAGAGGTACCAGGTGAAACCTACCGATTGCCCCGGGATGCACCGACGTGGGGGATGCTCTCTCCTAGCGTGTGTGAGCTTCAACGAAACGTGTACGTGGATATGAGGGACAAGCGGCCACCTACATATGGTCTCAAGCGCTCAAAGCTCTCGAGGTTGGCACGGAGCGCCCGGTCGTCCTCCTCCACCTTCCACCGAATCTGGATGACTTGGGGGGCATCCGCCACCCATTCACGGATAGCAGTGGAAACAGTCCTCCAGCCCGGGGCATTGGGGCCGTCGAACTTGCACATAGTGGAGTGTGCAGCCTCGATGCCGTAGTATGTCACACCGGGTAACTGCGGGCTAGCTGAGGTGGCATCGACGACCAAGACCCTGCAAGTCCATTAGGGTTCTATAGGGGTTAGGGGGTGGAAGTTTGGAGGGCTCAACATACTTGCTACCTTTAACATCGGTCTTGTGGTTCTCGTGGGCCATGTGGATGCGGAAACGTTGGTAGATGTCGAGGAAGTGGTTGTTAATGGCCTGCAACGTCTCATTGTCCTTCTTGAGCGTCTTGAGCAGTACAGGCTCCGTGTCGAAGAACTTCCTGGGTACCACGACGTCCGACATGGACTGCAGCATGTGGCCCCACGTGGCGATATCCGACCCCATGTGCGGCGTGCCGAGGAAGATGATGCCGTAGGTGGACACAAATATGGAGCGGTAGTCCTCGTGGTAGTCAGCGCGCAGGTCGTTCGAGTACAGCAGCGCCCGCTTGGTCAGGATGCCACCGAGACTGTGTGCAACCCATATGATGGGGTTCCGCATCGAGTCCTCGCTCTTACGGTAGTGCGTGAGCGAGGTGACGAGGGTCTGGGCATGCTGGTGGATAAAGTTGTCACTCGCGCTGCGGTCGTTGCGCCGCGAGTAGACGTCTGCGTTGTAGCCATAAACAAGCACGTTAGCGTGGGCCGTCTTGAGCGCCTCCGGGAGCAGGTCCGTCGGCCAGTAGCGGCCGTTCTTGGCCGTCCATGTCTTCTCGGGGCCGCCGTTCAGGCCGTGGACTAGGACGATATCGACCTTGGCGTCAGGGTGCGAGTACACGGCGGTGAACTCGTACCGCGAGATTTGCTTATTGACGGAGCCCTGAGGCCGAGTCTGATGTCAGTAAAATAGGCTTCTCTGGGGAAGGAAAAGCGCGGCCCGGTCCGCACTTGCAGGCGGGGAAGGGCGAATATGCCACAAACTTAGGCGAATGAGGGGCAAAGCGCTGGTCTAACCAGCACCCACAACCCCCCCTTTCTTTAGGGTCTTGCCGCCTGCAGCCAGTAACGCCAGCCAGCACGACTCCAGGGGTTCGCCCTAAGTTCTTAGGGGTTGCAGGCCCGTCGTGTCGTGGGGCCGTTGAAGAACTGGATGACGCACGACCCAGGTTTGGCACGCTGCACAGCAGCCTCCGAGCCACAAGCCTCAGATAGGGGGAAAAGAAAAACCAGCTAGCTTACCATGCCTGTCTATTCGGAGGCTAAGAAGGATATGGTCGTGTTGGCTTGCCGTGCCGTCTCGCGAGTGCTAACAAGCCCAGACAGCTGCCTTTGTCGGTCCTCGGGGCTGCTTGACGAGGGCGAGGCCGACAAAGGGCGCGCGGAGAGCTAGATCTTATACAGCCCAGGTGTGCCTGAGCCGTGGGACGACGGACGGCATCGGCGAGGCAAGGGGGAGAAGGCGCAACGATGGTCTCGTACAAGAGGTCCTGTTTTCGGAGGTCGCAGGTCTGATGCTGAGATGGCACACAGGGCAGCGGCTCTGAGGTCGATGTCGGAGGAACAGAGAGGCAGCGAAGGGAAGGGCGCGCAGGGAAGAGAGCTGCCCGCAAGGTATAACAAGGTCAAGAAACACGCATTCGTGTGCGACGTGCGACGTGATCAGGCCGTCGGTAGAAGAAGCGATCGCAGTCTCCGGTCCCGCTATTTCGCCATCATAGGACCAACTCAGGCACTGTTGTCTCCCAGGGCTTCCGGGGCGGCTTTTGATCCGAGGTCGAACCTGAGGCGAGCTCGCGAGGAAGGCACGCTCTCTTTTTCCAGAAGCAAGCTCCCCCAGTCACGAGGGCGAGTTGGAGAGCAGCCGGGGTGACGAAAGTTGGGCAGCTGAGCCTCCCAGCTTGACCCTCCATCAGCCACCAGGCCAGGACTTTGGAGGGGCCTCCATCCCAACGTTTCATTGGTACCGGGGCGCCACATCTGCCGTGACCGCTCATCCCCCCCAAGGCAGCCCACCGTTTCGTCCTTCTGCCCTTTTGCCCACCCTCCTTCGCCAAACTTGTAGCTGGGTCACAACCCGGGGTAGCAAGGCTTAAGGGGGAGGCTTTGCAGGGCCGGGAATGGGCGGGAACGGGAAGGATTCGTCCCTGCTCGACGCCCACTGGCTTGCCTGCCGCCCACTGTCCTTACTAGCATCTTGGTAGCGGCCGCTGCCTGGCCGTCGTGATGGCCATGGTGTTTCGATGGATTGACGGATGCCCTTGCAGCGCGATCAGATGATAGGCTGCAGGGCACAGAAGCCGCGGAGGGCTTGGTTGGTAGGTACGGCCACTCGTAACTCAGCATGTCTCGCAATATGCACCATGTAATATGCGGCGTGTAATTTGCGACGCGCAGAGTCAGTAGTCCGCAGACTGCTGACCAGAGTACTACTACCTACCTCGCCAGAAGGCACTGTACGTAATTATAGCGCGGCCGCTTTGCACCGGCCCAAACGATGTTGGTGGACTGCTCGGCTGGCAATTATACTTCTGCCGATGGGCGATCCAGCTAAGTCTCCGATGCACCCACCTGCCGCCCTAACTCTTCCCATGTCTAGCACACCCCTTCAAGCAGACGCAGAAGGCGCCATCCGAACATCGGGGATAAACCACCCGCAGCTACGGCACATCCCAGCGATGTGGATGGGATGGAAGCGAAGAGGGAGGGAAGGGGGGGGAGATCTACGACATGGCCCCCGGTCCGGCACTTGGATGTCGCTCCTTCAGTCTTCATGTGGCGGGCCCACCTTCCTCTCGTAATGCCAGACAGATGAAGCAGCCTCGTAGAGTCATCTCTGGATCCTCCTACTGGGGCTGAACATGCGTTGGCTAGCAGCCCAAGTAGCCGCCTAGCCTTAGCCTCAACCTCGGTGTCCCATTTGTGTAGAGATGCGTGGCCCTAAAGCACACTGGCAGCCATTTGCTAGGCGACGTCGGGCAATCATCAAAAGGCAGCCTGGGACACATGTTGACTACTCTTCTCGGTCTGCACTTCGAAGGCATCCCTCATTCCAGTCATGTTCGTTTGCGTAGTCCCCTATGGCGGCCAGTCTTTGCGCAAGGATCCTACGGGCGCAGGGGCGAACAAGCCATCACCGGAGATCTCCTACTCTCCCAGAATTCAAAGAGAGAGGACGTGCGTTCCTTGTTCGTTACTCGTTCGAAGTTAGTCTCGAGACAACGCAGGCCACCGGCCGTGTCGGCAATGATAAATTGCTTCTAGATTGGACCGATTCAGCCCTCTCCGTCAAGTCGAACCCTGCGGCAAGCCACAGTCACATGTGGACGTAACAGGACGGCACCAATATGTATTCAACCGTCTCGCATGCCTGACTGGCGGCCGGCCCTGGGCAGCCGCAACACCTGCACTCCAGACTCTTTGTGTCACCTAGCCACCGCATCTTAGTGTCTCGTCGCACTGGCGGATGGAGCTGGCATCTTGATCTCGAACCCTAAATCTCTGTAGCACAATGCGAATGTACAAGTGTATTGGTGATGGTAGCCGGTAGCCTAGTCTCGTGCACTGCCCGCTCTTCCCGCTCTCCCACTCTTATCTACATATTCCATCACGGTCGTCGCAGTTCCGATGCCTCGACCGATGCCGTGCAGAGCAGGAGAGCACTCTCGATCCGGCGAGACACCATTCGGGATACTTTTGGCGTAACAAAAGGAGCGGGGGTTGAGTGACCACGATGCCGGTAGTTAACCTCCTTATTATCGAGTTTATCATCGAGGCCAGCGACAAAAGCTTGGCATTTCTCGCGGTTTCTTAACGCTAGATCATCCGAAGTCGCTGGAATCCAGACCCAGATCTCCCGGTTCGGCATCCTTGTCCACCGAAATCTCCCACTTGAGGCTGGGGGCCGAGTAACTCGCTTCGGGCAGTCTTTTGTCGAGACTCCTCCTCGGATAGGGTCACACTAAAAGGCACGGCCGTGTAGGTGTGTAGCGCCGAGAAGCATCAGCCGTGCCTAGAGACGAATCGTGGGCGCAAGATCTGGGTCGTGCTGACCTCTCGTGCGAGCTACCTCTTGCCCCTAGCAGTAGGAGCCGCTCACTCAGTCTTTCGGGGCGAGCATGACGACATATTCCCTAGTGCTTGACCCAAACTGAATCATATCTTTGCTCTTCAGCTCCAGGTATCGGCTCTCCGGCACCCTGTCACCGTTGAGCTTGGTGCCGTTGGCGCTCTCCAGATCGATGAGATACGGCTTGACCTTGCCTATCTTGTCGCCGAACTCGTTGCGCTTATCGACGTACCGAAACTGGATCACCGCATGCTGTTTGCTGAGGCTAGGATGCTCAGCCGGTAGATCCACGACTGCCATCTCGCGTCCCACCAGCCAGCAACTGCGGGCGCTGAGGTCGATCGTGTCGACGACGTCAGGGCCCTTGAACACGAAGAGCTTCCACTGGTCCTTGGGTGGCGGCTTGCGTGCCTCGGCAGGCTCGTGGTACTTGAGAGTGACAGAGCTCCCGTCTGCCTGAGTGACCGAGTTGGAGGCAGCAGCGAGCACCCCCGTATTGCCAAAATTGGGTTGTTCTTTGGGCTTCTCGGGCTCTTCGCCTTTGCTAACCGCGAACGAATCATCCTGCGAGGGAAGCGGCCCTCTTTGTCTCACAACGCTCCGCCCCTTGCCGCCCCCCTCTCCGCCATCCCCATCCGCATGCGACTCCCTCTGATGTCTCCGGGAGGCGCCTTCGTCCGGTGACCGCCGCCGCCGCCTGCGATCCCTGTGGCTGTCCTCTGCATCCTCATCCTGGTCCCGATCGCGGCCCCGGTCCCTGTAGCGCCGAGAGCGGTGATCGTCAGGAGAGTCTCGTCTCCTATGCCTGTGCCTCGGCCTGTCTTCGTCCCCTTCCCTCTCACGACCGGATCCCCTGTCCCGGTCGCGAGACCGGTGCCTTCTGACACCTGGGGACCTCGAGCGCCTCCTTCTATGTATATCCCTCTCGTCACCGCGCTCTTTGCTTCGCGACCGGTCTCGGCGCCTAGGCGTGTCGTTGTCGTCGCCATCGCGATGTCTCCTCTTTCGATCCTTTGGATGCTCTAAACCGGCGTCATCCTCCGTTCGCCGGCGCGAAACCTTGTCGCTTTCTGAGTAGTCGGGAGCCATTTCGGATATCCCCACCTAGAATTCGCGGTGCTTGATACAAGAGGCAGCACGTGCTGCGCGTGTCGTTGTCTGGGCGGGTTTGTTGACTTGGGAAAAAAAAAAGGTTGGAGCTACAGGCTAGCGGGGCAAGAGGCGACACCGCAGCTCGGTTTAACGCATTCGCGAGCATCGCCCCCTGCCAATTACCATACCCAAGCGTACCTTGCTACTATGTATTTCTACCGTACCTGACCCCAAACACCACCCGCTGTGCTTGTGCTAGTGACCCCCTGGCCTTCTTCTGACTTATCCTTGGTGTGCCACAATCCCAATGTCAACTTTATTTTCTGTCTAGATTTCACTTTGCTCTGCAGCTTGGTTTCCTCCTCCCCCCCCGGAGAGCCTAAAAACGGAGCTGATGCCAACCAGCTTGTCTTTCTTCGGCACTACCAAGTCCCAGCTTGTGTCCTAAGCCCCGGCTTTCAGGTCCCCTCGGTACAAAGGATGATCCGAAGCTTGAGGACTCATTTATCTCGAACGATATTCCCCGGTTGGCGTAACTCTCCCACTGGGGGCTGCAGTGCGCTTTATTGGAGCTCAAGGCAGACACCTAGTACCACATGACTCAAACTTCGCCTTTCGAGTTTTCTTATTTGTTTCCTATGATCACTTAGGGAGAGATGCAAAGACGCCTCACTGTTCCTAGCTGAACATCGCACTCTAAAACGAGGCGCATTACGGAACACGTCATCTTTCCCATTCCGAGATCGGTCGGGGTGACCTTTGTCGAAGATAAGTTGCGTAGGTCTTGGGCTCCTTCGAAACAGCCAAGATGCCTTACGAACGCGCCACCTTTACAAGATCCTCCCTTGTTGAGCTGCCGAGGTATTCTGACTGTCTCTTCCTTTATATCCTACGGTCTGCATGAAAGCAGGGGGCAAATGGCAACTCCAATTGCGGCAAGAGACCCAAGAGCGTGACTGGTTGTTTGGTTTGAGCCAAATTTGTGATTGTTACCGATTACCGTAAGGTTATGGTGGTTATTCCCAGACCTTTCCGTGCCAAGGGCGAGGTTGCAAGAGACTCATCCCCTGCTGGGGCTAGCAAAATTATCCAACCTCGTAGCCGTATATACTCTTAGCTACAGGACGCAAACTGCGGTAGCAGTGACCAAGCAGAATCCTTGTTGCCTCGATTCAAGCTCACAGCAAGGGCCAACTATTACTGCCTTGCAACAAACCATCCGTCCGAAAGTTCTTCATTATTTAACCTCGGTCGGATTCTCATTTTGGGTAACCTGAGCCTCTAGTTGGAGCCCCTTGTCCTCCACAGGCACGACACCCACTTCGGTCTGGCGGTGAAGGTCCATCGTCTCGCCATTCCAGATGTTGACGTACAGCGGATAACTCCACGCTAGAATGTATCCCATCATAGGTATAGCCATGGCAGTGTGGGCGCCATGCGCGTCGAGCACCGCGCCGGCCATGGGCGGGAACACCATGCCGCCGGAAATGGCGGCCACGAGCAGCGATCCACCGATCTTGGTGTGCGGGCCAAGACCACGCAGACCGAGGGTAAAGATGGTGGCGAAGCAGGCCGACTCGAAGCACAGGACAAGGATCAGCATCGCGATCGAGGTTGTGCCCGTGGTGGTCATGGCGGCGACGATGAAGACGAAGCACAAGGCGAGGTAGACTGCGAGGATGTATCGCGGCTTGAACGCCGGGATCATGAGCAGGAAGCCTGCGATGAAACGATTGGCAGCGTACAGGCCCTGGCCGATGGCCAGGAGATCAGCTGTGTAGATGCTATTAGAGTAGTGTCCCCAGGTAAGCGAAGCAGAATAGGGTTGGGAAACAACGTACAACTCTCGGCCTTAGTACGGCCAGCCTCGACACAAAAGTTGATAAAGTAGTTGGCAACGGCGCTACCCACATCCGAAGTTAGTAACTGCCTAAAGCGCGGTGACATGCCTCATGTCCTCAAATTGGGCACCTATCGGTTGCGACTGTCCATTCGCGGGCCAGCTATGAAGGTGAGGCGGGGATATTGATTCTGGAACACGTACACTTGGGCGCCTACGTAGCAGAACTGGGACCAAACAGCCAGGAAGAGGTTGAACTGCTTCTTGAGAGGGCCGACCTCGTAGTGACCGATGGCGAGCTCCTGGTGCTGCATATCGGCGTCGGTGATTTCGGGCATCGGCGCGAGAAAGAAGAGGATGAATAGCAGAATCACGAAGCCGGCGACGCCCAGGTACACCCACTGGACGTTGCGAAGGCCGTCAACAGTGTCGAGGGTATTGGCGAAGAAGACGCGGCTAGCGAGCAGCGGCGCGACAAAGGAGCCAATGCCCTGTACGGCCTGGGCAAGGTTGAGGCGGATCTCGGAGTAGCGTGGCGGTCCGCATATGGCGAGGAAGGGGTCGGCAGCAGTCTCCAAGGTGGACAGGCCCATGCCTACGATAAACATGCTGCCACAAAAGCCCCCAAAGGACTGTTTCAGGCCGGAGGGCCAGAACATCAGACAGCCGACGGCCAGGACGGCCAAACCGGTCATGAAGGTCACGCGGAAACCAAACCTGCGGAGGATCCAGCCCGAGATGCTCCAGGGGCAAAGGAAGTAGGCGCCGAAGTACGCGGCCGACAGGCCCGATGCCATGGAGGCACTAATGTTCAAGCCAGATTGGAAGTGCGAGTTGAGGACTGCGAGGAGGAAGCAATGTTAGCATCCAGATTCGAATAAATGTGTAAACCATCGCAGTATTGAGTGTATCGCCGTTACGGCAAAACCTGTTGTCTCCGTGACTTCTATCCTACTTGGACGATGTATCGAGGCAAGGAACTGGGAGAGAAGAAATCAAAGAACCATAAAGCTCCATACCATCGAGAAGACCGTACGCGAATCCCCACAGGAAGAACAATATGGTCACTGGCGAAGTAGGTTAGCAATTATCGAGGACACCGAGGATATATGTGTTCCAAGGTCTGGTACCCAACAGGTTAGGGAGCATCGACTGCCTCGTGGTTAAAAGGGCGGCCGACGTGACGGTGTCATCGCTGACAGTGATCTTCCTGTTCCACAAAGCCATGGCCGCCGCTTAGATCTCTCACGTATCTCTCCAGGGGGTGAAGTAGCGGGACTTTTTTGATTGACCGTTGTCCTTGTGTTTCAAAGACTAGGAACGAGAGGATACCTCCAGGCGCTCAGCCTAGACAGCGAATACCGCTTGATAAAGTAGGCCAAACCGCTCCATGGCAGCATGTGCTCGGGTCGGTATAGGAGAATCCGAGGGCAGCCTAACTTCGCTGTATACTGCGGCCACACTCTCTCCCCACCTCCACCCTAGAGCTGCTAGGTCTACAATAGTACCCTGGGAGGTAAATAATACGGCAGCAGGTGCACCCCAATCGAGTCTCTCTACCCAGATAGCTCGGTACCACGGATGTAATGGACTTTGCGGGGAGCCGTGGCCCCATTCCCTGCGGGGACCCGAGACCAACGCACTATTCTGCTGCCAGCCTTAGATGACCAGGCACAGATGGTCCCAAGACCCTAGACCGCTAGAGTGACTATCCGATAGTGCATCGTTCTATTTTCAAACTCTTCGTGGCTCGGGCTATAACGAGCCGATCCGTTTCCCCAGGGGGAGCTGGGAGGGGGGGGAAGGGAGGACCCTAGCTTCACAGGATGGTCTAGGAACAGGCCCGAGTGGCCACACGCAGCGCCACCACAATATTGCTGATGAGATGGCAATTTTCATAACCTGGACGCACCCATACCACCCTCTTTACTTCGACAAGAGAAACACGGTGCGTTGGGGTATAAAGCCAACACGGTGGATCCGAAGTTTAGGGGAGGGGAAGGTTGAACAGACGAGCTTAGACTAGTATCCGTACCCACGGTACATAGGATGCAACCATGGTCGATCATGATCCCTGCCTGCCTACTTCTACTGCACTATGAACGGTAAAACCCTAGTAGGCAGGCATCCCTCAGAGAGAGGGCTCTCGACCATACAGCATCCAGCTCATGTTCTCGGGATCATCCTTGGCCCTCCAATATGGCCGTAAAGGCAGGTAAGTATAGGTAGCAAGCGGGAGGGAAACAAGGTGAATGCGGGTTTGTGCATTGGGGTGGGCTGCCCTTCCTCGCTCATCGTTACCCTGCGCGCGCTCGTGGCCAGCTGATAGACGGCGTTCCGGGATACTGTGTCAAGAAGAGCGTGGGACCAAACTCCTCGCAAGACTGTCGAGTTTAGCTGCGGAGCGAGTCTGCACAAGCTAAAGAGTTCTCGCCGCGAGGAATTATTGGAAAATGGGGCCCGGTCGCCAAGGCTATTACCGAAGGCTACGACCGGTATGGAATGCCCATCACCTTCTTCCTCCCTCCCTCGCACGTTAAAATGTCGGGTCGGTGTAGGTTAGCCCGACCTGTCAAAGTAGATGTTGAAGCCCCAAGGGTCGCCCGGCTCAATGTAGTTAGTGGCCAAGAGATCCTAGACTCCCCGTGCAGCCACAACTCCCTGTCGTGGACGCCACATTCGGTCGTCTCGGGGCCTTTTACACCCCAACTTCAACCCCGGAGTAGCCCCGGAGTCTGGAGAGGCGGGGATGTGGGGCCAGACCTCGGAATGAAGGCAGCTATTCCCAAACCAGCTGCAAGTTAGCTCTAGAACAAGGCTAGTACATAGGTAGTCCCTGGCTATTTTCAGCATCACAAACAAACGTCCTTGAAGCAAGCCGCCCCCGGTCGTAATCCTAGGCCTAGCAGAGCTACGCCTGCACCTGCCCCTGGCTTGCTGAACTGCTAGCTTCCAGGAACGACACTGGGCTCACGCTTCGTAGTTCGGATGGGGTCCGACGGCAGGACGGTGCTGCGATGGAGGTTTCTAAATTTTCGGCCTATCCTCAATTCTGTCTATAGCCTAGTTTCGTGCCAGCCCCTTCGGCACAGTGTTGTCCGGCCGGACAGCCCTTTCGGCTGCCCTCGGCCCTCTAGGTAGGCACAGATCGCTAGAGCTAACCAGCGACATCCTCAACGCCTGTGAAATCGAAAGCAGCCTTCCCTCCGTGCCAGTGATGGGACTGGAGATATGCTAAAACATGCAAATACTACTCGCCGGGTTGACATGCCTGTCGCCACCCGAATGACACCAGTTTTATTCCACAGCCCTCACCCAACAGCCGATCCTTCCCCCCCTTCCAATGCACGTCCGGGAGCGGAGAAGTTGCTACCGAGGAGCAGTTGCTCCTCGGAGACTTCATGCCGAGCCTTCGCTCACTCCCGCTCAAGGGTGTCAAGCTCCTTCTGCACTGTCGACTTGGTCGCAATCTTCTTCATCTGCGTATCCTCCAGCTTCTCGCCGGTCGCGAGGCGCATCTCGAGATCTTCAATCGCACGCAGCTTCTTCTGCAAGCTCCTGGCCTTCTTAGCGTTCGCGGCCTGAGCCTGCGAGCCACCATCGCCACTCGGCACCACGGGGACTCCACCGCCGGGCAGCGGCTGCGAGGCGTCGTGCTGGTGCTGGTGGTGCTGTCGCTGGCCAGGACGGCTCTGGGAGCGCGCACGGTGCGTGTTGCTGCGGCTGCGGGCCTGGAAGTTGTTGCGCGACTGGCTGCGCGAGTGCTGGTGGTAGCCGCGTCGCTCAGGGCTGCGTCCCTCGTTACCGGACCCGGCTCCGAGCTCCCGAGCGGGAGGGGCAAGCCCTCCGTCACCTCCGCCCTCTCTGCCCTCGCCATCCTTGGGCTTTTTGTTGTTGCGCTTCTTCTTATTCTTCAGCGCTGTCTTGGAGAGGTTCTCGTCCCCATTAGCATTGGCTGGAGCGGCGCCCGGGACACCGGGCGCGCCGGCGAGCTCAGCCCCGGGGATCTGGCGGCGCGGACGGCCGAAGCCGTTTGCTCCGACCAGGGCGGTCCCGTTACTCACCACGTGGGCAGCGCCACCCTCATCCTCGCGCTTGAAGTGCAGCGGGGTCGAGGAGCCACGGGCGCCGGGCGGGCGGTAGGCCCCCGCAGGCTTGGATGGGGTTTTGACAGTACCCAGGTATGTGACGGCCGAAGAGTGCGGGGCCGGGACAGGATGCAGCGGGTCGCCCGAAGGGGCCGTACCCAGCAAGGCGGGTCGCCAAGCCACGTTATACAGCTCCACCATGTCCTCGTTGTACATGATGCTGCCGCTCACATGCCACAGCTTCACGCCGTTGTCGACACGCAGGCGCGGCGAGGTCGTGGCCGTCATGATGTATCGGCTGTCCGGGCTCCAGGCACAGACACTCGGGTTACCGCTTTCGATGGTGCAAATCTTGGCATAATCCTTCTCGAGATCATAGACGTCGATCTGGCCCGCCAGATTTCCAAAGCCCGCAACTAACACGAATCGCCCAGTCGGCGAGAAGATGATAGTGTTTCGGGGGCCGAGGGGGAAGGAGTGGGTAGCCACGGCCCGCTGGTTAAAGATGGTGGTCTTCGCTGGCATGTATCCGTAGATGACGCCGAACTCCTTCGAATTGGGCGACCAGGTCACATCGTGAATAGGGCCTTCCTTGTCCAGCGAGATACGGGCGTCAAAGCCACCATTGGCGCTCAGCAGGTACATGTTGGTCTCGCCATAGTAGCTCTTGTTGGTCTTGTCGACATCGGTCTGCGCTAGGACAATCAAGCTCGTGCCGAGCTCGTTCCATTTCAGCTGGACCTTGTCGCCCTTGAAGAAGGTCTTCTGGGAAATAGGAGTCGTGAACTGAGGCACATTGAACACCTTCACAGCGGCGGGTTGGCCCTACAGAAGTCGAGTGAGCAGGGGGGACGGAAAAGGCATTGCCATCGGATGGTTCGGGCGTCGTTAGCCGAGGGAACTTACCTTGCGCTCGGGGACAAAGACGGCCACGTTCTGGTTCTGTCCAGGAGCAATGGCGAAGTTGGCCACGCCCTCGACTCGCAGCTTGTTCCAGACCGTTTTCAGGTCGTTGCTGTCGTAGAACTGGACCTCGTTGGTGACCATGCGGGCGCAGAACCTCTCGTCGGCAGTATACTGCAGGTTCCAGCCCGACTGCGCCTTCTGGACGAACTGCCCAAGGGGCGCCTGGACGGCGCCCTCGGGGAGCTCCTCGATCGTGCGCCAGACTTTGAGATTCTTGGTGGCGTCACCATTCTCGTCCTTGGCAGGGCGCTCCCAGGTGCCTAGGAAGGAGCCGCGGGGCGAGAAACCGAGTTCGTAGACAGTGGTAATGGGCAGCGAGGTCAGCACGTTTCCAGTGGAGGCGTCAACGATGCTAACGCCCTCGCCGGTAGCGTAGGCAAAGTATCGGCCACAGGGCGAGTATTCACAACACCGGAGGTTCCCTTCAGGCTTGACGAACCCAGAGAGAGTCTCGTAGACCGGCGCGGCATCAGTGATGCCGATGGCCTTCTGGGTTCGAAACGCGAACTGCAGCGGAGTAGCCATGACTAGTCAAAGTCACAGGTGATCTCGACGACAGTGGGGTCTTTGGGGAGGGGCGGTTCTTCGTTCTCGGCGGGCACGTTTTTGATCTTCTGATCGAAGGAGTCGATGGATTTGGTCTGGCAAGGTGCGAGAAGGCAGTGGCAAGGCTCTTGAACAAAAGGGCGATCTTTGCGAATCGAGGCGGAGGCCAAGGGGCGGGAAAGAAGCAACGGTCGGGCAGCCGATAGTCTTTGTTGGTCCAAGAGCGAGTCCTGGCTCTCTCTTGAATGCAACGGGGGTATCGGTGTGGGTCAACCAACTTGATTCCTAGGGTGGCGGTCGACAAAGATCGGGGTGGGGGTGTTCGTGGATGTTCAAAAGGTGCTGCAGACGCAGGGCGGCGATGGGCAAACGGGATCCGAAGCCGGTGAAGGTTGGCGGGCGGGCAGCGGATATCGACTTCCTGGGGAAGGATGAAGCGACTCGGGGGGGGGTCGATGCGATCGAAGAAGATTAAATTGGCGAAGGAGAACGGCGAGCGAGGTAGAGCACCCGGAAGGGAAGATTGGCGAGGCGGTGCGTGCTGTGACCGTGGGGGGGGGACGAGACGGGGAGTGAAGGGGAAAGGAAAAGGGATGGGGAAGCGAATGTTTGTGGTGATTTTATTTTTCACTATTTTTTCATGCTGAATCAGGGACAAGCTGGCAGGCTACCAATCGTGTGGTGGGCGGGCCCCCCGGTCCCGTTCTAGCCTCGTGAGCTTAGGGCGTCGGCAACCGCGATCGCCCCCACTTGCCCGCCTTGCCCGCCTACGGACTGTGACCAAAGAGGCTTTTGGCCAAGCCCAAGCAGCTTTTTTGAGAGGCGACTTGCACTGGGCCAGCTTATCGATGGTCCTCATCAACGGTGCATCTGACAGCACACCCTTTCCGAAAAGGCGGTGACGCATCCCGATTCTTCACTTCTGCCTGGGCCCCGTCTCCTGGCCGGCCACACAATCTGGAATTCGCCTTTTTTTTTTTTTTTTTTTTTTGCTCCCGTCTGTCCTCTTTAGTTATTTTCTGCCCCCCTCCTTCCCACCAGCCAGGACCGCGTTGCTGTGGTGTGGCATTGCACAGTGCATTCCCATCAGGTCAACCTTAAAAAAAAACAGGGAGGGGTAGATGGGAGCCCAATGGTGGAGCTGACCTGCAAATAGAAAAGAAGCTGCCGCTGCTCGACTTCGATCTTGGAAACTGATAGGACAGCAACCGGTCGGCTGTGGGAGACATCGTTTGCGGCCAATGCAGCAGAAAGCCCAAAGCCAATCGAGGCCGGTCCGCCAAATTGTGCGCGGCCGGTCCTCGCAACTCTGTTTCCCTGTGCTTTCACGCGTATGCGTCATCAGAGTCCAGACCGAAGCCGCCAAGCGGATGCTCTTCGCAAATGTAGCATGAAAGAAGGCTTGGGCCGAGCTCCACAGCAACTTCCTGTCCCCAACCGGGTTCATCCCTTTCCTGAGTTTGCGCGACGAACCCACCATGGCCCGCGTCTTTGTCCGCCGGTTGGGCAAACTGATGCAGCACATGTGGGTAAGTGGGAAGGGGCTCGTAGGATGCTTCGGCTGGTTCAATGCCCGCCCGCCTTCCTTGGATCCAGCGAAATACTGCGCTTGGCTTCAATCTTGGCTCTTGCCTAAGGTAGTTTCTCTAGGAAATGCTGTCTATGCCAGGACACCGCAAATTGAACTTCACCACCCAGCTACGCCGTTGCTGACCATCAAGGTGTCAACCACCACGCCGCCCGCTAATGCCTTCACGCTTACAGCACCAGTGACAGCGTGGCCCAAGTCCAGCGTTCCGGACCACATCTCGAATCCATCCTTGAGATTCGCCGACTTGGATACCGCCACATCATTCCGTAGGATCTGGGGCCCAAGCGTGCCCGACTGCCCGATCGGCGCCGCAACTTGGACCTCGGGAGCAGCGCCGGAGTGTGAACCGGCTGCAAGGACAGCAATGGTTACATCAATGACACTCCCGGAGATTTGGGTGAGACTGGGGTCGATGAATTCATGCGCTTCAAGCGGAAACACAACGGATTGGATTCCATCCCCCGAGATAGCTAACGAGATCGCTTTGGACAAGTCCGGGCCACATACTCTAAAGGGAAAATAGGTCGTAGTTCCGTAGACCGGAGGCGTGAGGCTGGCATCCCCTCCGAACACCGATGTCCCCGTCTCGGGTTCAGGGGACGCCAGCGTGGAAAGGCCGTTAGACAGCGCGATCGTCAGAGAGGGTGGCGCTGTTGAGCCGGACGACGTTAGAACCTTGCAATGACGAGGTTAGCATGGCCCATCGCCCGTATACCCAGCGAGGACGCGCGTTCCCCCGGATCGACACTCACTCGGATCCGCCCGGTCAGCTCCAGCTTTCCGTCGTCCCCAAACCCAAACGAGACGTTCACCGGTTTGACTGGCAGCGCAGTGATTGGGTCTTGCAACACGACCTGGTTCGGGACCGTGTTGATCATCCTGCCCAGCAACGTGACACAAGTTTGCAGGAACCCGTCGCCCTGGTCGTACAGCGCCTGCATGGTGGCATTGTTATCGCTTTCGTAGAGACGAAGGTCGCTGCGCGTGGTGACATTGTCGGTTGTCACGAGGGGGCCGCCCCGGTTGCCCGTGCCGTCGATATATTCATGGACGACGCGAGTATCAAACGCACCGCGGCTCGTGTCGAAATTGGAGCCGCCATTGGTGTTGTTCTCGTTGACTGCAGACTCTGGTACCACGTCGGGAAACCCGCCCTGATAAGAACACTGTCAGACGACTAAGGTACCGGCACGTTCGGATGTAAGCTGCTTACATGGTGCACCGATCCCATGGTATGGCCACATGCAGTGAGGCCGATCGCGTCTGTCGAACCAAAGCCGGAGCGGTTGAAGAAGACTAAGGTCTCTTCTAGGTCGGTCTCAGGTGCCGGCACTCCGGTCGTCGGGTCGGCATGGAGGGCATCGATTCGACCAGGACGGAAGGGTATCTTGTAGCCCCCGCAGAGGCTCGAGCTCATGACGGTTCCAAGGGCGACGAGGTCAGCCACTGCCCGAGGGTTAGCTTCTTAGTCACCTTGTGCCTTCTTAGCGACAACGGGGCGGTATGGTCAGCATACTAGGCACAGCGTCGTTGACAAATGGCCTCCAGAACGTGAAGCTGTCATTCATGGCACTGCCGGAATTCTCGCTGCGTAGGGTCTCGAACCCGATGCTCGCATCAAGGCCTCCCGTGCCGGCCGTGACATTGGCCGTCACGAAGTCATGAAAGGCGACACGAATCCATTGGGCCGCCGTCGTCCGCCCGCTCTTGATGGCTGGGTCGCCGACCTCGGTCACGTAGTTGGTGCAAGGAGTGATGGCGGCGGAGAAATTGGAGGCATATGCACCCCAGTTGTCCACCAGTATGTGCTCGAGGAGGGACACCTGGAGGCTGGGATAGTACAGCGCGGCGAGGCAGCCCCGCGCGGAGAGGACTCCCAAGAGTGGCGGCAGTGTCACCTTCATGGCTGGAAGTAGAGCTGGATGGCCGTCTAGTCGCATGCACACCCACCCGTCCGGTTACTAAGAACAGGTCGACGGAGCAGTTTATATCGTGGTCGCAGGCAGAGCGCGATGATTAAGCTACATTCATGATGCTCGATAGTTCGGATGGCTAGCGACTGAACCGCCGCTTTCGCGAGGTATCACTGCATATTTGTATTGGAAATTCCCTCGAAGACATTGGTCTGGCGCTGGCAGCTGGAGGAGGCTAAGAGCACCTAGGAATGTTGCATCTGGCGCACATCCGTGCATGGAGCGACTGCTAGTTGTATGCAAGCTTGGCAAGGTTGCCGTCTTCCCCCCTGGTTCTGTCGCCTACGTCTCCCCCGTTGCTTACTGTTCATGGCGAATCAGAGTCTAGTTAGAAGGTAGAAGTCGATTCAAGGGTTCGCATGGAAGTGGCCTAGGGAGCCGCTAGGGCAGAATATGATATGTAGTTCCGTAGGGCTTCGGAGGGCAAATACGAGGTATACTAATCAAGCGGCTCCGGGCACTGGCCTCGGCATACTACCTACTTACTATTTGTATGTACAGTAGTAGGCGTATGTCGACTGGGGTATTTGGCCGATCGGGACTCCATCCGCCTTAGTCTGTCAAGTTAGTACTATTGCCTTATTTAGGATAATTGGCGAATAACGGTTGCAAGTACCGGAGCGGGAGGCGCCGGTCAAAATCTCAACGGTTTTTTTTTGTGTAGGCCCCACTATTCTTCAGTGTCTTTCTCCGGTGCAGTACTTCGTAGCTGCTGTTACTTGAGTTTATCGCTCCAGCCTTTTGCATCGACTAACTTCTCTCCCGGCTTTTCCTTGGTAGCTCACATAGGGCCCGCCCGCAGTCCTAGTAGGTTATGCACTGTATGTACTATACCTACTTGGACCGGCCTGCTGGGACTGACCGGTTAGCACGGTTAGGGCGAAATAGATGCTTAGGTGTCTGACGCGCATGTGCTCAAAAGAGAGGATGAACACTCTACTTCGTACCTAAGGCACTTTACCTGCAATAGGTTGCGTCTGACACCACACGAGGTACAAAGCTGAAAGACCCCCAACCCAAACATGACCCAAAACCTGACTCAGACCCGGCCACTTGGTCGCGGTGGGTCAGAACCTGCTGACCAGGAGGCGTCTTTAAGCCCCCCGTCCCGTGTTTTCTAGCTCCCGTGTCGGCCAAGACCCACTGGGGAAGTTCCTTCCATCATCATCCAAAGCCAACGTCAACAGCGGGCTCAGTGAATCGAGGCAAGGCTCCTTCACACATAATACAGCTCTTTCGGAACGGACTACCCGTACTTCTGGTGCATAATATGGGCCGAGGGTTCTCCCTCGACCCCATCAGCTGTCTGTTCCCCCCATCTCCGTGCTGGAGATTTTCAGCTCCTCGAGCTTGTCTTTCACCAACCTTTGCAAAGAACGTAGTCTAAAGAACATTTGTCTACTTAGGGTAGCAGAACCCAATTCTTTTGGTAAGAGTGAGACAACTACAACCAACTGGGGCAACCCGGTCCGTGACCAGATCATGATTAGGGTCGGGCTTGCATAGACGCAAGATATGTTGCCATTTTTGGCATGGCATGAGTATAGCCAAAAGAACCAGAAGATGTATAATCATCAAGTGATTGAATCCGCTTTGTTCCCAAATTCCTGTTTGAGACCTCTCCGGTGGCTGTCTGTCCTTTCCATGGCTCTAGCGCAGACTTAGAAAGCGGTGGACTTACCAGTAAACATATTAAACACTGATGAACGTTGAGTAGATGCTGGAATTTTCCTGTAATTTATGGTCTCCTTTTATGTAAGACATATAGCTTTGTTGACGTATTCGCGGCTATGAACCTCCTGTGGGTTCAAGGGAGAGTGTCCAACTCACATCACGTTCACTTCGCACGGCGTAACACCCCATCTACCACCTTCTATCACATAGCAAGCATCAACTTTGCTCTTCAGTCTGGAAGAAAGGCAACTTTACAAATGTATCTACTTCTCGGCATCCCAGAGAGCCAGGATAGCCCCGCAGCAACTCGCGCTATCGCGTTTACTTTCTCCTTCCCATTCACTCAACTTCGTCCCGAAACCTCTATCAACAATCTCATGGACGACCACCACGGCCATCATGAAATCGCTGACAGAATAGCCCAAATAATCGCGCGCTATCGTCAAAGGTCAGCAATCATCACAGGTGGTGAGCAAGCCACCATGCCATTCAAGTAAGTTTACCGGCACCGCCATCGAACATCCGCGAGTTTGAAGCAGTTTACCGTCTCCCGAGTCTTTCTACGATACGGGGATCTCTCCACATCTCACACATGATGCTCGAGTAGAAAATCATCGTCCTTCACTACACGAACCAGGAGAAAGAGGAGGCGGTGCCCTGTGGCGTCGATTTGCAGGTCACTGGGAAGGCATCAGAGGAGGTATCTCTTGCCATGAACGACCTGAGATCAGAGGCACCCGAAGCGATACTCAAATTAGAGACGAAATAAATATCGTCACCCCGCTCCATCTGGTAAAACCAGACCTTGCGCTGACTCGCTTATCACCGCAGGAACCAGGATAACGACACCATCATGACGGATCTGAGCACTGCTGGTGAGTCGCCTTGCACCTTTCACCATCTAGAGCACCTGTGGTCCGGCTTAGGGATATCGAGCACAGCCCGTGCTTGTGCTAACTTGAGCGGCAGTTGACTCTGGCTCAGTGGGGTTGGCCGACTCAGGCTCAGTAGGTTCGCTGATGGAAGTCAGCACCCTCAGCGAGGAGCTCAGGGGAGAGCCCAGCGGGGAGCCGAGCAACTTCGGGGACATCGACGACCCCGAATACGCGATCGTGGATCCTCAAATCTTCAACTCTTTTCCCACCCCGTCCCACTTCGCCGCCCTGATGGACGCTCTTCAGGGCAAGGCCAAGGAACTCGATCTCTTCAAGGCCACGGACTGCATGAGCAACACTCATCTGCGCTGGCTCGCCGCTAACCCGGACAACCTCGACTGCGAGATGACCACCCAAGATCGTGCGGTGCGGGATCGGCTTGCTTCCACTATCACCAAGGGTTCTAACCCGCCCATGAACCGCAAAGGCCTGAACTGGGCCAAAACGTCTTACATCGGCATCATGCTCACCGGTGATCCCAAGACGGAGCCCAAGTACTACGTCGAGATCCAACTCAAGTGCATCTCCGGGGCCGACAAGTACGAACTGAAGAACTCTGGTGTTGATCCCAATATTGTATTCGCCGGTCTCACTAAACAGTTCTACTCTCCTCCCCCGCAAGCTGAAGTAAGAGATCTCAGGGCGGAACCTATGGTATTGAAGCTTGGAAGACTGACTGCCAATATCTTTGTAGGATGGCCAAGACAAAGGTGCCCTTCTAAAGAACATCGACCCGCGACTGTTTGACCCGCGCACCTGGGCTTTCGAGAAGAGCCCCGTCACTATCCCCGGCATACGCATCCGCCGTGACTCGGAGGTCTCCATCGGAAACCCCGACGATGTCATCACCGTCGTTCCTCCCACCGAGACCGGAAATGAGCTTGCCTGGTCCATGGTTAGGGTTGATGATGCTGTCGAGGTCAGCTCTCATCGCGAACTGGTTAGCCGCTTCCTTGGACCCGCGCCCAAACTCGTTTCGATCCCCACGGATAAAGAGTTTGTCGAGCGCTGCGACAAGTCGTGTGTCTAGTAAGCATCTATACTTCGTGCCTCCCCTCCCCTCCGGCCACTCCAAGCTGACAATCTGTCTTCTAGTGCCGTCAGAGTCATTGCCGTTGAAGTGGCGGACGCTTGCAACGAGTTTTCTGGCCCACCTCTCTCCCAACGTGCGGCGTCGCTCTGGTGCTCCGGAGGCTGGCTCGCGCCTCCCCTGGAGGAACGCGCGGCTCAGTGCAATGCGCTGCCAACCAAGTACGACCCCTTCCGAAACGGCAAATACAAGCCCCTGCCTCTCAAGTGCCATCACGTAGCGCAGGAAGTGATCATGGACGGATCTTTCGCTGGCCCGGTGCTGAATGAAGGCGGCCACCCGGCTCCGGTCTGGTGCGAGCCCACCGAACCCTGTTTAGAGGATGTGTATTCCCTGGTTTGGGACATGATGTCCGGCAAGCGCTACGCCGGCTTCCGCCCCGGCATCGGCTTTGGCCTGACCCGGGCGCAGACCCTAAAGACGGACCTCGCTAGCGCTTCCCCCTTTACCTCGCCGTCTAGCGAGGCGTTGTACCTCGCGGCTAACGGTCATCTCTAGAGGACAAACGGACGTTCTCGATTTTCGATTTGGCGGGTCTTGTCTTTGGTTCTTTCTGTGCACGGTCGGCAGCCAACTCAACCAGTGTTGATGACATGGCTATAGTCTAGAGAGCCTTGCGTGCCTCGCGGTGCTAGTTAGGTCCTATACCACTTTGCCAGTCAATAACACTGCGATTGCTTTATTTCATCGCGTCTTCCACGTAGGAACACAATGCGGCTGTTCTTTCACGGCTGCTGGGGTGAGCGCTGGTGGACTCCGTAGAGTCCCTCGAGTTCAGCCATGCTTATACTGACCCTCTTGGTGCCAGTGGTGAACCTCTTAGAGACTTTCACTAACGACTAAAGCCGGATGTGCACGCATTATTCAGCCAATTAGGGCCAGAAATTTCTAAGACAGCGAGGTTTCTACAAAGAAGCAGGTTCATAATATAGGTAGCTGAGTGCTGCTTGATAGGAACTGGTGGCCTGTTGGTTTATTTTGGCAGAACACTAGCCTTCAATCTCGTATATAAGTAAGCTCGAGCTGCTATGGAACAAGAGGCTGGTTAACAACGATGCGGTATGTTCCTGCATCATACTGTTCTGTCAATCATGTTTTAATGCCTTCAGGTCCTCCAAATCGGGTCAATTGTAGCCGTTTTCCATTAGCCGTCTTCCATACACCTATGAATGTGGCCCTTTTGTTGGCGGCGACTTGGTTCATCGTCGTTGAGTGAACCAAGCGTTGGTCCACGTGACGGCATTTCTCAGAACCCCAAGACTGGAAGTCGATAGCGATGCCTGGCACAATGCACCTGGGCAAACAGGGCCGGATGAACGTCGTGGCTGCCGGGAGGTCTCGGGTGGATATGTGGGTCCCGCTGAGGATGCAGTTATGCCTTCCTAGCTGAGAGACAGCTTCGGAGGCCACGAGGCACATGACGCCAATTCCACCGGCGACTGTGGATTGATGGCCAACCACAGGCTGCCACACATAGGAGAGTGCCTATGAGAAGAACATTCTGAACAGCCCCGCTGAGACCCCTTCGTCGATCGTTCCGTCACTGATCGGCCTCGTGGGGGGCTCAGCCAATCGATGGCGCTCAGCCCTACCGCACCCGTCCCGATACGGCAGTGCGGCGCGCCGATCCCTGCTTCAGCGCGGTGCCCGACCCCCGGCCCGCCCTGCCGCCTTCCGGGCGGTCACCGCACGATCGGCGCTCACCGGGAACCTTCTGTGGCCCTTCCGTTGGCCAGGGAGCCCCCGTGCGGCATGCCGGCACGCCGGACCTGCACCTGATCGGCCATATCGCCGGGGTCCCCATTGGGCCTGCGGCAGGCGTGTGACGGACTGAGTCAACGGCAGAATGTCGGCGTGAGGGCCCCGCCTGCCTCCCAAGGGCAAGCTCGGCGCGATGCGCAAGCCCTATTGCTCTCTTGGTGCCCTGAGCACACGCGTCCTCCTGCAGCACCTCGTCATCCCTCAGAGAGCTCATTTACTTCTACTCAGAGGTCAAGCCACAGTGGCGAACTCACCTCGTCCTCTCCGCTCTCCTGCTTGCCCTAAAGGGCAACTGAGAACCTATCCTTTGGCTACCATTGGTGCACAGAAGCGACGGCCCTTGTCGTCGACACCCTCAACCTGTGGCTTTCCTCAGCCTGGCTCCACTGGCGCTGTGGCGAGGGCCACCACCCTTTCGGCGTCCACACAGCTGCTTCCTAGGTCTCTCCTCACGCACGTCTTTGCCCCAACAGGCCTAGGGACATGAGCAGCCCACTATCTTCTCAGGCAACGGGTGCCTATCGTCTCTCCTAGACTCTCATCGGCCCAGCAGCCTCCTGTGGCTAGAGACAGCTGCTCCATCCACCCCCCGTGACATCCGGCCGCATGCGCATGTACCTGCTGCAGTGATGAGACGCTCTAGCCCCATCCAAGGCGTGCTGATAGTGAAGTACATGCCTTATACCAAGTGTGGCTGAGTCGCTCCGTGGAATCAACCCGAGGGGGTGCCCGAGAGCGGTGCGGACGGCAGCACTCCGTTCACCTCTCTGGGTTTCACTCCCCAAACCCCCCAAGCATGCGGGTTCTATTGGCTCTAGGCACGAACCGCCTTATTCGTTCTAGAACCTCGGGGGAGAGCAGAGGCTGGGGGCAGCGCGGTTTCGACGGGCGTTGGCGGTCTGGTGTGCTATCGTCGAATCCAGGCTCGGCGATCCTCGACTCCCGGCGTCATTTCCTGTGATCGCGACCAACTGCACCTGCAGTTTCGAACAGCCACAGCCTTAGTGACACAGGGAGAAGCCCCTGACCAGCTGAAAAGTGTTGGCGAAAATGCTAATTGGGCCGAGACTCGCGGATACAAGCGTCGTCGCTTGTGGCGACAAGCGAGTGCAATGGGCATGGCAGGTGATATGTGACTCTGCAGGTCCTGGGGGACGTAAGCCAGAGCGCGACGAGGACAGAGGGGTAGTACGTGCTGTCTTGTGCGCCTGATAGTTCATTTGGTGCCTCGTCGGAGTCAACGCAACTGCCGAGAGAAATCCGGTACAAATCACAAGTCAACGTGACAGGACGGGGTCCTGCTTGTCTCTCTGTCTCTCGCTCTTAGAGGACGCCAGCTTGGCCGCCGTCTCTTCCCGCAACCTGGGGCAGCGAAATCAGCGAGCAAATGCCCTTTCGTATGGTTCAATGCGGCCCTACTGTCGGTATTCTCCAGGCCTGTCATATGGGGGTCCTGCTGAGCCTGCGGCCGCGGTGATCGGCATACGGGTAGCCGTATCGGGAAGCAACCTCGAAGGGGGGCGTGTGCGTACGGGAGTTGCGCTGGCCCCGGGGCAGCGGGTGAAGCCTTCGCCCAGCTTGTCAACGCTACGCTGGTCTCCGCCTGGTGCATACATAGCCGTCGAGCTGCGAGCCCGGCGGGCTGGGCATTGGGCCGGATGGGGGGTAGCAACAGGCGCGTACCTAAGACACACCCCCTTTCTAGCCACTTTTGCTTCTCTACCCCTCGATCGCGCAACGACATTCGCGAGCCCATCCCGAAATAGCCGCTTCACGAACTGTGGCGAGTGCTGGTCCCGCCGGACCTGCCTAGGGGTCCAAAGGTACCGGTACCGCACCAGCGCCGTCGCCTATCTGCAGCTTCAAGCACATCGCTCGTGCATGATGCGCTGCACTGCGTTTCCGAATCCATTTGCAACGCGACGCACTGACAGGCCGAGATTGACGTGTTCTTGCGTAACTGCGCATTTCAGGGTCCAAGGAGGGATGTG
Organism: Thozetella sp. PMI_491; assembly: GCA_021432635.1. Taxonomy (NCBI): domain Eukaryota; kingdom Fungi; phylum Ascomycota; class Sordariomycetes; order Chaetosphaeriales; family Chaetosphaeriaceae; genus Thozetella; species Thozetella sp. PMI_491. Next base: position 541,700 of record MU270048.1, read on the forward strand.
TCGATCAGATTGGCAGAGGGAAGGGAGGGGGGCTGTAGCGGCAGGTATGCTCGCTCGCGTGTCCAGATGAGTAAATGATGTGCGCTGGGAGTGCCTAGGCGGCCCCGTAACCCCCCCCCCCCATTGAATTGCAGTGGTTCCGGCCAAACTGGCAGCACTGATCCTTAGGCCTGGCTGCCCTCAGGTGATGAATCGATGAGAAAATCTGCTCTGAGCTCCACGGCGGCACAGAACTGAAGCAGTCCTTCGGGTCTTGTGAGGCCGCACAATTCGAGGAGCCGCGTCCTCGGCCGAAGCGGACTGTGTCCTTTGGGTTGAGATATCGCAGATTAGCTCCAAGAGTTGCCGAATATAGAGTTCTCGAGTCGGCCGAGCTGTTAAGTACCTTCGCCAGCCACCTCTTGGATTCACCACTCGGGAGCGCGCCGCTCTCGTATCAGACCCGTCTTCGATATATTGGGGATCGGGATAGTCCAAACGACGCTTTTTGGCATGATTCTGCCGCCAAAATTGGCACTCTCACCGGCTATACTTTGTCCTCGGTGCACTCCCCTCCCCCCCTTCTATTACCTTCCCCTGAGAGCCTATCAGGGCACCAAGGACGGCCCATGCACCTGTCTTTTCCGGAATGGCTAGCCAATGCTGGTCCGGAGATTCATAGGCTGCTGAGGTGTTGTCAAGAGGGCCCGGGACAGGGGACGTGGAGTCTCCTCGGCCTGTCGTCGAGGCAAATTGTGAATGCCACTAGCGCTCCCCCGTAGCCCTGTAGGATGGGCAAATGGGGAGCTGAGGCGCTCCCCAGAGATGCCGAAAGCGAGACCATCACCATCAGCCACGAAGAGTGCACCCTTCGATGCCGAGGCGAAAGAAGCGATCCATAGAAGGGTACCAAGGTGGGGGGCAAGCGCCTAGGTCCCGTCTAGGTCCAGCCGCCGGGTCGTTTTAGAGCTAGAGGCCTCTGTCGGAATAGGGAAATAGGGTCGCGCGCCGTGGCCCCTAACCGAAGTGATAGCTCAGGCAGACTTTTACTTCCCCTGAAAGGCTCGAAGTTATCGATTCAGCCCCTCCACCGGGCCTAGGGGCAGGGGCCGAGGGTGACTCTGTGCGCAAGTACCGATCGACACCCAGTGTGGGTTTCGCTCTGGGACGAAATTCAGTGACACGAAAGATTCACCACCGACGCTGGAGCAACGCAGATGGTTCCGCGACGGCAGCACGAGTATGATCTCGAGGTCGTCCTGCTTGGCGAACACGCAAGCACTCGCCACAATTGCAATAGTGGCTGGTGGTGGGCAAGGTGGGATAGGCGGGAGCTCGATGCCAAGATGTCGATCATTGTGGCTCATGTGAACCTTATGCAGCGGAAAAGCTAAGACTGTGGAACGTCAGTTCATCATCTGAACGATCGGATGCGGTTTGGCACGGTCGTTTACCCACACAGGCCGCGGCCACGCAAAAGGTTGCATCGGTATGCGTCCTTCTGGACCTCACGCGAGCGTCGTCGGTCTTGGAGATCCACGGGAGAACAATCATTTCGTGCATATGCATGTTAGTGATAAGAAAAGAGTGGCGAAACCGCACGAAGCTTCGGCAGTGTCTTAGACGGGATGTTGGTGGTGGAGGTACATGTTGTAAAAGTGCGCGTTGCTTGTCTGGAACGGCATCCCTGCCACTCTACGAGCAGAGCTGAGTAGGCGCCAGCCCAGGGGTTTTCGTGCTTTCAGGACGGCGTTATTACGGAGCGAGGCTTGGAGATCGCGGGTTTCCTCTACAACCACACCCGCCGAGCGTCTTGCCTGCTCTCTGGCCATCTGCACCCGCGAGAGGCGTGGAAGGAAATTGAAGGGAACAAGCTTGTGTGTGGACCGGTTCCTTGTCCCCCACCCCCCCATCGCGCCTGCCCACACAGGACCAACCACATCGGCTTGCAGTATGTATAGCACAGTAAGCTGAGCGAGGAAAGGAAATCCGCAGTGGCCAAAGGTCCTCCCCGCAGCGTGGTCCTGAGCCGGGTCGGCAATCTTGGGTTCCAGACTTTGCAACAGCGCCTCCAAGAGCGCGGCGTGGAGAAACCCGGCCGATGATCGTGTTCCGCTGTCCCGTTGCAATCCGTCTGGGGGCCGGGGAGAAAGCTCCGGTTGGCCAGGCCCGGGCAGCTTGCCGCGTATGCGTTTTTTGGGGCTTTTTTGAGTTTGGCAGATGATGCCATGCCGGGCCCTTGAGATTGAAGGGCCGGCGCCTCGAAACGGAGCGACCCAAAGAGAGCGGTAGGTGTCGGACGGACCCACCGAGGGAAACGGCATGAAACACGCGGAGAAGGCCGCTGGAGCCTCCCGGTGCATCTTAAGAAGATTCAACACGTCAAAGAGACGATCACCGATCCGGCGCGAATGCAAATGCAAGCGCTCCCGCCTGCAGGCCATTACCCCGCCATCCGTTTCATTGCACCACCTCCCACGGCGCCGGTCTATGGTCCTTACGCTGAACGTTTGATGAGAGAACCGTTTGAAGGGGCCACCATGGGGAGGGGGGTGTAAGCGGAAACAGCTGTTTATTATTATGTGTCGCCTAAACAGACCAGAAAGACAACGTTCCCCTCCGTGCCAACATCGCAGACACGTAGCGTACCCGTTGAGAATCCATTATTATAGTATTACAGCATTAGATAGTAGCAGCAAGTCACAGCTTGCGCTCATGCCATTTTGCGACCCTTGGTTCCCACCCCCAGTGGGTTTCACAGCGTACCTTTAGACAGTTCCGTTCCCAAATAACGCCGCCACTTTTGGAAATGAGTGTTGGACGGATGGCGAGATTACCCTTCTCCACGACGGCCGTGTACTTTCCCCTCGTAGGCCCAGTGGCCAATACCCATCGCCCGCTCCAAAGGCCGCTTATTTTGTTTTCCACCTCATCCATCCTCCTCCCCCCCCCAACCCCAGTTGGCTCCCACCATCCCGGCCACTTTCACAGTACACCCCCCTCCCCCCTGCCCCTCTTGACGGGGTTTCCACCTTTAGGGCGCTGGGCCGAAGCCCGGCGCCGGGAGACTCTTCCCGGAGCGGCAACGGCTCCAATGCGTGCAATCAAAATGACCGGCTGCTGGGATGCGGTTGCCTGTCCGTCACGATAGGGCCATTATGTTTTGATGTGACGGTCCAATCTTCCTCCCAAAACAACGCACGCATGTGAAGGCCGGGGCAGAGAGACGGAAAAAGGGATTAAGGTTGCGTGCAACGGCATGGAGGCTCGCCCCCTGCTGGATTGGCTCTCTCTCTTTCTCTCTCTCGCGTAAACTATCCCATATTTTTATGTGATGACCGGTCCTAAATCTTTCCCCCAAAAGTGCCATATCTCCTCATGGTGGAACAACGGGCTTGATGAAGCGGCGGGGTCCAAAGACTAAAAGAGTTGTAAGGTTGAAAATAGGAATCAAGAATCAGAGTAGACCAAACAGAGGAGCAAGTGCCCAGTGAACTCGGCACGCAATACCCCCTCCTAAGAACAAGCCGCCTCCCCCGCACGAGCTCAGCAGAAGCGAGCAGCAAGTGAGGACCTAGGAGGCGGCGGGGAGAGCCGGAAAGGAGTGAGGGCTCTTAAAACAAAAACAAATTGGACGAGCCCTTCTCTCAAAACCCACACCTCTCTAAAAAAAGTTCAAGATAACACAGTCCTGGTATTCGATGTCGCAGAGCGCAAGGAAGGAAGCGAAGTAGAAAGTGGGACCCATCGAGGGACTTGGTATCTCGGAACAAGTTGTCTCCAACGCCAAAGAGCAAATACCCAACCGTCTGTGTTTCGTGGTGCACGTGTTCGTGATGTCGACCTGGTGGCAGGTTCGAGCGGTAAAAGTTACAAGAGCCCAGTCTAGATTGTTGCCATTGCCGTTGTCCCGGTCGTTTGTTGCTGATTGGCACCGTCTCGTTATGTTCCAAGGGTCTTGTTGCGTTTGACACTTGTTACGGGCGAAGAAATTAGAAGGCGAGCCGGAACTCGTATCCTCTGGGCGACGCACTGGTGCCCGCCTCGGTGGGCGCGTCTAGGGCCATCTCCCACTCCCGTTTGACGGGTGACCCCGAGGAGCTGACCTCGACGACCTCGAGCTTCATGTCCTGGCCTTCTGAGAGCTCGCGAATGACGTCGTCGTCTAGCGCGACCTCTAGGCCGCGCTGGAGCACGTGGACGGTCCTCACTACTCTGCTTGGGTCTAGGTTCCACTTCGCGGCCACCTTGTTGACGAACTCCGCTAGGGTCCTCTGCGTGAGGTAGACGGCGCGGTGAAGCTCTCCCGCTCCCGGGTTGGTCGGGTCCACCCGCGCGACATAGAAGCAGGCTACTGGCTTGGCTGCCTGCTCAGCAGGAGGTCGGTAGGAGGAATCCACCCCCAGGGCCTCGATCCAGCCGGTCAAATTACCGGCGTCGTCTGTCTGCTTCACCTTGGTAGGCTGGTCGGAGCCTTGTCGCGACTCGGGGCCCCGGAAGTCTTGCCACTGGTTCCCGCCAACGGCCGACGCCTGCGAGTGCAGAGAAAGGGAGCTCGGGGACGGGGAGACGAGGGACGAGCCAGGGGCAGAGCTCTTCTCGCTTCGCCAAGCTGCGCTATCGCGGGATTCGACTTTAGTCAGGTCGAGCGACTCTCCGGGAAGGGAGACTGGGTGGAGATCCGGATCATCGAGATCTTCGCCGCGGAGATACAGAACGCTAACTGGCCTCGTGCTCGTGAACATATCCTGCAAGGTCTGGAGCTTGAAGTGGAGGTCCTCTTCGATCGGGAGCCGGCCACCGGCCGAGCTCGCTGAGGACATGGACCAGGTGCGCTTGTGCTTCTGGACCTTCCCGGGCCGGGCGTCCGAGCCCTTCATGCCGCCGCCTGCCCGCTTCCGCTTCCCAAAGTCCTTCATCCCGCTCTCAACCTGAGCAATCTGCTGTTTGAGCTTGTCGATGGTCTTCTTGACGTGGGCGACATCATTCGACAGCTTACGCTCCGCCCCATGGTCTCGGAAGAGCTTCACCTTGCAGTAGCAGATCTCGGGCGCGAAGTCGGGCGGCGACTGGGAGGGGTCGGCTGCGAGAGGGTGGGTCTTGGAGCAGAGCCGTACCGGAATGCCCTTGACGCCCTTGGAGTGGCTAAAGTCTGTCGAGAGGAAGTTAAAGCGGACGGCAATATTGACCTCGACTGCGCCGTTCATGCCAGGAGTCCAAATGACAGAGAATCCGTCAAAGGAAGAGGTTTCGAGCTCGACGCGGGTCCGCTTGTCATCTCCTTCAGACGGCTGACCGGCCTCGACGTACTCCACCGCTTGCAACTTTCCACCTCTTTGATGTGCCTCGTTGGTCCCTCGTCCTTCCTTCCAGAGGCTCCAGCACACTCCTGGTTTCTGGCGCTGCTGCTCGTCCTCGAAGGAAACGCGCACAAAGGTCCGGAACCGGGTGCCGGGCACAATGGGCAGGCTCGGTTGCGTATCCACGATGGAGAGGGAATAGGCCTGGCCCTTATTGAGATAGGTGACCGGGATCTCGTCTGCATGCTTGATCATGGCGGTCGGTGCATTCAGCGTCGCTGAAAACCGGAACTTCTCAGCGGAGGCAGGAAGCTGAACTGCCACCGGCATGCCGAACTGCCGGGGCTGGAAACCCGCCATCTGGGACTGCCCCTGGAAGGTGTGGTCGATCGATCCCATCCTCTCATCGGCCTGATCCGAGTCGATTGGCGACCCATCTTGGTCCATCGTCTCGTAGCCGGTGTCCTGATGCACAAAACTCGACGGAGCAAAGGAAGGCTGCGGCGCTGACGGCTGGATGAATGGGTTGAAGTTTTGGAAGTGGTGAGGGTGGAATCCGTGGTGGAAGGCTGCCATGTCCATCGTCGGTCCGGTGGCCATGCCACCTTCGGTAGTGGGCATCGACAAGGGCGTGTTCAGTCCCATGCCAAGGGCTAGGCTCGGCGTGTGTAGGTCGCCGGCTTGGGGATGGTAGAGCGTATTGGTGCCTCCAGGTGTAGGGGTGTAATACCCCGGAGGTTGGTTGGCGAAGCTGGCAAAGGAGAAGGAGTTGGGATCCAGCAGCGAGGGTGTGAAGCGCCATGGCTCATTTGACGCCCTCGGTGTTGGGTCTTGATCTCTGAATGCCTCATGACTTATACTTTGAGCTCTGCAGTCGGCCTTTGGTTAGTGGTCTAGCTTCCTTTCGGCGGAAAATCCCCGTCCCCATCCAACGGAGCGGGGACGGTGCAAACGCCAGAACCCTCACGCGAGTGGACCAGAGGCCCAGAGTTGAGAGATCGCGCCGTTTTTGAGGCTGTAAAAGAAGCGAAGGGTATACACTGGTTACTCACCTGTCTTGGGGGGCTCCAGGAACCTGACCCGCCGTTACGGTGCTCGCCGGATCTGATGGCGAGGCCGAGGTCGCTGCGACAACTTCGGGAAACTGTTGTCTGAAGTTGGCCAGCAGCTCGTCCCCCGGCTTTTGAGAGCTCGTCCTAAACGATCCGAAGCGTTAGCCCAGTCGCGCAAGTTGGGAAACATGGCCCGCGCGACCGTCTCGCAGTTCATTGAGGGAACCTTCGAGACGGCGGGGGTGCAAAGTGTCGATCCCGCACCGCCGCACTTCGCTGGTAATAGCGGGTAGACAAGCGCTCCGTTGCGCTACTAAGGGCGCTGCGCGGATCTACTAAAATAAAATAAAGAGGCAAGGGCACAGTGCATACCTTTGGCGAAACATGGGTGCGATAGTAGACTGTCCGAAGACAGCTGCAAGCTTGGTGACAATTCAGCTGTAGCGACTGTTGCTTGTCCGCTCCGTCGTTGCTTTGCTTCCTTCGGCCGGACCCCTCTCGAGACCGGGTGGGAGAGAGTCGAAGCGAGACAGCCTTGCGCCAGCGTCGAAAATGTGTCGGGGGCGGATGGCGGGGCGGCAGCTGGCGCTGGATTTGCGTGTAGATGGCAGGCGAATGACTTGACCTTGACGGCGAGTGTAACGATTATCGTGCAGTGCCGGAAGCCAAGGTCACAACCCAATACAGCAGGCCAGGAAATGAGTCGCCAAGAGCACGGGACTTCTTCACACACTTGGGGGGGTGGTTGGCTACCTTAGCAGCAAGCAATGAAACGAGAGGCGGTAGTAAAAGGCAGAAACGAGAGAGCCCAAATAGAAGAAGCCAAGCGAGGTGAAGCGTCGGGCGCCCAAGAGGTTAGGAGGGAACAAGAAGCTCACTTGGTCGGCGCGACGGTCTGCGTGTCGGGCTTGTATATACCTGTTGTAAGAGCTTTGGGACTGTCCCGGCGTGGAGGAGGTTGTGCAGATCAGAGAGGCGACGTCCATGTACGAAGGTACCTCGCCTAAGGTATATGGGGTCGGGGGGGTTATGAAGGTGGAAAATACTTTGTGGCCGGTGTCACTCTGAAAGAGGCAGCAGCGGGCCCCCGATGGGATTCCAACGCTTTGCGCCTCGACAGCCAAGAAAGTGGGGAGGGGGGAGGTGTACGTAGAGGTCGAGGGGACGACTGGGGGGAGGGGGGTGTGGCAATAACAAGAAAAAAAAGATACAAGGACCTTGCCGTAGCGCATGTGTTGGGCTGATGATAGGAGGCGGCCAGGGATGAGGGATCATGGCACTCTCTCGCAGGTGGACCGCCCACGGAGAGGCTTGTAGCGAAAAGGAAGACTGCCCGATCCGGGGTGCGCAAGTACGAAAGGATGGGGTACGCGATGTAGCAAGCGTGTCAGTGCCTTACCTCTCTCTTGTCGCAGTATTCCATCCAGAGGGAGGGGCTGTTGGCCGCTCTTGCCCACTCTCGCCTTGGGCACACCTCACATGTCTTTAATATGTATTTTTTTTTTCGGGGGCGGGGGCGCCTGGGTCTCGAGTTGAGGGCAAACACAAAAGAGACCAAAAGCGAGGGGACGAGGAAGGGGTGGGTGGATGGTCCTACTGAGTACCGAGATGGCAGCCAGCCCGCCTGACCTTCCTCCTCGTCCGAGGGGTTATACTACATAGTGCACGTCTTCCCTCTACGCTGACCGTCGGCCGCAAGACGGCGGCGCAAGAGCGCTTGTCTCTCTCGCTCTCTCTCGCTCTCCTTCTCAAAATGCGACGCTTCACTTTGCGGTCCTCGTAGTCGAGTCCCACTCCGGCCCTGTGCTCGCGAATTGACGTCGCCCGCTGAAATTGTCCGCTATGGCAAGGATCCAGATTTAAATTGTTAGCCAGCAACAAGTGGTGGACCGCCAGGCGTCGGTCACGTTGCAGCGTGGCGCTTGGGGCGACGGGAACTTCGACAGCCGGGGGATGCCGTGTATGTTGACGCTAGAGGTACTTCATGCCCCTGTCAGTGCCCGCCCGGAGCGCTTGTAGCTTTGCCGGGCGTGTACCCCATTCAGAAGTTCATCGAGATCTTCCACGCCCACCCCCTCCCCTCCCCCCAGCACTGGCAAAAAGCGCGCCGACCGCCCTCTGTGGACCCGCGAAGGCGTTGTCAGAATAGCACTATGCCGCGCCAATGGTCTGAACTTCTGGGCTGCCGCGGTCGGCCACGTTGCGTGTCCTGCGCTATTACACAAAGCAATGGCGGCGGGCGCATGCTGCAGCTAGCCCGCTCCTACGATGCCCTGGGTGGTTTTGGACGAGCAGAGGTGCCGCCCCGTAGGGAACTGCTTCCGCATAGGCAGGCAAGCAGGCAAGCAAACATGATAGCACGACCAATACCTACCAGCGGCTGGTTGCTCCCAGTTCGAGGAGCTGGGAGATCTTTCGCCTCCCATGATGCCATAGGTAGACACACCGCTTCGCGAGGTCGGCCGAGCTCAGAGCGAGCGGCGGCAAGACCAGGTGTACGGACGGTGGGAACAACAATCATCCCCCCAGGATTCCCTGGGCAGGCTCGCCACACGCAACATGTCGCTGCTCTCTTACCCATCCGTCCCAAGTTCCCCCTCATCGCCTCCCCTCTTCTGGTTTCCCCCTCCCTTTTACTTAGCCTTCCAGCGGGACAGGTTCCTAGTGCTCAGGTTCCCCATTGCTTCTCCTCTTGTTCCCCACTCGGCGCCCCCGCCCCCCCGGCCAGGATCCATCGCGACGAGAAAAGCAAAGCTCTGGGCGGCCCTCGGACGGAAGATGAGGAGAATGGCCAGAGGGCAAAGCTCGTGCGCTCGTTCGCTCGTCTGTAGCATCGGAGCGGTCTCTATATGCCCATTTGGGAAGCCGTGCGGGTTGATTGATGAACTGGCACACCTTAACAGCTCACTTAAGTCAGGCTAGTAGGTACCGATACCTGGCCTACTTTCCTGATGTGGGGGGACCCTTGCGTGCGCTCTCCGTGTGGCGGTGCAGCGCGATTGCTGGACTTTTGCGGATGTCGATGTGCAAAGTTGGTGCTTTGCCGATTCGCCTTCCAGAGCGGCGCGCTGTGATGGACTCATACGCAGCCGAGGTCCGTATTTCTAGCACCCCATGTCGATCGTGATCAGAGGCGTTCATGCCGCTGGCTCCAGAATGGTGGAGGCCCAAGTCTTCTAGAAGACCTGCGGAAACAGCACCACCTCCGTTTCGTTGTGTCTTATTTAATAGGCGAGCGGGACGGTGTCCCATCTACTGACGATTGGCTCCTCCGCGTGTAGCAGGAGCATCGCATAGAGCCGACGGCGAACCAGGAGACCCAGGCCAGCGCTGTCGTCCGTCAGTGGTGGCACGCTCGTTGAGGGTTGCCCCTTCCTTTCTCGTTAGGGCATGGCCTTCCGCTAGCAACGCCGGGCGATCGAGCCCGTCAGCCCGCCTCGCCTAGGCTAGCTGCCGTGGTTTTTGTCAGGGACCGCCGCTTGCTGTTTTTTTCGGCCCGTAGAATGCGCACAACCGCGAACCATGCCGATTCGCAATGAATCCCCTAGTTAGGCTAGAGTCGGTCCGGTAAGGGTTTTCCGTTCGACCTCCGTTATTTGCTTCAACTGGACGCCCCTCTTCCACAGTCGCGGGAGCACGTCACCGTTCCTGGTCAGCACTGATCGGCATTGGGGGGGGGGGGGGACAGCCATCACACTAAGTGGCTTCCGTGGGCATGGCAGAACTCCCCAAGACCCCTAAAGATCATCACCCGTTTTTCTTTTCTCGGCGAGTCGCTATTGAGGGGTTCGGGGTAGGGTAAGGGGCGCTGTAGAGATAGCATTTCGGGCTGTGTGGCTGGAGTCCCGCCACAGGTGCGATCAATTGACTGTCTCGGTCGGTTTGTTTTTCTTTCCTCCCCCCTTCCACCTTCAAGGCGTGCAAAGTCACAAGACATCAGCTCCCCCTATACGCGATGACTCTACTGTAGCCGCGGCGGCTGCTGTATCCCTACTTTGCATTGTTGCGTGCCATTTAGTCTTTTTTACGCGCACGCCATCTAATCACGGCCTTTCTCTTTCTGGAAGCTGTCCCGTCTTCGCAGGCGCGAACTCACGGGCTGGAAATGGCCTTCTACAGGGGTATCAACCCATTGCCGAATGCTAAGGTAATAATGCTCATTGCTCACCGAGTTTCTGGGGGGAAAGCCCATGAGACCCAGTGTTGTCCCGCATTTCTGTGCTGTGCTCTGGCAGTGCTAGCCAGCCAGTGCGACGGTATTGTAATGAAGCCGAAGATTTTTGTGGGTGTACCCAGCGATAGTAATGACAGCGGTGGCAGAAGAATTTTCCTTCTCGAGATGCTTGCAAGGCGCCCTTTTCCCCACGGGATTCCCTCCCATGCATCCTGAGCGTGATAGTTCCTCTCTGCTCCTCTCGGCTACGGTGGGAATAAGAATTACGCGAGCGCCATGACGTCACTGTGCCTTCACACCCCCCCCCCCCCCTCTTTCCTTTCTCCCCGGCAGCGGGAAGGAGGCGTGCCCCCACTGAGCCCCATCCAAATGCACAGGGCATCCATAGCAGCCTCAACAGTAGCATGTGGAACTAGCCGCCCGCGACCCTCGATCGCATAAGCATCCAAGAAGTCCCTCGATCGTCTCGTCTTGACAAGATCGCAAGTAGCATGCAACCCGTTCGTTTCTCATCCTACTTGACCTGCTTGACCCCAGCTCACCTCTCTTCCCCCTTTATGCCCTCTTATCTAGCCCCTGATTTTCCAGGTTCAACGCCACCTCTGTGTCGCCAGCACTAGTCGATCTTGCCTTGTTTGGTCGTCCCAGTCCCAGAGTCCCGGGATTCTCGAAGAATTCTAGCCTGAGCTTATTGCGAACGGAGAGAGCACCAGCGAAGGAGATGTGGCAGAGCGACGGACGGCGACAGGGAAACCGCAGAAACGCAATACGCGCCTTCGGTCCACCGCGTCTCTCCTCGACATCTTTCGTCCTACTAAGGTATTCGAACATTGCGCAGCGGCTATGGTGTGCATGTAACAATGCAGCGGAGCATCCCCCGCGGTGCACAACGGCCACTGAACCTCGTCTTGTAGCAAATGTCTAGACTGCCTGCCCAATCGAGGCGGTCGTCTTACTGGGCGAGCAGGCCAAGCCAACTTGTCAAGCACATGGCATGAAATCGGCGGCCGTTGGCAAGCAGGAACGGTGCAATTTAGGAAATCGCTTCCCTGTATTCCTCTGGCGCTGCTCGGGCCCGACCATGACTTGTGCTAGTGAGGCATGACGTCACGGCCAAATTTTGGCGCCGCCCACGCCGTCCTTATCGGTCCCACTTGAGTCCCCAGCAATCTCGTGGGAGCCCCCTGGGAGCTAACCACCACAGGGACTTCGCGCTGTCAGTTGGTGTCTAGCGCGCTCTGCAAAAGACGGGGGGGAAACTTCGATACACTATTTTATCCGCTCCGGATTTGGTTTCGCTATAATTGACTACAGACACGGGTTACATATCAACCACGTGGAACATCAGCCGTAATGAGGATGAATAGATGCCGACAAGGCTGAAGTGCGAGGCTCGGAACCTGAGCCGAGCTTCTCGGTCGGAAGCGAGCAGTGCTGGTTCAAAGTGCATTTTCTCGCCCTAGAAGTAGGAGAACGCGCCAGGGCGGGCTTCTTGGCCAGTCCCATGTCGCCATGCCGGCCATGGAAAGGAAGCCGAGGCGGTATGAAGAAACCCTCGGCGGCGGCAGGCGGGATGGCGACGCCCCCTCGTTGATCCGTTCACACCTCTCGGGCTCCTGCCGAGCAGGAGAGATGTGGTATGTATCAAAATGCCCGAGATGGGGTGATATCGTGTGTTTCCAAGGCCTCGTGAGCGTGGAGCCTGCGTGGCATGAAGTGCACACCTTGGACGGCGCCGGCCAGCCTCATGTGGCGGGATGATGTCATAGCTCTCGTGGTAGGCGGGCTTTCCGGGGTTCCGGCCGTCCTCCTGCCACCGCCCCCGCCGTCTTCATCGCCCAGGAAGATCAAACCACTATATGCTATCGCCTCGCTCCCAGGTGGGCCAAAAAGGCACACGGGTGCGGCGTCGCCTTCAAGGAGGGGAGAGAACGGGGCTAGCACCTCCTAGGCGGCAGGCCGGTTCAGCCTCAATTTGACGTGGCACCAAGGACGACGACAACGCGTAGGCGACGAAGGCGAACATGAAACAGACTCTCGCCAATCATGCCCGCAGCGTCACTTGGAGAAGGTCGTCGAAACTTGAAACCGCAGCCATCATCTGATCATGTGTAGCATCCCGCCCGCGGGCGGTCCATCTTCCCCATTGAATTGTCTCGATGCTGCAGCCACGGTCGCCCACGTCGCAGGCCAAGAGGGGCTTGTTCACATCATTCCTGGCAGCTACTATCTATATCCGGTTCACTACGACGGTATCGAGTCAGTCAGTCCGGGGCGGCATCCGGGAGTTCCAAGGAAGGGCGTGACATGGTCGGCAAAGGGGTTCACGATCCCGTAGGCAACTCACCGCTCCGCGTTTTCGACCCCGGCCTGTCGGAGGTGCAAGAGACATTCTTGGACCTGCGACTGGCAGAGTGTCAGCGGGTTCAGGCGCACGTTGTCCCCCTCCCCCTCTCCTTGCTCCGAAAATGCTTACCTCCACGCCCGGTGATGTCATCGCAGCAGGCCCCCCTGTCCGGTCGGGATTCCTAGTCGAGCGCGGTCCCCCGCTGAGATGGTGGTCGCCCCAGTGGAGTGCCAAAAAGCCATTCGGGCGACGGATTCCCTTCCGTCGCCCACTGCCGTCCGTCGCAACTCCTCGCCGTTTCCTCGGATGCCAGGGTCACAAGCATTCCTAGCTATCAAGTCTTCACTCGCTTACATGCATTCAGTGGCTGTCGTATTCGGAAGAGGGAGTGCCACACGCCGCCGATCTCTCTACGGATGCCCTGGATGCCCTACGATAGCCGATGGGGGAAAAGCGGTCGTTGGGGGTAGGTTGGCTTGCGAAGCTCGATAGGGGACGGTACAGGACAAGGGGGTCACGGACCAACAGCCGTGCCGCAACGGGTAAGAAGAATCAGAGGATGGGATTCTGAACAATGTGATTCCCACCCTCCACCTTCCTGCGAAAGACGCGAGCCATGCCAAGCTTTAGGACGCATCCCTTGCCAAAGTCCCGATGGGCTACAGGGTCAGTTCGCTGCACAAAGCTGGGATGTCCCGCTACCATTGGACGGCGCCGGCATGCAAACCATCTCGGGGCCCTGTTCTGAGGGTGGCAGCCCGGGGTCTGCAGAAGGCAGGTTGCCAATAGTCCGAATTTCGTAAGCGCTCAAAGTTGAAGCGAGGACATGAGTCGGCGCCCCCCCTTCACCATGCAAGACCGGGAGGTGTGCGCGAGGGGATAGCTTCTGCCCGTTGGTACCATGACCGGAGCTGTCGCCTCCCTGTTTGGTACCTACCACCGGGCTGGGTCCCACTTGTACGAATGTGGATGGCGGATGCGTCGTCTAATAACGCCCACCGAGACGACATTTGCGGGTATGGGGAAGCTCGTGGCTTCGGCATCTCCTCCTCTGGGAAGGGAGGGAGGGAGACGACGGCCTCGTTCTTCCTAACCCGGGTCACTGCCGAAGCTGCTAGTAGAGGCGACTCCGCGAACACTGTCGATCTCCGGCTTGCCTGTCGGCAAGACGGACGGCACTTCGCTTTTCGGTCCTTTGCCCGTGTATACACAGCACTGAGCGCGTTGTCGACATGGCGAAATTCATCGCCCTGGGATACCAAAGCCTGATGGATGGCAGCAGGGGGGCAAGGCATACTGACAAGGTGCGGCAGGCCACCTCCGCTCCCCGCCGGCCGGTAGTACTTCCGAAAGCTCTCCCGGCCAGCACTCCGCTTCCCCCCCCAGTGCGATTGCGTAGGGCTAATTTTTTATTGCGTGTACACCTCTGCACGGGGCATATCCGCTTGTCGAGCCCACTGCTGCTCGATCGATCCGAGCGCATAGAGTGGATATGCCCCTATGTATGTTTCTATCCTTGGTGGTTGGCAGTGGCAGTGCGTGCCCTTGGCGATTCATGACACCGCTCCGCGACGGCGGGGAGGTCGGGGAGGTGGCCGCCGGATCCATCCCTCCTTCTCCTCTCTCTCCTGCTCCTCATCCTGACGAGAAAGCCGATGAAGTAAGCACGAGTAAGGTGTCGCCGTCGACGTGCCATAGGAGCTATAGCGGCCCTTGCAAGATAGTGCAGACCCTAGGAACGCCGCCGTAGGGTTGCATTTACGGACCCGGGGCCACTATTGAAATCTTGATTTCTTCCCAGGACCCTAGATCCTAGGCCCATGGGGGCGGTCGGGGGTGGTCAGGAGGGAGCGAGGGGGACGGTTGAGAGGCAAGTCCGGTGCATTGCCGATGCGGTGTGGGCATCGATGGCCACCTTCACACAGGCGGTTGAAGGAGTGGATGCAATCTCTCTCACCTGATTTCAGACCCGTCCAACGTTCGTATACTTCCCGTCCCAGCTTTGGGCGCCCCGGCCGGCATTTGCACGTCGCGCGGTTCCGGGGGGGCGGTCTAGTGGCGCTGCTCCTCTATCAGGGTCCTGGACTTAGGGGGGGAGGGGGGCGAACCCCTGTGCCGGTCCGCCTGCCCGAGTTGAAGAGCATTCAGGCACAATCGGAGTCTAGTAGGCGATTATTGGCGGGGAGCCTTCCTGCCCGGGCAATGGTCATGATGATCATTCCATCATAACCGTACAACATCGACGGCGTGGACCACTTTTTAAATCTGGAAATTCCCCTACGAAGGCTGATCTTCTCTCACTGTGTAGTCTTGCGTGGACACCCAGCCTTGCCAGCGTGCCCAGAGAATACCCCCCCGTCCCCCCCCCTTTGATGGGTATCCTGCTCACCCGCAAGCCTCTCGTCCAATGACCCTTGATGCCATTCAAGCAAGCCCAGGAAGGACGCGCCCGCCGACGGCGAGGTGTCCCACGTCCCTGAAGCTCACTCGATCCTGCCCCCCTCCCCCCCGGCGCATCGGTCAACTGGCCGCGCAGCCGGAGTCATGCGCATGGACTAGCAACGTTGGTGTTGATCTTTGCTCCCTCTGGCGATGCATTCGCGCGGATGCAGTGGATAACCGGGGCCAACCGATCGAGGTTTTTATGGACACAACAAAGCAAAGAGGACACGCGCTCACCCTACCTTTCCTACCAAGCCTACTCCCTCGTGTGCACGCCCCCCAAAGGCTCTCCCTATCGCACATACCTTAGGACGCATCATTTATTTTTGGCGGGATCAGCGCCCGCTGACCAGCACGCCATCCGGATTTTGGGCCGTCACCCGCACCTAAATATGCAGCTCCGGGCGGCAGCGAGGCACACCGAGCAGGCCCAACGTTGCGTTTGGTTCGTGCTCCGTGCCGGTGGTTGCGCCCGCGTTCGCCACCGAATATGAGCAAACCTCGTATTTCGGCGCCCCACCTGCCGGTCGTCCCCCGTCCGCCCCGGCACTGCACACCTGGGCCGGCTTTTGCCCACAGGCCCGGCGCCTGGGAGGAGTGTCTTTAGCATGGCCGCCGTTGCCATCATTTCGGGGACCCCTCCCCTTGACCCCCTTTCTCCCTTTCTCCTCTTCTGCGTGCACACCTGTTCAGCCGTGCCTGTCAATCTTTTGCCCGATGGATGGCCTACGCCGTCAATAAACCCATAGAGCCTTGCCCTCCTTCCATTTTTCGAGAAGGTTGGATTCGCAGCCAGGCAAGCTAAGGTAGGGATCTGGAGACCCCTGGCGCACCCAGGACCCTGAAGTTGAGGGCGATATTGCCTCGACCGTGAAGCGACATTGCCGTCCCTAGTGCAAGGCGTCTTCGCACACAATTTCCCAGTGGCCGAAGATGGTACATGTGTGAGAAGTCAACGGTACATATTGGTATCCCCCAGTACAGGGGGGAGAGGTTATTCTCGGAGCAGCGGTCTGAACTCCTGTCCGATAACAAAGATCGGCGTGAGCGATGCGCTCGACGTCGGCAGATGACCAAGCACGTCCGTCGCTCTGTAAGTGCGGCCTCGTGTTCGAGAAAGTGAGCAGCGGAGGAAGTGAGTAGCGTGGGAAGGTGGGAGGGGAAGTAGCAAGTTATTTGGCCGTTTTTCCCGCTCTCTGGAATTGAGCATTCCCAGAGAAACCGGCGAGCTTGAGACGGAGGCTTGCTTGGGGTGCAGCTGGCGAGGTTGCTCGTGCCGTCTCAAGAAGCCGGTTCTTGAGAGGTAGCACAGCGGGCAGCCATCTTGCTCGCATGCTGCGGGCAAGGAAGCCTGCAAGGGGAAGCAACTCTAGAGTTGGCACTTGGCTGAGCTGTGTAAATGTCAAATATATATCCTCGAAGGAGCCACCAAGGGCTTTGAGTTGGTCCGTTTGGCTCTTCTTTTATTTTGGGATCCCAAAGGGCCAAAGGGGGTCTTATTCGTCCGCGGTCTCTCTCTCTCCTATAGTCACTACCTTTGGTGCACGCAAAACTGCGCCGCAACCGAAAGTTCGGGTCAAGCCGAGACAATTTCGAAGGACCATCGTGACCACGAGCCTAGCTCCATCGAGGGGGAGAGGAGAGTAACAGATAAGGTAAGCTAGCCACTATCGCGGCTCCTGTCTAAGGGCGGCCATGGCCAGGCGGACTGGTCAGATCACGGCGATGATGCACGAGGCGAAATGATTGGCTTCGGGTGTGAGACGGGGTGTCTGGGGCGACCCTTCGTGCAAGCTCCACGACAAAGAGCCCTCGTGCCGCCCCTAGCTTTTCCTTTGTGAGATTCTCTCGAGCAGTGTCGTCTTCCCTTTCTCAAAATTCTCGTCTCCTCGTCCGCTGTTGCTACGCCGTCTCGAGCTCCTGCTGCCGTGTTGTGTCGTCCGACGTGTCCGACGCCGCCAAGTTCTGCGCCTGCCCCGGTTCGGCGCTCGCTCTGCAGCCTCAGGGTCCTCCGGACGCTCCGACCACCTGCCCCTTCACGGGACTTGAAACCGTGGTAAACCGTGGTTTGCCCTTGCGTGCGCTTTTCCGAGGGTCCAGAAGCGCCGAGGCCCGGAGCTTGCAGAAACCGACCACTCCAGAGGCTCCTAGTGACCCCTCCTTCCTTTGCTTATCAGAGCCTTATCGCAGCGCTTGGCCCCTTCCATTTGGCTGCGCTCCTGTTTGAGAAGCTCCTTCAGCATCGACCGCCGTTCTCGAACCTCGAACACCTCGGACCTTTGGTCCACCCAAACCTTTACCCATCTCGTCTTGTTTTTTTCCTTTCTCTCCATTTGACCGCCTCATTTGACCTCACCACTTGCATCCGGGAGAGACAGCATATCTCTTCGTGAGAACACGCATCGCCCCAGTTCCTCATCGGAAACGTCACCCTGCACCGATCTGGGAAAGGCCACTGCGGACAAGATGGCATCTACGAAGCCTTCGGAGACCCTGGCGGCGACGCCGGAGGATAACCATAGCGACGGATCAAAGCTGAAGACATTTCTCACTATTCTGCGGAAGTAAGTCTGCTTTTTCGCACCCCTATACCGCCCAGAATGCGCCATTTCGGGGCAAGCCAGCGACGGGAGCAAGAAGAGCCAACGTCTAGGCTGCTCGTCAATCGACTTGCTCCCTGGTGCTTGTCGCTGCGCTCGGCCGTTGCTTAGGTTAATATGACCAACCTATTGCTCTTTCTCGATGCTGACTGTGCATCTCCTTCTAGATTTATTGGCGTAGCAGACCTGGCCGCCGTGCGGTTCTCGCTGCCCTCGCAACTCCTCGAGCCGACCCCCAACCTCGAATACTGGAACTACCTCGACTCCCCTAATGCCTTTATTGCCATCGGAACGGCGGACGAGCCAGTGGACCGCATGTTGGAAGTATTACGCTTTTGGTTTACCAAGGATCTGAAATATGCAAAGGGCAAGCCCTGCAAACCGTACAACTCATGCCTGGGAGAGTTCTTCAGGGTATGTTGATGGCCTAGCCCGGCTGGGATTTGTCGGCCTCATGCCACGCGAGCAGTCCCCGTCGCGACTGGGCTTGTGGCTAACAGTAACTTGTATAGTGTAACTGGGAAACCGAGGATGATGCCCCTAAGATCAACACAAAAGCTCTCACCGCCGGCAGCAATCCCGGCAGCAGCGCTTCCAGCGTCAAGTCGGGTAAGCTTACCGTCCCGGCTCTTGGAGCTGGAAATTCTCAGTCCGGCTCCACCGTCTCCATACCACAGATGTCTGCCAATCCGCAGAAGCCGATCCGGATATCCTATTTGACTGAACAGACCTCGCACCATCCTCCTGTCAGCGCTTTCTACGTGAGCTGCCCGGAGAAGGGACTTTACGCCAGGGGCTACGATCAGATCACAGCCAAGTTCACCGGCACCTCGATCAAAGTGATGCCGGGCGAGCACAACTTGGGCATCTTCATCACCCTAGAGAAGCGAAACAACGAGACATATCAGCTGACGCACCCCGCCGCCCATCTCGGTGGAATCCTGCGAGGCGCGCTGAGCGTCAGCGTGGGCGACGTCGCCTACATCACGTGCCCCCAGACCAAGCTGAAAGCCATCCTGCAGTACTTCGACGAGGGATGGTTGACCCGATCCACGAACAAGGTGGAGGGCATCATCTTCCGGTACGATCCCGAGAACGACGACAAGACGAAGATCAAGGACGTACCAGAGTCGGACATCCTGGTTAGGCTCTTGGGCCCATGGAAGGAGAAGATCATGTTCACGATGGGCCCGAACCCGGTGGTAAGTGGTGACATTATGGTACCTGATTGGGGAGGCAACCCCTTTGCTCACACCGTGTAGAACTCCCACCCTCCAGAGAAACAGACTACCATCATCGACATTGCACCGCTCAGCGTCGCCCCCAAGGTTCTCCCGCCAGTAGAGCAGCAGCTTGAGCATGAGTCTCTCCGGCTGTGGGGCGGTGTCACCGAGGCAATCTACGCGAAGCAGTTCTCGAAGGCTACCACCGTCAAGCAAGAGCTCGAGGAGGCTCAGAGAGAAAAGGCGCGCGAGCGCGAGCGCAAGAACGAGACGTGGACGCCCGTCTTCTTTGAGCCTGTTTTGGAAAAGGGCAAACCGCAGCTCTCGGAGAAAGGCAAGCAGGTCCTGGAACGCTCCCAGCGCGGCGAATGGAGCATGGAGGGTATCGTCCCATGATTATACTTGATTTGTGGAAGGGGGAGCATTTTCCTCGGACGCGAGGAACCCCCGGGTCGATTCCTTATATAGGGCATCTAGATGGTGTGGAGAGGATATTTGCTCGGCATAGACTCTGACTACAGGGAGAGTTGCTATAGGAGTCGCTCGCTGATCTATAGGTGCATGGCCCCAGGATCCGGCGTCGTTCTGCTAGCATCATACACATAAACCGCCTTCGTTTTAATGTACCGAAATACGCACGTGGGCAGCGGATAATACATATATTTGATTTCTCTACCAAGCATTTCCTGGCATGAGGCTCCATGCAATGGCCGGGTTCCTTTGTGACCTGGTTCCCGGCCGCGATCTAGGACCAAGGCTCAGCGGCCAAAGGTCACTGGGCCCTCGTTTTTAGCCACTGGCCCCATTATAAGCTACCTTCTGCCACAGTTATTTGGAGTCAAGCCAACATCAGAAGGCTTTTAGGAAAATAAGTGAGCTGGCGCGGTTGGCAGGAGAAGAAGGTAGCAGTCAATGCCATTGCTGGACCGCGACTCGAGGACCGGGACTGCAAGAAACAGTCGACGATGCTAGCAGGGTAATTGAGAAGCCAAAGTAGTGAGGCTAGAAATCGGCCGAAACGGGAGGACTATCACAACAAAAAAGGGGGTAAAAAGCATTGCCGTGGCGCCTTCACGCTCGGCTCCAGCCACAACTCATCCGCCACATCTGCGTGCAAGTGTGGCTCGGAACAAGCCGAAGGCCTGGCGCTCCCACAGCAAACTTAGCTTGACAGAAACAAGCATCGTTTCTTGGGGGAGGCGGTAGGATGTTCGCTACCTGTGTTTGCTGCTCTCAGGTTCTGTAGGAGCTGGCTCCCCAGTGGACCTGAGGGGGAAGAGCAACTGAGCAAGCCTCGCTCCTACCCAATCTTGGCTGGCGATTGGCCGCAGGGGACGGCAGGTGCGAAGCACGCGACACGTCGTTTTGGCGAATTGCCTGCACATCTGTACCTGCATTCCATTTATAACGGAGAGTTTGGCTCGCGTGCCTATCCTTGGCGCGGTCCCCTGAATTGAAAGGGAGAGTTTGTTGGAGGCGTTCTACGCCGCTTCGAGAACTTGTCACGTTTGCCCCTATCGGGCACTACCCGAATTTATTATTACGAGGTGGCCACAGGCGGTGGCTGAGCATAACAAAAAGGAGAAAGGCGCCTGAGTTTGGCCACATTGGGTCTAAAAGAGCGGCCCCGACTGTTCGTGCCTCCTGAATTTCGCCGAAGCCTACACAACCGGTTCACAGCGTCTTGGCCCATTTAACACGAGTGACCCACTATTCCGTCCAATCAGAATTTCTCATTTAATGACCCATTGTATCACTCACTTAACCTAGAGAGCTTCAACCACGCATCTTATTAGGCATTGGAACTAAGGCACTAGGCATAGCCGCCTCCTCCTCCTGTTCAAGGGCGACAATGCTAGCCATGCAACGTGTTGAGGGTCAGGCATACTCGGCCGCTTGCGGCTACGAGGCAGACTTCATGACTCTTGAGGCGTATCAGGAATCGTAACTATGAATCGTAACTATGGCTAATTAACTAATTCGATCTGGTAGATACTCCAAGTTGTAGAGACATCGGAAGTATGAAATGCGTTCTTAGTTGCCACCTCCCCAAGAAATTCCTTATCCGACTGCTCTCCCAATTCAATAAACTTTCTTAAATAAGACTCGTTCACGACCTATCTAAATACACTACTATCAACTGGAGATGAGACAAAGTATTTCATGTTTTCCCATAGGTAGATTTCGCTCGCAATCGCGGTCACTATGTCAAAGTGATCATGCTCCTTAGGGTTGTATGGTTCAGTTGCAGGATTGGCTTCTCCCATCTCAAGGGGTACCTTTAGAGGTCTAGTGATCTCTTCTGGCTCGTCCCATGCATCTCCAGCTCCTTCGGATGCTATGTTTCTTGAGCTTGTCCTTCTAGAACGCAGATGTCGTACTTGTAAATGCGGCCAGCCTTTCGACCCAAACCTGTCGGCATTAAGATAATGGACCATGAAAGTTACTTCATAGCACTGTAGACAAGTTTCCTCCAAGCTTAAATTTGAAAAGGTCGCGGGCCACACCACAAAGCTACCCATCCCCTGTCTTTGGAGAGCTCGGCCTACTACTGAGCTCAGCGCAATAGTAACCAGGCGTTTATAAACATCGGTACTAGTGGTGAGAATAATAGCGTTCTCACGTGTGGCCCTACCAAACCATAGAGTAAATAGACACTCTCTGGGTCAAAGTAAAATTCCATAGCCGATCCAAGAGGCATAGCACCGGCAACCAGGTCTAGCGCTCGACTTGACGACAGCACAGTGCCGAGTACGAAGGAACGCCAGCCTTATCTACTAGGCAAGACTAAAAACGACGACGCCAAGCCGACAAGCAACTCCATTTCGATGGCATAGAACAAAATAATTGCTTCAATTAAGCTTAGGAAATACGCCATAACCAGCTGTATCTACACTAGTCTCGATTAGTTGAGTAGCTTGGGACTTAGCAAGAGAGGGAGGGGTATCTGGCGTTTGAGATGGTACGGCCAAAACGGCTATAAAATTGGTTAGCTGATCGCCCTTACGATATATAGGCTATTCTTTGTGCATACTATCTCTCGCCCCGAACTTCGCTTAGCGAGCTTCGTAGTCAAACAGCAAAGAAGTCGGCAAGCCGCAAGCAGATGTGGTTCGCACCACTTTACGGGGTGGGGAGTGGGGGCGCAAACGAGAATGAATTCTGGTTCCTTGAACCGGGTTAAAAAAACAACCCAGCACCTCCTGATTCTGGCTTCTCATGAGTAATGATTGTGCTTTTCCCGACTATCGTAATGGAGGGTCTTGTGCGCTGCGAGCCTGTATACCAGAAAAGAAGTCGCGAGACAAAATAATGCAGCTGTATAACTGACCTGCCGAGGGAGTATGCTTGTCCCAGTCTGAATACTACAGCACGTGTCTAGCCAAGTGCTCGCAAGTGCTTGGGCTTCCGGAAACGGTGGGTCTAGGCTGTCATTTTTTTTTGGCAGGCAAGGCAGACCATAATTAATGGCACCCCCGACACAGGCACTTTTTTAGTAGGAATTTATCGTTTTGAACAGCTTGCCCAATACCCCTTTGGGCGCTGCGCTCAGGTCGCCTGCTCGCCCTAGCACCATTCGCTCCGCCAAACGGATCCCCAAAATTTCTTTGAGCCCCATCCCGTTGTCCAAGCTTCTGCTTCAACCTCGACCCTTGCCTCGCTCGCCCGACGACGCCTCCGCAACGTGCCCCTTCCCCCCCGCCAGCAAACACCGTCGAAAAACGCTTCGGCTCTTCTGCACATCGATAGTTGACACGAACCTCGCGTCGGACCCCCGGACGACCGAATCGCGACCGGCCTCAACATGTCGACGGCGAACTCAGGCTTGACGCGACGCCGAGGAGGTGGTGGCGGCGGCGCCAGCGCGGCCGGTGGAGCATCCAACGGCGACGGTGAGAACAGCAATGCCATCAATCGGGCCAATTCCTCGTCGAATTTCAAGGACAGCACGCCCGAAACCAGCTACGAGAACAACGAGAATGGGCACAAGATCGCGTTCGACCCCCGGGACATCAGCGAGAGCGCCGAGAGGAGCAAGCAGCCCAAGCTCACCCTGATGGAGGAGGTCTTGCTGCTGGGACTCAAGGACAAGCAGGTTTGTGCCAGCCCAATGCTCTACCGTTTGCGCTCGCCCCCTTGACTTGCCCGCCGACATTGTGTCTCCTTCCGTTGGACGAGATAAATGACGCGACATTTGCTGACCCCGGTGGTACGCAGGGCTACCTGTCATTCTGGAACGACAACATCTCTTATGCCCTGCGTGGCTGCATCGTCCTGGAATTGGCATTCCGCGGCCGCATCAGCATGCAAAAAGACCCGTCGAGGCGGCGCTTCCCTTTACCAGACCGCGTTATCGAGGTTATCGATGACACACTGACCGGCGAGGTGCTGCTCGACGAGGCCCTGAAGTTGATGAAGACGAGCGAGAAAATGAGCGTCAGCTCCTGGATCGATCTCCTGAGCGGTAAGCCTGTGCTGGAACGAACAAATCCCCCGCGCCTGCTCCTAAAATCGATGCTAATTCTTGCCGCCTCCCGCCAGGCGAGACTTGGAATCTGATGAAGATTGGCTATCAACTCAAACAAGTGCGCGAGCGATTGGCCAAGGGCCTAGTGGACAAGGGCATTCTGCGGACCGAGAAGCGCAACTTCCTCCTGTTCGACATGGCCACGCACCCGGTCGCCGATGGCGGTGCCAAGGAGGAGATCCGACGCCGCGTCCGCAACGTGCTCACCCAACGCACCATCGTGCTCAACGGCTCCCAGTTCCTCCCCGAGAACCTCGACTTCCGCTACACGCGCACCATCGCCATGGTCTGCGCTGCCTACGCTGCCAATGTCCTCGAGAACGCGCTGTCGACTCTGGGTCACGAGGCCCGCGAACGGGCTTTCGCCCAGACCGACGAGCTGCTGGCCGAATACAGCCAGTGGCCGTTCGGAAAGAAGGCTACGGGCAATGGCATCGGTGCCAATCTGCCCCAGGTGATTGGCGAGGTACGCTCCTTGGCTGCTGGAGCCATGTGTGGCTCGTCCTGCGTCTCGGCCTGCTGCTAACTAGGTGTCTGTTTCTAGGAAGTTTCTAACGCTAAGGATAAGGAGCTCCAGCTCGAGGTGGTCGCCGCCTGCCTGAGCGTCTTCACCCGCCTTGACTCCCTCCTTTGAGCCGCTGATGTGCGACTCGGAAACACCGACTCCCCGAGCCAGAGGGCACTCCGCTGCCACCTTCGTTATTTACGCCCGCAACGAATGCTCGGACTGGAAAGTTTGTTGGCTACCCATGCTGTCGAAAGAAAAAAAGAAACAGGGACTGGGAACGGGTAGTCCGGCGTTCATGTTGTGCTTGGAGTCTTCGCGCGGTCTGCTTGTCTAGTGTTGTAGCAACTGCACAAAAGCAGCCCGCCAAACGAACAGGGAAGCCAGGTGCGTGATGGGAAGGAGGAAGAATTGTCCTGAGGGCCGGGGACTTGAACCGAGCTCGAAGACGAAGGGGGGGAATGGGAGGCATGCGCACAGAGAGGAGAGAGGGCGAGAGCGGTGCGCGTATGAGGACGACGGCAACAGGGTGCGGCTTAAAGACGGGAGTCAGCGTCAGGCTCCACGGCCAGCCATGTCCCAGAGAACGGGAACGGCCAGCCAGCTTCGGGCTTAATTCTCGGACCCCCTTCCACATGTTATACTAGGCATATTTCGGTATTGTTTTGCTTTTTCCCCCTCCACCTCGTCTCCCAACTTTGCCAGCTCCATTTTCTGGAAGAGGGCAACAGAGGAGTTGTTACGCAGCCATCTTGCATGCAACGAAAGTCCTTGAAGTATCCATTCGGTATTTTCGCAGCGGCGCCTGCCGGCATGTCCCGTCTAGGCCGCCGCTATGACATGCATAATGCACCGTGAACCACACCATCGACCTAGGCTGGGCGCAAGGAGTCCCACTGGTGCCGCAAATTACCCACGCCAGTCACGGTTTACTATTTGCGCAAAGCAAAGCAAATAGGCTTATATTGAACACATTTTTGGTCACTTCTTCCCAGTACGCAACGCCGACGGAAGACCCTATGACTCCACCCAGTATGCCGCATGTGAACGCCAAACACCTGAAAAGTACAGTGCGCCATGTCTCTCTCATGACGAGCCGATCGGTCACTTCCTCTTCCCGCTGGAGCCCCCGAAGCCACCTTCGAAGCCAGGTCGGTTCTTCTTCTTGCTCGCGCCACCCTTCTTCTTGCCCTTGCTGTGCTTGTCCTCCCTGCGCTTCCGGAGGTTGTCCTCGCGCTTTTTCTGCTTCTCTTTGATGGCGTTCTCGACGCCTTGGGATCGATCCTTCCACTCCTTCTCGCTCTTCTTCTTCGCCTTATCCTTGCGCTTGATAGCCTTCTTCAGGAGCGTCTCGTTGTCGTGGATCTTCTCACCCTCCGTCCTCCGGCGGGCAGCTAACCATGCCTCTTTCTCCATGACTTCCTTGCGTTTATCTTCGTTCATGTTGGCGATGCGACTCTTCTGCGCCTGGACCTTGAGGAGCTGGGTCTTGGGGTCCGAGGGGCCCTTCTTCTTGACATCGGGGCCTGACTTCTCATAGCTTAGGTCGTGTGACATCTGGGTGCCATCGGCAAAGGCGATGCGGCCGAAGGCGAAGTGATTTGCGCTCTGGTCGTCATCACGGTCCACCATCGGGCTTAGAATGCTACCGGGGGAGTTTCGTGCACTGGCCAGTGCCTCTTCCCGCTTCCGGTCCTCTTCTTCTTTCGTCTTCTGGCGCAGTTCTTTCTTGTGTGCCTTGCGTTGTGCTTGCTTCTCGCGGCGCGCCTCGATGAGTTCCTGCCTGGTACGAATCGGCTTGCCGTCTGGACCGTCGGCCTTGCGGGCTGCCCGCAGAGCCTCAATCTTGGCAGCAAGTCGAGCGCGTAGCGCCGTGGTGTCACTGGGGAGCTTGATGTATTTTGGCTTTTCCGAAGGTGCAATGGCAGAGGAGATGGAGGTTTCCGTGCTGGCCAACTCGGCTGAGTCGGGTTTCCCGGGGCCATCGAAGACTGGCGATGCTGGGGCGGACGCGGGACTCGATTCGGGAGAGGCGTCAGTATCCCTCGACACGATGCCCGAGACGTCTATGGGTTCCATGTCTTGGGTACCTTGTGCATCCTCTTCGTCCGCCTCGGTTGATGGTTTGACATCGTCCTTGGCAGGCGTCGAGCCGCTCTTTAGCTGCGCTGCCTGCGATGTTTGCACGACCACCGCCTGCTCTTTCTCGGCCATCAGCTGCCTCTTGGCCTCTTTTCGCTCCTCCTTTCGCTCCTCTTTCTTCACCCGCTTCTTTTCTTGCTTGGCTTTCCTCTTTTCCTTGACCGCTCGCGACTCCACCGCATTGGCGCCGGAGAGTCTCGGCTTCTTGGGAGACGATTCGTCCTGCTCAGGCTTCTTCCTAAGGCCTTCTCCAGGCTTCTCCCATTCGATATCTCCCTCTTCTTCGTCTTCCCAATCGCCTTCATCCTCTTCTTGCATCTCCTGAAGCTTTCGCTTACTCCGAGCGCGCTCGTCCATGACTTCCTTGGCATTGCGGTTTAGTTCGCTATCGGGATCGAGCTTGCCTCGCCTCGCTGCTTTAGCTTCGTCCTTTGTCTGTTTCTTTTGCCGCCAGTTGTCCTGGATGGTTCCATGGAGATTAGCCAGTGTCCTACGGCGCACATGGTCCGGAGGGTGATGGCATGGCGCCAGCAAACTTGGCTGCGAGCATGCCAGGGCGGGGACATACGTTGGAATCTTCTCCGTAGTACATTTTCGCCGGAATCAAGGACAGAAGGCCATCGAACGCCTTCGCATGGCCGCGGAGGCGCTCCTATCCATTCGAGTCAATCAGACGGGCTTGGTCGTAGCACGACCGCCAGTTGGCGGGGCATAGGCAGGAGACGAACCTGTAGACTGCTATCCCCCATCGTGGATTGTCTGCCGGGAGTCTGCTTGGAGGAGGAATGGCACCTAGGATTGACGGGCTGCCTGGCAAGTGCAAGCGGAAGACTTGTTGACGATCGCGCAGTCAAGGGCCAGACTGGACGCTGGGTTGGAGAGCCAGAGGAAAAATCGAGAGGCGGCGGTTCCACCGGTGATTGGCGCACGCGGGCCGAATTTTCAGACCACTGGGAATTTTTCAGTGTGGGGCGCGAAATCTTGGCGTTGTTCTGCCCCGAGGCGGTGAATGACTTATAAGTGGTAGGCAGCAAAGCAGAGCGAAGGAACACCAGAATGAGACATTCTACAGATCAAAGACACATCAAGAATATTCCAATAAGAGTCGAGGAAAGATCCTATGCTATCTCTACGCTCAAGACTTGGGACGTCGGCTGCTGTCTTCGGCGAAGGGGACCGCGGGGCACCGGGATGCTGACTACCCACCCGCTCACTGCTAAGGATATTTTGACCGTTTGTTTAGAATGTAGCCCTGATTCACTGTTGCCATAAGCGTATATAATCATACTTGAGCTTGTACATATATATCCACAACGCCTTGAACACCTTGAATGTCTCATTGCCCATGCCCCTGTCCTTGAACGCCGCGCTAGATGCAGCAAACCAATCGTGATACAGTGAGAGAAACGGCTTCTCGCTAGGTGAACAAAAAGCGAGATAGGTCGAGTCGGTTGGACTTCGGCATAGGTCCTTCTCCAGTCTCCCCGGAATCCAGCTCGTTCTCATCGTCGCTGTCGGGGATGATCTGGTCCTCGCTTCCGAGCGGCCGGTTCAGAGCCTCCACTTCCGCCATGTCAACCTTCGGCAGAGGCACAAAGGCCGGGTTGACTGGGTGTGATTTAAAACTGAGTCGCTTACCCTTCCCCGGCTTGGATTCCTTCGGCGTTGTCGGTGGGGTTGGCCTATTGGGCCGCATAGCGTTGGCCCCTAGCCGTTGGAGCGGTGTTACCATGGCCGGCCGAGAAGAGGGTGGTGCACTCGACCCGGACGATTCTGCCTTCTGGCTGCTCTGGATGCTGGACGCTGGCGTTGGCAGCCCATATACCATTCGAGTGGCTCCTTGCGATCCAGGTTTGGAGACCTGGGGCGTGTAAGAGAACTGTCGTAACGATGTCTTCAGCGGCTCCTTGACTTCTGAAGCGTCTATATCTGATAGGGCTGGCAGCGACGATACCGGAACTTCGACGTCTTCGTCCGTAGTAATATTGTCGCTTGCGGCATTCTGTACCTCCGAATCCATCCGCCTCTCAACGCTGGGAGACTCCTCGAACACCTGAATCTTCTTGCTGGTCCTCCGAGCTTTGGTTGAGTGCCATTCCGTAATATCCGGGAGACTGAGCAGCGCTTCTTCGACCGAGTCATCTGATAGCAAGATGAGGTCCGTCTTCTTATATGAGCTCTTCGTGCTGCTAGGCGGGAAGAATTTGCTCCTCTCTGGTGTTGCCTGAGGGGCGCTGTCATCAGGGGACAGGTCCTCGCACAGGCGTGCTTTCTTTGGGGGCCTTGTGAAGGGGCTGGCCTCTTGACATTCTGGCAGAGACGGTCCAGTTGTTCGTCGACGAGATTCCGAGTGCGTGCTCGCGTCTCCCAGGTCGAGCAGGCTAGATATGGGCTCAGTCTGCCTTCTGAGGCTTCGCGTAGGTCTAGATGCGGCAGTTATCCTCGAGGTAGCTGAAGTTGGTGCCGTCTGGTCTTGGATATAAGGCCGGGGCAGTGGGAATACGCGAGGGAGAAGGCCGTGTTGAGTCAAACTCGCGACCTGGGCAGGCTCGACAACGAAGCAATTGGGGTCCATTTCCCCCAGAGGAATGCGATGGGGACCCTTGAAGTAGGAATCAATGGGTTTCCCTGCAGGTTTTTTAGGCCCAGGCGCAGTAGCAGTGGGAGAAGAAAGCCCTGCTGGTTCGCCGATTCTTCTCTTCCCGGCCATCGGTGGAAGAATGATCGGTTCTTTGGTGATCGGGTTGATATCGCCGGCAGCAATAGCTCGAGCTAAATGGGTGTCCACATGGGCCCCGATAAACGGCATATTCTCGAGGTCCAACGTTGAATCCGGCTCAGTCAAGAACACGATGTCCTGCTTCTTGGGGCAGAACACCCGCTGGTAGATGAAGGTGAGCTCGGCTTGCTTGAAGGAAGCCAGATAATTTTCGGAGATTTTGTGCTTTCCGTCAAATTGGAGCATCTTGATGACGCGCTCCGGAGTCTTGCATTTTCGGATCATCCGATGCGCCGTCTTCAGGCCCACATTGCTGATGCCCTCGAGATAATCGCAGCCGCTAAATATGGCCATGTGGCGGAATTCAGCGTCTGTCCATCCGGTCAGGCAGACCTCGCGAACGGCGCAGAAGTCCTTCCGGTTGATCTCGATGCATTCGCCGTGCTGGCCTAGTTTGGTTAAGAGCCGCTTGGCTCCGAACACAAGAATGTCCGAGTCTTCAGAGATTATACCATTTATGAGGCCCTGCCGCTCCAGGTAGACCAGCTGAGCATCTGCTTCGTACGGAGCAACCACATACTGAACACCGGCGGACTTCAATGCCTCGATGAAGTGGCGTGCCATCTCGGGGGTGACGTCAATAGCCTTCTGGAGCTCTGTAAACGCCTGCGTCTGTTTGCCGGCCTTGAATAGCTCCATTCCCGTCTTCTTGCTGGCTTCCCGGCGCTTCTCGCGCGATGCCTCCGTTCCAGCCTTGCTCGGGAGGAAGTCTCCGTCGAGCACGATGTACGGCGTCACGCCGAAGTACTTCATCATATTGACGCGGTGCATGGCGTAGTCGACATATCTAAGCCTCTATCAACACATGCCCTCGGAGAGAGGCTCGCCCTTCACCTACTTGCGAGTTGGTTTGCCGAGTGCGAGATCAATCGCACAGGCAATGGCGCCACGGTGCAGCCATCCGTAGCCGTCGACTCCTAGGACTTGACCCGAAAACTTCTTGAGCTCGGTAGGTCGCTGGATGGACTTGAGTAAAGGGAGGAGGCCTAGGAGGTGAGGTCAGCCTCCGCATGGAAACCCAATCTATGAACTGCCTACCGGACACGCCCATCCTCGAAGAGACGGTGGGGTCGGCTGCTCGATCGTTCTATTGCGTTCTACAGTGCGTGATGCGGTGGGGAGGTCGAATTATGGGAGCCACGACGAGGACTCGGCCATAAGGCTTCATATAGCGCGTGATCTGTTGCTTTGGTGCGGAGCGAGAGCAGCGATGACGCGACTGCCTCCAGTAGGCAGCCTATTTACTTCACGACGCGTCCTCGGGAGCACGAGAAGTGGAATGGATGAAGGCGAGAGGTCCCAAAATACTCGGAAAAGAAGTCAGGCGAGGAGAAACGAGTATGGAGAGGGGATGAGCGCTGTCGAGGGTGCTAGAGGGAGGGGTGAGTAGGTAAGTAGCTACTTGCCTTGGGTCGGACGGCTCTGGACCAGGACGCGATTTCCGGGATGGACATTAACAAGTGAAGGAACGCGTCGGGAGCCGCCTTGCCGTTACCCCCACAACCAAGGCACCCCTGTTTAGCGCGGGGTTCCCGTACCCAGCTGCAACCACTCAAGAGGGCTGACGTCCACTTTAAAAAAAAATACCCCACCAAAATTTTCACATGGACACCAAGTGAGCAGACCTCGATTGAAACCAGAACACCGCCAACGGCCAATCTCGCCCATAACTCTAGATCATTCGCCCAGAATACCAAGCGCATAAGACGGTCAAGATGCCCAGCTCACTTGAGAAGACGAGAAAACATATCTCGAAGAAGAGAAATGGGGTTATGGATTCGATGCACCAGAACAGCAGGGATTCCAAGCGTCTGCACAAGGCCCAGGTGCGGGATGAGCGGCTCGAGAAGATGGCAGAGGCCCGGAGGAAAAAGGACCAACCTCTACGTACGCTTGCCCCTTCCATATCTTGAAAACTGTCTGCGAGCTGTGTTGGCAATCCGGGACGAAGTCATACAACAGAAGAGGCTGACGACTGAATAGTCGAGAGGGTGTCCTTTTTCCAAGAGGCTGTGCGAGAGAATGGCATCAAACCCCTCGACTTGGAAGCTGTCCAGTCCAAGATTAGCGAGTCAGTCATTCCCTGCTTTCCTATGAGATGATGATTATGCTGACTGTTGCTAGGTTCGTGCATCAGTATGATGAAGACTATGAAACGGCGAAGAAAGGCCGTCGCCCAGGCAGACCAGCTTCAGTCAAGGAGGATTTGCTTCGCATGAAAATTACGGCCCTCGAAAAGGAGCAGACCGATGGCTTCTGTGCGTACCGAGCATCCGATCCATGTTTCTCAGCTCGGCTAACCACCTCTCCAGACATCCCTGATCTCACTGCAGAAAAGACCGTTGAACTGCTCGACCGCTGGGAGGGCTCTTGGTCCTTCCTGGCAAATTTTGCTTGGGTCAAGGTATCTGGCGATAACATCAAGCCATCCAGCTTCCCGCCAAAATGATAGAAACGGATACTCGAGCGGGAACCGATTCGAAATGCTGAGCTGTCGGTCTCTTTGCCTGGGCGATTCCGTTCCCACCACCGATCAAACCCATCAGATCACATTGCGCTTTTGTTCAAGCGGGGTCGGTGTTCCATCTCACCCAACCAATCTAGGGCCGATGTTTCTCGAGGACCAGTTCTCGTACAGAAGAGACCCCTCTTCCGGGTACGTGCCTCGTGGTCACGCATAGGTTGCTGGTCTCTGCCCACTTGGCAGCAAATATCCTTCCGCTTCCTCGAGTCTCGGTATCACAAACCATCACGCAAACCCTTCAGAGAGCATTTGCCTCGACACGGCCTAGCCTGTAGTGCATACACCTAGCTACCGCGCAGTGCCAATGCCAACTCAGAGGGGCACACTACATACCACGGGCTGTGAAGACATTTGGATGGCTTGGTTAGCACTGCACATACTTTGGACCACTTTGAATCTGCCATGGCGCCATGCTCTGTATGCAGCTAGGTTGGCGAGACCTCCGGGTGGGTAGAAGTCGCCCACAATGTCTATTAGGCAATGTTTTCACTCCACGACCGAGGCAAAGCAGATATCTGATATCTGGTGAATTTCCTCATAGCACAAAGCATAGCCCTATTCTTAGACTTGCTCCCCTAGCGATACCCGAGATATTCTACCTCTTGTTACATGAGCAGCCACGCGCTCTCCCCGCATGCCCTTGTGAAGCACCACATGGTGCTACTCTGCTTCTTCTCGGTCCTTTCCTTCCCAAGATGGGTCTGAGCAGAACAACTTAGTCTCTTCTGTGCTCTGGCATTGGCCGAAGCGGAATCGCCCTTAGGTCCGACGGTACGTCCTAGTCCAGTAAGCCAGCATATTAGATCCCAGCCGGAGAGCGCGAAGAGAAGGCGACCACGTAGGAAACGGCAGACTGCCTCCTGAGCAGACTCTCGGTTATCGCGCCAGTTCATTGGCTCAGATACATAGGGTAGTGCATATGGTTTTTTGCAGGGTGTTATTATGTCCGTCCCGGAGGTTTGGTATCTTCTTGCTTTCGTATCTATATACTAGCTATCCCAGCCCTACGATATCCGAATCATCGCTACCGCTCCAAGTCATCATCTCGAAGTGCAGCCCCATCTAGTTCCCGGACGAAGAAGTAAGGAAGACGCCCTAGCGCTGCAACACCTTGGAGGTCACGCCCCCGAGCCTCAGATAAGCTCGGCGAATCCAGCTAACCAAGACTGGGTACCTAGATATGTGCCACTTTACAACCCACGTTCGTGTCTGCTGTATCTGCAGCATCGAGGATATGGTGCTGATCTCAGAGAAGTTCTGTGCAGCAGCCAAGGTTGGGGGGGTCTTTGGGAGCTGTGGTACTGGTCCGCTTAGCCAGAAAAACCAGCGTCGATATCGCTGTTGGGACTGCAAGGGATATGTGGGGACAATATCACACAAGGCAACTCGTAGGCGGCTCGGTGGCGTGCGATGAGTTAGCTGATGATGGAGGATCATCCTCTGTAGTGATCGAAGTCTGCTTAGTCACGAGAAAAAAAAAAAGGTCTATTGGACCCCTGACAAGGGCCTGTCTTGGCAAAGCATAATAGTCTGTGCACCTAGGCGGGATCCATCGAAAAAAATTCTGGGAGCTGCTTTTCGCGACAGCTTCGAGGGTCATATTTTAGCTTCCCATTCGCCTTTAAACACCGTTTCTTTCTAGTTCCTGCCGCATCACCCCTCGAATTGCACCCGACCAACTCCTCTTTTTTCTTCAAAACATATCTCAATCAAGCATCATGATGTCAATTCGGGCCATCGCGCGCTCTGCGCCCAGGGTTCTCTCGCGCGCCTCTGCTACCGCCATCCGGCCGTCGCCGCTTGCGACCCGTGCGAGCAGCCTCCTCAAGTCCCAGACGGCTTTTCTGCGCTCACAGCAGACATCAGCCTTCTCCACGTCGCTCTTCCGCAGAGCACCTGCTGGTGAGACGGACCAGGAGCTGTCGGCTAAGCTCGCCAGCGAGATCGAGTTCGAGCAGGAGGTCAAGGAGAACGAGCCTTTGCCAGCTAGCATCAAGGACTTTCTGGACAACGGCCCATTCGAGATTCAGGACATCCCAGGGAAGGAGGAGGTAGTGTTGACCCGCACCTTCGGCAACGAGAAGTATGTAATCCCATCCAACATTGGCCCCTTTGGCCAGTTTCTCCATGCGCTCGAGTCAAGGCTAATAAAGCTCCAGGATTACCGTCTCCTTTTCCATCGCCGACCTGCAGAACTTTGACCCCGAGGCTTTCGACGAGGACCCCGCGCTTTCCGACGAGGAGCTCCAGGCTGACCAGGATGGCCGTCGGGCCCCGGAGCTAGAGGAGGAGGGCTTTGACGACAGCGAGGCCGCCGTGCCGTGCCGCCTCAACGTCGTGGTGGAGAAGCCGGGCAATGGCGCGCTGAGCATTGAGGCGAGCGCCCAGGACGGCGCCATCGTGGTTGAGAACCTTTACTACTACAATGACGCCAAGCTGGCCCACGGCAAGTCGGCCGAGGTTGTGCACGCTGCCCAGGACGCCTACCCCGGCCCTCCCTTTGGCAGCCTAGACGAGGACTTGCAGATCTTGCTCGAGCGGTACCTGGAGGAGCGCGGCATCACCCAGGCGCTCGCTGTCTTCGTCCCCGACTATATGGATGTGAAGGAGCAGAAGGAGTACCTCGCGTGGCTGGGTAACGTTAAGGGCTTCATCGATGCTTAAATGCACATGAGAGCTGGCAAGCCGCTAGGGTGCGGGTGTACGAGATGCGCAGGGGGCAGGGGCTCGGATCGGGTCGACCCGCGCTTAATGACTTGGGCTTTTCTCTGATTGTCTTTTTTATTCCACTCTACCTTGATATCAACGAAACTAGAAATGTACATTATAGTAGGCATGGAGCCATCGTCCAGATCGGAAGGCACTGTGGGGAGGCTCAGTCCCGGGGGAAAAAAGAAAGCAGCGAACATGCAAAAGGGAATGGATGCATAAATTCGTCCAGATAGTGGCCGCCATTGCTGCGTGCCGCGCCAAATCATGCCACTGGCTAAGCTTTTACAATCTCCCGTCGCAAGCCACTTCAGCGCCATAGCTAGCTTAGTCATTGAAGTCTGGCCTTGATGGCCAACCGCGCCAGCTGAGCTAGCTAGAACCCCTTTCCAGCTCAATTCTCCATCAAGAGCCTGCCGTCTTTCTTTCTTGAACCCCAAATTTCCGGGCGGTTTTTCGTTGTGGAATCCCCAGTCGGTCGAGAGACAAATAACATCCTCGCGGGGTCGCAGGCCAACAAAGGAAGGAAGGATCTTTGATGCCGTGGTCGAGCCCGCGATCGCAGCTTCTCTTGCACCATTGAAAGTCGCCCCTTTAGGCTGCTTCCGTATTGACACCATACTCTGGTACGCCTCACTGCACACGCCCGGCTTTCCTCACTCAGCGGCTGACGGTGGGACATTCGAAACCAAGTGGACTCATCGTGCTGCTTCCATGAGTGGAGACGGCGCGGCAGAGCCCAAGTATGGGGACCGCGAGTATGAGACGCGGCATTCCAGCGAAGATGAGGAGGCCCAGCTCCTCGAGACTGAGGACTTCGAGCAATTCGAGATAGAAGAGGAGAGTCAGGCCGCACCGAAGCATCTCCGGCCCAATTCAGACCGGACGCCTGCCCGCCGTTGCTGCTCACTTCTTTATGGCCCCCACCCTCCGCGCCCACAATCCATCAGGCCACTTTTCCCCTTCATACAGGAGTCTCCTATCCGGCTACTCGACCGGTGGGCGCCAAAGCGGTGGCAGAGGGTCACGCTTCTGGTTGTCTACCTGATTGTTTGGGCTATCGCCTTTGCGGCCCCTCTACGCAAGGGCAAGGGTGCCGTAACGGACGATCTCGGGCGGACCGTTCGGCAGCTCAACTGCGTTGACACTCTGTGGAGACGGAACAATGAGTGTGGTCTCGATGGCATCGACTGCAGGCCGTTTTCCAACGAGTCTTTCGCCTTCAGATGCCCGGCCAACTGTGCTGGTGTCAAGCTGCTCAACCCCCACCACGTGGGGCTGCAGGACGTCAACTATCGGCCCTTAGTCGTTGGGGGACCCGTGTACCGAGGCGACTCCTTCCTCTGTGGCTCGGCAATTCACTCCGGTGTAGTCGACGATGCGACCGGCGGCTGCGGGGTCGTTAACCTTGTCGGTAGCTACTACGAATTCTATTCGTCTGAGCAGAACGGGATCGAGTCCATCAGCTTTGACTCTTACTTTCCCCTGTCGTTTTCCGTCGCCAAGGACTCCCATATCCAGTGCGAGAGCAAGGACCCTCGGGCCCCCATGTTTATATTGTCGCTGCTGTTTACCGCAGGACTGTCGCTCTTCACGACATCGCCGGCAGTCACCTTCTTCGTGAGCTTCGTCAGCATTTACCTCCACGTGGCTTTGGTCTCGGACCCCCTGAATGTTTCTGGGCCTAGCGCGACAGTCCTCCCGCGGCTGTTTTCCTGGTTCCTCGGGACCTTTTTACCGGCCATGTTCTGTGCCGCCGTTCTGTACTTTACTTGCGTGCGGCGGTCTCTCCAGAACTTGACGGCCCAGTTCGAGAAGACGCTACTGTGGCTCGGGGGTTTCTGGTTCGGCGCTCTATCAAACTACACGTTTGACTGGATCCCCCTCTCCCGACTCACGAGTCACGATCTTGAACAACAGCCAGGAGCGAAGTTGGCGCTGGCGGGCGTTGTGGTTGTCCTCGTCCTGATCGTGGCCCAGCAAGCCTATTTCTTCTGGGTCGAGGGACGGTTACCTCGCTACCTAGCTCTGTATGGTCTCTTCATTGTGGCCATTCTACTAGCTCTTGCGATGCCGGGGCTCAAGCTGCGCATTCACCATTACGTGCTAGCTCTCCTCCTGTTGCCAGGGACTAGCATGCAGACGCGACCTGCTCTCCTCTACCAGGGTTTGCTTCTTGGCCTCTTTGTCAATGGAGTAGCGCGGTGGGGGTTCGCTCCTGTCCTGGAGACCGCCGCGGCGCTCCGAGGGGACGGAGAGTTCGGCTCCCTTCTCCCCGTATTCGTCGAACCCCTGATCTACCTAGACACTTCGACGCCCAACATTAGTTTCAAATGGAAAGAAAGTCCCGGTATATGGAGCTACGACGGAATCAGCATTCTCGTCAACGACGTCGAGCGCTACCGCGGCTTCTTTGCCGAGGTAGCGCCCATGGAACAGACATTTACATGGACGCGGGAGCCGACGCTCAAGACACATGAATACTTCCGGTTTGGATATGTCAAGGATGGCATTGCTCTGGACTATACAGAGGCGGCGATTTGGTTTGCCAATGGAACTTGGAGTAGAGGCGCTGCTTTTTATAGATAATTTGTACTCTCGCGTGGCAAATCGCCCTAGGATATCTAAACGACCGGATAATTAGGAAGGAATTGTCGGTCACGGACATTTATGCCCACTATCACGACCATCTTCTGCTCAGCCAGGTGCATTCGATAAGCTGAGTGACACATAATCCAGCATTCTCCTGTATAGGTTGTGTGATTGTGGCTATATGAATAGGAAATAATACACTATCGACGGGACAGGGCCCTGGCAAGCGTCTAGCTCTTCGTGTGCTTCAATGCGAATTCGATACCGTAATCTGCCACCTCTTTCCAGCCTTCCTGGTTTACAATGCCGTGGGTTCTTCCTTCAAAAACCTTTAGCTCGACCACGGCCTGCCCGGTCTTGTCGTAGGCCGCAAATTCTTTCTCCACGGTGCTCTTTGGCACAACGTGGTCGTTCGTGCCTGCAACGAGAAGGAGGGGCGCACGGCATTCCCTCCGGAAGTCGACGTGAGCAGGACCCTTCGCTTTAAGGCCCCCGAGAGCTCCTTCCCATAGCACGTGGGCTACGCTGGGGATTGAATACCGGTCCCAGAGGGTCTTAGACTCTGCTGGAGCTAGATGGTTCCCGAAACAATAGTGGAACTGATTCTCGGTGATCTTGACGGTGCTTCCCATATCAAACGGATTCTTAAGCACAGGGAACGTTGCCTTGACGGTGCTGAACGGAAGTGAGAAAATGCCGGCGGGCTGGGCCGGCGACAGGGCAATGCCCGCGCGACCGAGGCCGCGGGATAGAAGGATCTGGGTAAAGAGCCCACCGAAGCTATGGCCGATGATAATCGGGGGCGAAGGAAGCGCCTCGATGAGCGAGGCGTAATGGTCAACGATCTTCTCGATGGTGGCACTGGCGATGGGCTGCGGGTCTGCACGGATGTCCTGGGGCGAACGATCATCGATGCCTGGCCACCCAGGGGCGATGACTTCGTATCCCTTGCTCTCGAGGTAAGAGATCCATTCTTCCCAGCAGAGAGGCGTCATCCAGAGCCCATGGATGAGCACGACCGTGTCTTTGGGAGTGGCGGGTTGCTCCGCCATGTTATAATCCAGTAAGGCAAGCAAGGCTTGGCACAGTAAAGGTAAGTACCGGGAGTAGAGTATACTTGGTCTGACAACCTTGAGGAACGTGGGTTCCGGCGGTATTCATCGGGTAGAGCTGCACAGAGCCCTTAGTCTATATATATAGTACGGCATTTCGTCGACCAGATACATGATAGCTCCTCCAGGCCTATGGCAAAGACAGAAGAGGCAGCTGAGCAGGTTCAAACACATCGGCATGCATGGTCCTCGAAGCGAACAACTGTTTTGAGTTTGGATCTTGTTGCAGTCCGGGTCGCATCGGGACTAGATACGAGCTTGATGTCTGGGTCTAGAGAAAGTATTGATGCAAGGCGTGCTAGCACAATGGAAGGTTTAGAGCGCCTTGTTCGAATTGAGACAATCAGGTTGAAGTCTCCCAGCGAATTGTATGCCTAGAAAGCGCCATAGGCACTCTCGAACCCCCTCTCGAATCATGCCGCCATCGTGAATCCTGCCGCCGCCGTATGCAGGACCCTTAGTAATGAAGAGAATGTGGCTCATGTCGAGGAGTAGTCAGCACATCGGCCCGAGCGGGCGCCTGCCGGCTAGAATCCCGGGTACATGCTCCGTTAATGGCTAGAAAAAGCCAGCTTTCGTGCTTGTGGGTGTGCATCAAAGTATGGCGTTGACATCAAGGCTCCGGGCCATCACATACCTAGCTATAGACGGCGACTAGGTTAGTTAGCCAACTTTGCTCTAATCATACAGAATAATGACCAAGCTTATTAATCTGACAGTTTTGAGAAGCGGGCATTATTCGTTCAACTACGTCTCTAAGCTGAGTCTCCAGCAGAAAAACTAGTCGGGCAGCCAAGACCCGAGTACCGCAGTTGTCCAGAATTCGTTCTACATTTGCAGAGAAACGGTCTAAGTTCTCTTGTGGAGGAGATGAGTATAGATTAAATGAAGATTACGCGCGAGGCTCGTGGCAATTATATGGCTATCAGAGCATACACTAGGCCACCAATCGCGCAGGCAGTAAGATTGGGAAATGCAACAAGAGAGCCGGCGTTCGTAACGACCGGCGAGCCCCTAGATGCAGTCGCTGAAGGGCGAATAGGGTTCCTCGTGGAGCTACTGGAGAGTGATGGTGAAGAAGTTGGCTTATCGGGAGGCAGAGGCGGGGATGACGGCGAAGCTATACTGGCAACAACAGGCGGGGGTCGCGTCAATATGGACAGAGCAACCTGTGGGCTTGTTTGGTGAGATATACATGCGTGGCATGATAGACTTGGGGAATATCCCGGGACGACCGTCGTGTATGTGGTTTTCTCGCAACTACCGCAAGTCTGGAATGTGATGGTCTGGATTGTCTCTGTCACAGATGACCGGGATGTCTGTTCCGGGTTATTAATATTCTCGTGAATTGAAGGGACAAGGTTTTCTCTTACTACTGTGACCGTCAGTGTGCTACTTGGCTCAGGAGTCCCTAGGATGCATGGATAGCAAGGATAATTTGTGGTTGACGTTGCACAGATCGACCGCGTCATTGTAGCGAAAACATCCGTGACTGTCTCGGTGACTGCCTGCATTTTAGTTTTGTGCTGGACACGGGTTTCGTGCTGCTTACTTGTTGCGTTGTCGGGGCAGACTTCAATCATCTCGACAATATATATGATCTCTATGCCAATCCAACTGTCACACTCGCTTGAGGTCGACGGGAGGGGGGAGATGACACTCAAAGTCCGTGAAGAAGAGGACTTTGTATGTGTATGATGGCGAGAAGAGAAGATATGGCTGACTGAAGAGTGAAAGGTTGACTCAGGGGGGCAGATGGAGCCGGGCTCGGTCGGTTCTGTGGAAATATTGATCCATGAGGTGGTCCGAAGGGCCGCAGGTGTAGTGGCCACCGGCAGGAGAGAGGAACGAGATAGACCAGAGGATACAGGAGCAGACGGACGGCTTGTGGAGGAGACGTGTGAAAGGTGAACCGACGAGGTGCTGTTTATCTTAATACTTGTCGTATATGAAGACTCCAGACTTGTTGTTACTATGATGGACTGGCCCACACTGCTGGCAGGCGCTCGAGGGTTCGAGGTGGTATATGTTTGGTTCTGCTCTCCGGTAACCGTCTGAGATGAACTAGAACTGCTTAGAAGCGAAAGAGGATTTGGTACAGAAAGTATGGATCCCAGCAACGGAATTGATGAGATTTGAGAAGTTAGGATGGTAATTGTAACACCGGGCTGTCCCGGATTTGACACCAAAGATGACCCTGGTTCACTGCTTGGGGGAGATTGTGGTGACAGGGTCAGGGATTTGCTCGTGAAGCTAGATGACTCCACTGAAGTGGTCTGTAGGAGACTACTAGGCTGTGATTGCGACTGTACGGGCAGCTGGCTACTTCCAGACCCCGGAGATAGAACTGACGAGTTGCCGAATGGTGCGGACGGCTGTACGGTGACGGTCTTCGGTTGCTTCACGGTCGTAGATGCGGGCTGTCTAGAGGGCTGGGTGGTTCCTGTGCCCAGGAGAAGTGTTGAATCTGTAGTTGACCGAAGTTGCTGCGTTGTGCCGTTTACTGTGCTGGGAGAAGGTTCAGTGGTAACGATGCTTGGTGGTGGTGGCCCAGGAGAGCCGGAGAGCTGCACACTGCCTGTCACTGGAAGGATTGAGGATACCACAGATGAGCTAAGAGACTGAATTGTCCCATTCAGGAACCCGGAAGGAGAAGAGGTGGTTGAGAATAGAGTCAAGGTGCTAGGAGGCAGATTGATCGAGTTGGACGGAGAGGTCAGGTCAGAAGAGAGGCTAACTGTGGGCAAGGGCAGAGATGAGGCAATAGTCTCCGTGCTAACAGCAGACCCCGGACCCGTGGGACCCGTTGCATTAGTCGGAGGAGATAATATAATAATAGAAGACAGTGGTTCAGACGGAACGGGAGGGTTCAGGGTAATTGTGACAGGCGGCCGGGTTCCCACAGTTGTGCCATTCGCCGGGGGCAGGGGCAATATCGAAATCGGCGAGATAGACGGGAGAGGAGGTACCACTGTAACAGTAAAAGGAGGGACTGGTGGGGAGATAAATGAGCCTGGTGGAATTACAGTTACATTTGCGGGTGGTGTAAGTGAGGATGGGGTAGAAGAAGTGGACAGGGCAGGCGAAGTATTCTCGGGTGTACTTGAAGATTCAGGAACCATGATCGTAATAGTTACCGAAGTTTCTGGTAGAGACGTTTGGGAAGTAGAAGGATGGGTTATGGTGATATTATGTGGAAGAATCTGTGAAGTACTTCCTATGCTAGAAGTGAGGTCTTCTGGCGGCAAAGTAGAGGCGGGCAGAGGCGGAACCGTCAGGCCACTTGACGGGCTTGTAGTTGAACTGAAGAAAGAAGCCACTGCTGTCGTTGGCAAAGTTCCGTTAGAAGCCGGAGGAATAAATGAAGACGAAATGGTAAGGGTCGTTGAGACGCTCGCTGGCGTACTTGTCGTGTTATTCAACGTTGCGGTTGGCACTGCCGCCGAGGAGTTCGGGAATAGGGTTAGAGTCGGAGTCGAAGGCAGAGAGCTATGCAACTCGTTAGCGAGGCAGTTGTTTCTCCGCTGCTAGAAGCCACATGCCTAGAATTTGAAAAGCGGACAGTGCTAGATATGGTCGATGAGCTCGAGCTGTTCGAAGGCGCCGGGCTGCAAACGCCGGGGCCCAACACTCCGTTCAAGCATCGACAAGTTGCGGAGCAGAGATTCCCCGGGGTCCCATTGAGGTCGCCATTGTCGCATTCCTCGCCGAACTCAGGCTGTGTGATGTTGTTACCGCAGCCCAGGGGCGTAACCCCGCGAGCAATAATATAAGGAATGCCCATTGTCCCATCCGCAAATGATTGCTTCCCGACCCCTGTGGCGTTCTCGGCGATGGCTAGAGGGACAAATGCATTGGGCTCGATAGTCGGGTATCCGGAGAAGACCTCGTGCACACTGCAGGACCAGTTGCTCAGAGAGGTATCGTTGACCCTGGTCAAGGCTGAGGCGTTGGCAACGAGGTGGGCGGCATTGTAGCAGCTGAGATCGCCCCTGACGTTGAAGGTACCGAACTCGGACAGGCTCGAGACCGTTGCGTTCTCGAAAGCACCATAGTAGCATGAAAGAGAGAAGTACAACCCCGTGCCCTTGGTTCCCGATGCTGCAAAGCTTATCGTATCCTTCATCAAATCGGCAGCCCCCGGGCGAGACTTGGCGTGGTACGAAGGGTCTGTTCCGATGAGTACGACATTTCCCTGTACGGCGGGCGACCAAGTCCCCTTCGTATCATCCAGGAAGTCGATGCCGCTCAGTCTACCGCAATAGGGATCAGGCACAATTATGGCTCTGTACTGAGCAAAATCGGCCGTGGTCAAGTTGTACCACTCCGACGCGTTCTTGCAGACATAAGCTGGGATCGAGGACATTAGGCCAAACCTCATGTCTCTCCTGAGGAGCCACTTTACCTGTCAGGCCTACTGCACGAATCTGTTGATATTCCACATCTGTCATGTTGAAGGGAAAGAGCAGGTCGGCTTTTCCCGCAGCATAGCTGAGGCCGGCCAGACTGGCGACGGCCAGAAGCCTCCATGGGGCGGTACGCATCGAGAGGGCAGGGAATGGAGGAAGCTATTAGGGATTCCGGTGCTTTAAGTCTGTAAAATGAATGGGAATGGCCACGAGTATGAGATCTCTCTCGAAAGGAGGAAAGGAAGAGGGCGAGAGAAGGCGGGACAGCTCCTACTACTTACGAGATAGAAGATGCCTCGTGGATTTACAGACCGGCTCTCTCGACCCAGACGTCGAGATTTAAGGGCATAACCTCAAACACCCAAAAGCCGCGGGTTCATGTTCAACTTCAAGCATTACACAGATGAGATTAACAGCATCCACCCGCCTCCGTGGATGCTGGCTGGCGACATTGCCTGGCGATGATCATTGGGGCATGTCCTCGGCGCTATGGCTCGATGGCAAACAGGTCTTGAGTAGGACATCTTGAATCAGAGGAATCAGAGGCTTGCTGTTAGCAGAAACACCTGACCTCCTTCTCTAGCATGAGGCGGCGATGTGAAGGCCACACCCTGGCTTCCTGCGTCTTGCCAGGCAGTCGGGCATCGCCCATGCCCGATGGTCTTAACCTCTCCTCTGATTCCCTTCATAAGGGCCGGTTAGATATTTGAGAAACTCTATCCGGGAGGCGTACTTGTGAGATATTCTGTGCCCAGACGCAATCTCGGATCCAGACTGCACCACCTAAGCAGACTAACAGTCTGGCGGCTGAGGTGGCTACCTTGGGTAGTGGACGAGCCGACCTGGCATTTGCTTTGAACACAAACATCGACAAGCAGCCGGGAAGGAGTCCCTCAGGTGCGGAGAATTGTAAGACGCAATATCAACATGTAACCTCAAGCCATGGTCCTGCTGCACACGGTCAAAGTGCCTCGCCTCCCGCAAGGCAGAGCAGACTAGAGGGAACAAGAGACTGCGGCGCAAGACAAAGCTCCCATGGCTGGTACAAGGCGAACCCGTCACACCTGCATATTACTGCAGGATCGTGGCCAACAGCAAGCGATGGCAGCACCAACCAGCGAAGTATCTCGTGTCACATTTCGAGTCGTGCGGGTTACTGAGACGCAATTAGGGGCAGAGAGCGGCCGAGAGGGAGGGCGCGGGCCTTCTTTCCCGGTGAGATGCGCCTAGTCCGTAGTGCTAGGAGTCACCGAGATGGAATGGCGGGAAGCCGCACTACGGAGGCGGCTGCGTAGCCATGGCTTGCGATGCCAAGGCAAGTGGCGTGATGAGGTGAGTTCCCTTTGCAGCCAGAGAGGAACCCGACGCGGGCACAACTTTCAGGCCGGAGAAGCCAGCCAACGAAAAAAAGTTGCAACGTTCTACGAGCCGCCCCGGATTGGACGGCTGCGTCTGCGAATGGTGGCGGCGCGGGTTGGAGGGCAGCGGGAGCGAGGAAGAGGGAGCCCAATAGCCGTTCGAGCTAGACTAGGGGTGACACGAGACAGAGGAGCGTGGTGTGGAAGTTACGACTACGAAAGGAGAAGGTTCCGGCGTTGTGACTACCTGGCTTAGGTAGGCACACGCGACACGAGCTCTCGCCGAGATGGGTGCCCTTCCTTAGCAGGTCCCTACCTCTCAGGTGGCCCGGCGCTCGCCTTGCTCCCTGCATAGCTGGTGGCCCAGGAGAGGATAGCGCAGCACCGTTTTCGTTTCGTAGCTGGGGCGGCAGGCAGAGGCAGCGGTCGAGCATGGGGAGGGTAGAAGTGCAAGCTAAGCGCGTTGGTTGGTGGGAACCCGGTAGGGGCGGGACGGCGATCTCAAACACGATGTTTTGTAACCTTCGGTCAGGGACGAAAGCAGGGAAGTCGCCACGGCCGGGAGGAGCTGCCCCAAGCATGGTTGGTCCCCCGTGTTGAAAGAGTGGGCCGCGCGACAAGCGCTGCAGCTCCTTTGCAGCTCCCAGGGGTGGCTATGGCGCGCTGGAACCGTATTCTCTCGAGTCCAGTCCCAGCCCTATGGCTCCTGCCTTGTTGCCAGGGGGCCCCCCGGCCGCAGGCCCTGCCCGCTAGTAGAAAAAATTTGGGTCTATTTTGAGGCTAGGGCCGCTTAATCCTCGCCTGACAGAATGCTATACCTCCCCTGCTAAAAAGTCGCGATCCGATGCTTATTTTCGTACCTGCAGCTCGTATTCCAGGACATCTCAGCTGTCTTTCGATGACGTCGCCGCCGGGTTATGGGCATGGGCGCACCCTCTGTGGCATCTCGACGTTTTTTCTCGAGCAAAACAGTCATCAGCTTACCCTCTCTGCCTGCCCACCTGCACGTGGGCGTTGCGACATAGTAGGAGGGTCAGCAGCCCGCGCCAGACGTGTCGGATCTGAGGGCTGCAACGTCCAAAGTAAAAGAAATCCAAAAAAAAATATTCTGCCTGGTCGACAGGGGAGGTCCAAAAAAAAAAAAAAAAAA
Organism: Thozetella sp. PMI_491; assembly: GCA_021432635.1. Lineage (NCBI taxonomy): Eukaryota > Fungi > Ascomycota > Sordariomycetes > Chaetosphaeriales > Chaetosphaeriaceae > Thozetella > Thozetella sp. PMI_491. The sequence continues at coordinate 586,625 of MU270048.1, forward strand.
AAAAACTCCTGCCAAGCCTGGAGTGATAGCCTGATGCAGTGTGAGTTCGGCTTTATATTCCCAGTCGGCAAGGAGGCCGGGGCTGTCGGAAGAGACCGAAGACTTGCATGGCGACTGGCGGCGCGGGCGAGTATCTCAGAAGCCCCCACGCGGCACTTGACACACCGGCCAGCAGTGCTCACTCACTCCAGTCAGGTCCGCAGCAAACTCCTCCATGTATCGTCTCGTGTCATCAATATGGTCGTTAGTGATGTTATCGGCCTGTGGAGGGGAGGGGGGAGGGGCCATTGGCGCCATCTCCCCCATACCACCGCTGCAAGTCAGTCATGCAGGCCGGGCCCTTGGTAGCGCCATGGAGACTGTCACCCCTGCTCCGTCCCCTCCCTCGCCCCGGGACAAAGGCGATTTGTCACGACTCTAACCGATCGTACATGGTTCCGGCCGGGCATTGGCTCATCCCTCGTGCCAGGGCAGGCCTACTTGTCGTGTAGATCCCCTCCGCGGCTCTCTAGTCGCCGGTGAGTCGGCCGACGATGCGCTCTTGACGCTACCCGAGGTTTGGGCCACAGCCTCCACCGAAATGCGGATGGGAACACGAGCTCGAATGGCCTCCTCTTGGTCGTTAGGGGCAGCATGTATATAACTTGCCCTCGAGCAGGTCAGCAGGGATGGACCTGGGATGACAACGACTGTGATCTGAGGTCTTGACAGCATCTGCTTGACGCCTGGTTCTTCGCACGAGTAGACTCCAGCCATCCAATGCATGTCGTTCCCATGGGGCAACAAGTATCACGGAGTATGTTCGACAACCTCTTGACCAAGACTCATGTCGGGCACGCCTTGCTGCAGCCGGACGAGACGCACAATGACATACCGATAGTATGCCATCATATCCCCTCTGCCCTTTGCCCACGAGACCTTTAGCTAACCAAGGCAGGCCCTTGCGACTCTTGTCTTCCTCGATGCGAGCCCAGCGCAGCTCCAATCTGTCTACGAGCTCAAGAAGGATGGTCTACAGCCATGGGTCATGTCTCCAGAGCGAATCACCGATCGGGTGACAGTGGCGAGATTCTTGGGAGACGAACGGTCTGTCTATCTTTGCCCCTGTCACCAAGCCCTCTTTGCTCATCCTGCTGCGCAGCTTCCAACGGGCCTATATGGACTACTTCAGCATGGAGAATGGCAGACTGCTGGGGAACTCCAAGTCACTAGCTTTGTCTTACCTGCTCTCTGATAACAATCCCATGATCTATGGCCTCTTTGGCGGCTTCGGACAGCCTCTGGTCTACCTCAGCGACGCCATAGAGCTCCAGAGTGCGGTTTTGGTCGTCGAGTCGCTGGTCCTGACCGCCGTGGACTGGAGTGGGCCGATATTCGATCTCCTGAGTCACCCACAGCTGAGCACCCCTGCTCAGGAGTCGCTGCCGCCGGAGGCCATCTTCGCTCGGGTCGCGTACGATGGGCGCCTTGGGGGTCTGATGAAATCGGGCCCAGGCTACCACAAAGTCTCCCAGATCTTATCCAACGAAAATGCGAAGATGGTGATACTCGACTATACTCATCAGCTCGATATCAGGAACCTCCCGAGGCTCCTCAACCAGCTAGCGCGCCTCTCGGTCCTGTTGCTCTGCGGTGCCCACAAGGCAGATCAACCAGCCTTCGACTACTACCTGAGCTCGCTCCCGACCTTTGTATGCAGCCTCAAGATCCTCCTCGAAAGCTTCCAGGACAGCCCGTACAAGGTGGCTCTCGTGCGGGGCGTTTGGCTTCTCATTCTGCTCTCCTATGTCACCCAGCTCCGACCGATTGTTGACCCTTCTCTCATCTCGGCCACCGAAGTCGCCCGAGAAGACCTTAGCTGGGAGAGCGTCTTTGCCGAATTCCACAGCCAGCCCGAGGTTGTATTTGGCAAGTACAGAGATGCCCAACTCCTTCGGTGCCTGCGGAGCCTGCAACAGCTCGGCAATGCGCTCGGAGCGGACGAGGCCTTCTACCTTCAGGCGGCCTGGAAGTTGATCCGGCAGTGGAAAAGATGGACGGGGCTAGGACATGACCGCGAAGAGCTGCTCAACATCCGACTGTGACTCGGAATGGCACTGGTGCCAGCAGCTCCGCTTCGGTCATGTCAGCAGGCTGGACATGGGTCTCACTTGTTTCATTCTCGTCCTTGTTCTATGTGTCGATACTGCAGGGCAGGGAGTAAGGTTTAGCTGCATATATTCGGGACTATACCACATATATCACCACCTAGAAGTTTAACTAGAGCAAGATACCCCTGTACTTTAGAAAACGCATGTTTGTCCCATGCTTAGTTTCTCACAACACCAGTCTGGGAAATATATTTAATGCCGCTAGCCATGAGGTGAGCTTATTCTTTAGCATAAGCTCCTAAGTTTAGTTCATATCTGGAGGACCTGCTATCAACCACCGTCACCCCGATTGCACCGCTAAGGACCACCGCCCATACCCAGACTCGGACTGCTCTCGTCATCATCTTGTCCAGGTCTACCAGACTGAAGCTGGACACCTCGGCAGCCAGGCCCGGTTGTCTCATAGCGTTGAAATGTAAAGTATCAGTAGTAGACCGGATCTCTATAGCTGTCGCCATTATATCGTGCTGCCTGGATCTTCCCCTGGTAATTCGACGGGAGGGTCATCTAAGGCGCCAGCTGGGAGCTCAACCGGAGGCTCGTCTACGGGGACAGCTGGAAGCTCAACCGGCTCGCTGGAACGCTTATCCAAGAGAGGGGCATCCGCAGTAGCATCTCCAAGCTCGATTGCTGGGGTCCCAGGCGTCGCAGGAGATGCGTCAGTTTCGGAGAGAGAGATTGTAGAAACGTCGGGCAGCTCAACGGGCACCGGAGGCGGCTGAAGGCCCCTCAAAAGCTCCACAATCTCCGGGCTCCCGTACACTTCGGCAACCTGTAGCGGCGTCTGGCTACTGCGATCCAGGCCGTTAATATCGGCCCCGGCATCGACCAGTATCTGTGCGAGGCTTGTGTTTGAGGTCCTCGCTGCCCGGTGCAGCGGCATCGCGCCGTACTTATCGGCGAGGTTCACCGAGGCTCCCCGCTCTATGAGGAGGGCCGCCGTTTCTAGCTTGTTCTCGCGGATCGCGCGCGAGAGGAGGCTTTGGTTCTCTCCGTCCACGCTGTCTATGTCTGCGCCGGACTCGAGCAGCGCGTCCATGGCATCTGTAAGCAGCCACTCGGCCGCGGCGTAGAGGGCCGCTTGCCTGCTGAACACCTCCGGGTTCTGCTCCGTCTGGAACAAGATGAGCGGGCCGAGGATTTCCCTGTTATGATAGTGCATGGCAATTCCCAGGGCCGATCGGCCGTCTTCGGTCCGCGTAGCTTCCAGGCGAGCTCCGTGATCTAAGAGCAGGCCCACCACCCTAGCGTGCCCTTTTTCGGCGGCGATGTGAAGCGCTCGATCTCCTTGCTTCGTGACCACCTCAGTCGATGCATAGCGGTCGAGAAGCACCTCGACTACCTCGCTGTGGCCAAGAGAAGCAGCGTGATATAGAGCGGTTTTGCCCTCGGCATCCTGCAAGTTGATGAACGCCCCAGCATCGACAAGGGCATCCACAGCATCGAAGTAGCCTGCGGAAGAAGCAAAGATGAGTGGCGTCTTCCCTGCTGAGGTAGGCTCGTTCACTTGGGCTTTGTGAGAGATGAGCATGTTAATAGTGGCAAAGTGGCCCCCGTGGGCTGCTAGGTGTATCGGGGACTGCAGCTTGAGGTTCTGGTAGTGGACGTCCGCTCCGTGGTCCAACAAGATGCGCACGGCTTGCTCATGCCCACCTTGTGATGCTGCTAATAACGGAGTTTGGCACTTCTCGTTGGCAAAGTTAACGTCGCCGGCGGCACCGTGCTGAAGGAGCAACTCCAGACTGGATGCGTGTCCCCGGGCTGCGGCCCAAAACACAGCAGTATTGTTCCCTGGCCCCCGAAGCCGTGGATTTGCGTTCGCCGCCAAGAGCATCTTTAGCATACTATCCTCACCCGCATAGGCGGCTGCTAGGAGCGGTGGCAGGTCTTTCCCTATGCACTCATTGAGAGCCCAGCCGAAGCCTCGGTCGAGAAATGCCTGCATCACCTGTTCCCGGCCTAGATGCGCTGCCAACGAAAGCGGGGTTTTATTTGCATTTGGCAGCGTCCCGTAAGGATTCAGTGGGAGTCCGAGGGGAGTCTGGCCAGCGTCCATCAGGACCGGCAACCGTGCCAGGTCGTTGTTTCCCACGGCATAGTGCAGTTCGTGATGGACAAACTCGACGGCAATTCTCTGGCTGGGAGCATAAGGAGTGGCAGGCCACGATCTACGCGTGCCCGCAGGCCGCGCGCTTCCCGGTCGCGTTTCCATGGGTACCGGCGGTCCTTGAGGGGGAGGGGAAGGAGCAGGAGCAGGAGCAGGAGCAGGCACTGATGTTGACCTCCAACGTTCCTGGGGCGTTTTACTTGGCGCCGTACCCGCGGATGCCTGAGGGGATGAAGGGGCTGACTGTCCACTTTTCATCCCGTCTAGATCGGGGAACTTGGTGTTCTGGTCTAGCATGTCCTGAAGGCTAGGTGCTACTGACTCCTGACTCTGTGCTGGCGCACGCCTGACGAGACTGGGCCGAGAATCCTTTGCTATTGTCGCTGTTCTGCGCAGCGCCGACAATCCGGGTGACGGTGACTGGAATTTGCGCTGAATGTCATCCACTTTGGCCCTAGGGATACCTAGTCAGTCTTTGCTGGACGATTCCCACGAGGAGCAGGACCACTAACAACTGGATGATTTGCATCAAAAAGGCCAATGATGACCGCTGATCCCGGATCTGTACCATAATCACCATCAAGTCTTTCTGAACCCACATGAATCGTAGCCGCCACGAAACGCTCCGCGACCCTGCCCCATCGCCGCTATGGAGCTTCTCCAACTCCGAGCCGAGCAAGGCGAACGACCGAGCCATGGTGATATTGGTAGCATTAACGCACTGGAGGATGTGTTGTTTCGCCTGGCCACCCTGCGATGCCGTGGACAGCACATCTTGCCTCGAGCGTAGCAGGCTCTCGAGCTCGCCAAGCCCGGCTGATGTCAAGTGGAACTCATTGGATAGCTGCTGTACTGCGTCGGGGACACGCTCGAATCTCTGCTGGAGCGCGATGAGGCTTTGCGTTAGTTTCATCGATGCAGCAAACAGAGAAGCTACACCGGTCGCGATCGACAAGGGCTCGCACATGGTGGCGGCGGCGGCGACAGCGGCGACGGTTCCCCGTAGTGCTTGGCTTTACCTCCTCCTCAACCCTCCTAGATCTCGCTTATACGTCACTAATGAAGCTCATCAGACATGTCGTGTGTCGTGAAAGCAATCTTGGCGAGACCTTGAAATGCCGACAAGTAAGCTGGGTTTCGTTGGGGAATGGGGTTAGAGGTGGCGCATTTGGCGTCCTCTCAGCGAGGGGGAGCTGAATGACTCGGATCCAGACAGCCTGACTGCCTAGCACACTATTGGGAGGGTGCAGTAGTGCGGCTGAACAGATGCGAACATGTTACCCAAGGCAGGATTTTGGTATGGGATCTATTTGTCTGTCCTCGGCGCCTATAGGGGTGGACACCAAGCACAAGAGAGGGTAGTAAGGTGTACGATTTAGGAGGTGCCGGATGCAAGGCGACCTATGTCTTGGATTTTGTACTACATAAAAAACGTAAATGATTACTAGGGGCTCGTTTAGCTCGCAAGCACCCAATTGGAACTCAGTGCTCTCTTCCCAGTGTGAATGTCTGGAATAAGCTCCTCTCTAGCAGCAAGCACACTAGCTCCCGCGCTATATCGTATGGTAAACCTTACGATGCCGTTATATAGAGAGGAACATGTCTATGGAGAGCAGCTACCACCCAAGGTCCAGTATCTGGGGGTCACGATCTGGTTGGCATATAGGCAGTGGCCCAGATGGCCCGTAGATTTGGCCGTGGCAAGCCACCTTGCCGAGTTACATAGGTCGCCATTTACCCAAGGTACCGGTAAGAGATGGAAGGTGCTGGCGGGCGATAAACCACACCTCGAACCGCTTTTCCCCAGTTATGTAGGGGGCTTCCGTGAAGTTGGCGCTGCCTTGCGCTCATCGACATAAATCTTGCGCTTGATGCCGCACAACCTGCCACAAAGTATCCAAAGGACACTGCAGCCAAAAGATGCTATACAGCAAGTGGGATAACGTGGAAATGGCAGATTCACGCAAGGAAGAGCCACTACAGCGGCGCAGGAATCATTATATACGTGCCTTTCAGCTTGCTTATTATTGATCAGGGACCAAAGTGGAAATATGACCAAGGCCGGTCACTTGTTCAGAACTAGGCGCTGGCTCTACGGAATAGATCATAACGGTAGCAAGTATACCCCCAATAGGAATCCGCTTCCGGACACTCTGACGCTGAGGTATCCTCGGGTATTTAACTCCAACGATGGGCCCGCTAAGTGTCGCTGGAAACCATTGGGGCCTGCAGGGGTCGGGGTTCCGTTGCGCAATTTTCATCGTTGTTGAATGACCGGGCCGGTCATCGGCTATGGATTAATCATGGAAGCTAGCAGTCTAGCCTGTTGCATTCTTCCTCCATACTGAAGTCGCAGAGTGCGGCGAAGGAAAGAAAAAAAAATTCGATGTGAACAATCGCTTTCCACAATTCTCTATTCCGTTCTTTAAATTGCGCTTCTCCACCATGAATGGAACCACCGAGCACCAGCCGCTGCAGCGGGCAGCCGAGGTTGAGGATGTAAGTGGTGGAGCGCACTAGACAGGCTGGGGACGAACTACGCTGACGACCTCCTTCCTCTTTTCAGCTTATCAATGCCGTTAGGGATCTGATAATTCCTTATATCCGCTCGGCAGACAGGGCCGCCCCCTTGAGGGCAACTGGGCAGGCCAACATCCCAAATGGGAGTGGTCCGCTTCGCATGGCCCTGGTCGAGGGATGCAAGCCGGCAGAGCTGGTTCAGCGGCTGGCCCTGTCGCTTCCCAAGACGGAAGGACGAGGCAAGGAGGGCTTGCTGGATACTATTCAAGACATACTCCGCTATAGTGTCAATACCTGGGACCAAGGCTTCCTGGACAAACTGTATGCGAGCACTAATGCTGTAAGTTTGTTAACCATGACAGACCGCGCCGCTGGCTATATCACGCTTACACGCATCCCAGGTCGGCGTCGTATCGGAGCTGTTGCTCTCCGCCCTGAACACAAATGTGAGTATGCCGTCTCGGATCGGTGCGGTCCGAAAGTCAGATGCTCACCGTGGTGGCTGGCCTAGGTCCATGTTTACCAAGTGTCACCGGCCTTGACCGTGATCGAGAAGCACACCGCCCAGACTCTCGCCAACCTATTCGGCTTCGATGGTCCCCGGGCCGGCGGCATTACTTGCCAGGGGGGAAGCTCCTCAAATCTGACCTCCCTGGTGATCGCAAGAAACGTGCTGTATCCCGAGACTAAGGTCCACGGGACCGGGTCCAAGCCATTCGTCCTCTTCACAAGCGAACATGGCCACTACTCCGTAGAGAAAGCAGCCGTAGCATGCGGTTTCGGATCCGCTAGCGTCCAGACCGTCCCTGTCGACGCGGAGGGGCGGATGATCCCCTCTGTTCTACGCGATCTCGTCGTCCAGGCTAAAGCCGAGGGCAAGACACCTCTGTACGTCAACGCTACTGCTGGGACGACCGTCCTGGGCTCTTATGATCCCTTCGAAAAGATCTCGGCGGTCTGCAAGGAGTATGGCCTGTGGCTGCATGTTGACGCCAGCTGGGGAGGTCCCGTCGTCTTCTCATCCAAGCTGCGATACAAACTTGCCGGTTCGCACCTCGCCGACTCGTTGACGGTCAACCCGCACAAGATGATGAATGTGCCTCTTACGTGCTCGTTCCTGCTCGGGCCGGATATGGGAGTATTCCACCAAGCAAACACGCTGCCGGCCGGCTATCTCTTCCACGGACCGGGCGACGATGACGACACTGCCGCTACCACTAACGGATCGCCTGCCCCCGAGTTCTGGGACCTCGCAGATTTGACGCTCCAGTGCGGCCGCCGGGGGGACAGCCTCAAACTTGCTCTAAGCTGGATCTATTACGGCGCTGCCGGGTTCGAGAAGCAGGTCGAAGGGGCCTTTGAACTGGCCGCTTACTTCGCTGAGGTGGTATCGAAGAAAGAAAACTTCATTCTCCTCTCGTCCAATCCACCTCCGTGCCTCCAGGTTTGCTTTTACTACGCCCCTGGCGGCAAGCTAGCAGAGGCTGCGGAGGAGAACACGGCGCGGACAAGGGTTATGGTGGCCAAATTAGTCCAAAGGAGCTTCATGGTGGACTACGCGCCTGGCGATAAGGGCAGCTTCTTCCGGGTCGTTGTGAACTGCCAGACTCGGAAGGGGACGGTAGACGGACTGGTCAAGGCGATTGAAGAGATTGGCACGGAAGTTGTGTAAGCAACCGGCTTTGCCATGAGGCACCGTACAAGCTACAGGCTACGAGGAAGGACAGCTATATAAGCTTCATCACGCATTGAGATGTTAGGCTTTGAAACGATGTGCCGGTACGAAGCGAATTTTATTCGTCTGCAATTTGATGCCGGTCATTCCTATCCGATATGTTCAACTTCCTGCCATTATAAAGGAGCGTGAGGCGCCTAGTACTTGAGCAACCATGTTACGGGGCTTGGGGCGATGCGGCGCAAGAAAATACAAATTGCCATCGGGTGGCCTAGTGTTCGTTTTGAGCCTTGCGCATCTCGAAGACCTTCAGAGCCTCCTCGGCAGCCTTGACGCCGCTCATGGCCATGGCTCCGAACGTCGGACCTACAAATTGTCAGTCACGCTTATCACGCCATCCGGCCCGGGGGTGTTGCAATCGGTGGAAACGAGCAATGGCTGAGGTACTCACCCATGCGGCACGTTCCCTCCAGCTCAGCCAATTCCATACCACCGACGATCAAGCCTGGCACGACTTCGCCCGTGTTCTTGACGATGGCATCCTCGGCCGACTGCATGTCGAGGCCGCGCATGCCGCCGAGCTGCTCGAGTTGCTTCAAGCTAGCAAGGCGCTTGACCGAGAAGGCGCCAAAGGGACCTATAATATTTTGGTCAGCCCCGACAGCTAGGCTACTGCGCCTGTAAACTCATGACTAGCTTACCATCGTGGCCGGTAGTGGAGATCACGACCGGGGCGTTGATGGTGTTTGGATCCATGCAGGACTGGTCGTCACTGTCCGCATCCACAATTAGCACTTGCATTAAGCGGGCTCTATACATTCCCGTAGCCCTCGGATTGGGTGCCAGTCTGCCGCGACTGTCTATATGCGGACCAGCTATGAGGCTGAAAGGGGAAACTTTGACTGCGGAAATGCGTACTGATGAATCGACACAAGCGTCCAGTTCGTCACCACGCCTGCCACGCGCACGGTGCCGCCCTCGCCGTTGCGTGTGATCAGATCCTCGACGGCTGTGGCGTTGAAGAGTTTGACATTGGGCATGCGCAGCACATGGCCCAGCATGGTACTGGTGAAGAGGGCAGCGTGGCGGACGACGACATAGTCACCCTCATCCTCGAACGGCACTCCGACCTGCGTGAGGAAGGCATCGGCCGGCTTGCGCATCACCATGGCCGAGAACAACTGGCCACCAAGCCAGGCGCCGCCACCAGGTGCCACGCCGGCTTCGATAATAGCGATGCGCAGATCCGGGCGTAGCGAGCCCAGCGTATAGGCGCAGGATAGACCACACGACCCAGCGCCCACGATGACGATATCGCTCTCAGCGTAGGCATCTAGGTCGCTAAAGTAGCGGCGCGTCATGGCGCGGGAGACAGTGCTCTCGCGGATCGGCGCGAAGCGAAACGCCTCCCAGTTGCCCATCATGGCCGTGAGGGCCTTGGCTGCGTCATTGTCCGCATTCTGGATCATATGGCCGTTATCAACCTTGTTAACCGCCAGGGAGACGGCGAGGGGTGGCGACTGGATGACGGCGGAGGGTGCCATTTTTGTTCTGCAACCGTTAGGGCCGTTCTCGGAACCAAGAGGGAAGAGGGTGAAGCATGATCCTTTCGCTGGTATTACCCAGATCAAGTTAAAGCCGTATTGTTCTCAGCCTCTCTACCTGATACTCCATGCCCTCCCTGCTCCGCTGGCCTCTCCCGAAGGACTAGGCAAGCAGGCAAGTTCGGGTGATGGGCACAGAAAGATTGGCACCGGCCCATGCAACAGATAATTACCTGAAGACGATTGATCATTGTGGAGGTTACACCAGAGAAGAACCGCGTTGCTTCTGATACGGGACTCATGTGGAGGAATGTACCGGGCAGGTTGTCTGCCTTGAAGGATCAGTTTCTCCCCATTCGAATGGAAGAGTATGAAAGGGGCTCGAGGCATTAGTATCGAGCATACTATACGTATTTATTATATTTTTGTTTGAGATGATTGCGGATGTGGTTTGATGATATAGCTTTAGGGCTAGAAAGAAGGTTTGCAGAGAAGCACAACGACGAGCTTCAACTATTGAGATAAGGTGTTTGACGTAACAGTCTTTATACTCTCTCGCTTGGCTACATTTCGGAGTGGACCATCCCGATTCTACCCTCAACCCCTCACTGAGCAACTTAGCCAGCGTCATACAGCAGCGAGATCGCTCATGATTACCACGGTGTGACGATAGGAATGGGGACTAGGGTGTTCTTCCTACATATCGGCCCTCTAACCATCGTCTAGACAGACTGGGGGATGCACGGTGCTCCCTTGAGCCACCAATAGTATTAGTCTCCCCGCCCGCGCGGCGAGAACGGACCGGAGTCTTTGAAAAGTCACTCCGATAGCCCACCGGTTACACTCGGCACTTGAGGCAATGATCTATACTGCAGCAGATTGTGCTCTGGCCAATGCTTGGGTCTCTGAAGGAATAGAGTTCCTTCAGAGTCCGTCTATACCCCAATCCAGCTGGGCTGCTATGGATTGGCTGGGTCGCTGTGGACTAACTGAGCCACTCTATGCCAAACATATCATAATCCTAGCTCTTCGGCCATTTAGGCGGCAATTGCTTCTCCTAGACAAATGCCTTTTCAGTATATGCCGCGAGGCTGAGCACCCGATCCTGCCCTTCAGGAGCTGCCAGATACGGATAGGCTCTGAACGGTGGGGCTGAGTATTAGCTTTACTGCCAAACACGGAAGCATAGCACCGCTCCGGCCGAAGACCTCACCGAGCCCAGTCGCATATCAGGCCCTGTCGAACCTTGTCTCCAGCTTTGATAAGGGCCGTTATGCAGAGAAGGGGCTCGAAACACCCAGCAGGACCTGGGAGCACTATCATTCGGATGACAGCCTTGTCGTCTCGGTGTATCTGATGGATGCTTACCCGGGTCCTGGGAGAGCAGGGTCACAGAAATGCATAGGAAAGCGGGTCTAGGCGAGCCAAGAGGTGGTTTTTGGCTGGCAGGCAAGAGGAGCATCTCGATAGAGAGGGTGTACGGAGAATGGAGACAGGGCTCTTTACCTGGGTAGGGACCTCCCTCGCTGGGCGGCGCTCCGGCAACCATCATCATGCTATCTCGGCGGGGTTGCAAGTGATAGCTAATTATGGCGACTTGGCGATTTTACCGACTTTACTACCTGGTAGACCGACCAAGGCCGTGCGTGGCCCTGTTCGTGGCCCTGGCCTCGGTAGCACTCCGTACCATGGTTCCGATGAGGAGCTAACACGGTGCGTATTCATGCGCCTCGTGTTCGACCACATGGGCGAGCGGGGTGGAGAAACATCAAACCTCGAGGAGGGGGCGACGAGCTGTTGTAGCCATTTCGGAGGTTTCTTCTGTCCCGGCCCAGGCGTCGTCTATGTTTCGAAACGCAATGCGTCGTGGTCCCCGGGTTTGTTCAATGCGTTGGCGATCCGGTAGTGGCTGTAGGGCTGTCGCTTAAAACCAGATGCCTTCAGTGGGGGGTTCTCTCAGACGCTGTGACAGCGGGAGGGGTGAAGAGGGCATGCCAGAGCGCCTGCGACGTGGCCCAAGCCCGAGCCTGCGGACCTCACGATCTGGTAGTGCAATAGTAAGGCTGCGAACAAATGTGTTAGCTATGACCGCACCCCGATAGGGTCGGGTGCATGGTCCGGCCCGCCGGCTTCTTCCAAGACTTGCAGAAGGCACGCCCAGTCGGGCGCAAGCTCGTGGCAGCCCGTTAAACGTGGGTTCTGGGAACCAATTGGCTGTACTAGGTACTGTGCCAAGGGGCGTAGCATCGACGCAATACGCGGAGTGCCAGCCGGCCGGGAAGCTGTACCGCTCCCATTAGGTATTGTCCCCCCGAGGTCAGCCAGCAGCTAAGCATGTAGCAATGATGGAATGCTGTCGGGGTCCTAGGGACCTGTTCTACTCTACGCATAGCCCGGCCCCCACTAGAAACAGCTGATCATTGCCTCGCAATCTCTGGGACATGGCGTGTTGGCCCAACGCGAGTACCGGCCGCGGCTTCGATTCGCACATGCTTCAGGCAGGAGACGCATGTGCTCCTCGACTCGATGCCTACGTAGTACGTAGCACTCCGCAGGGGCTCCGCGAGGGTTGCAATTTGGCAACCGTTACACCTGATTCCTCGTTGGCTGATGAGAGCCAAGCACCGGCCCGAACTGGCGCCGCCAGGGCCAGAGACCACCGGTGGGAGGAAAATAAAAAATAAAAAAAAGAGGGTGTTTTGGCCCACAGAAGGACAAAATGGCACGCTGGGGCCGGAATACGGCAAAACTAATTGCTCGGAGGCGCCGTTCCCAGCCAAGAAGCTGCCAATGTAGAAAAGAGCGCCGCCAGGCCCACAAAGGTCCAAGTGCCAGTGCAAAGACGACACCGACAATATGGAGGAAGTTACGAAAAGGGGCAAGCCACGCGTGGGTTATCCACTCTCGGCCATTTATGGGCAGCAAATCAGAGCCACACCAGGCACACCCAACCAGACAGGGCTGCAGGGCTGGCCAGAAGAAGAAGATGCAAATGCCACCCACACACTCCCTGGCTTGCTGGCATTCCACGCATGCCACTGGAGGAGAAGCCCTCGGACTAGGGTTCCGGGGGGTACCAACGACGGAGCGGCCGTTGACAAATAGGGAACAAGAGCAAAGGCCAGCCGGGGGGGGGGGGGGGGGGGGGGGGGGGGGGGGGGGGGGGGTAATTACTGCTACCTAGTAGCTACAGTACAGCTTCGATAAGCCCAGAGCCGGGGTCCGCTGCGAAGGGCAGGGGATGATGAACTTGCCTACTCGGTCTGGGATAGCTCCTCCCATCAGACAGGCAGCGTGGCGGATCTTAACAGCTGGTGCCCACGCCCAGGACCCCTACTACTGAGCCGACGCGATAGAGCTGCTCTGCTCGGTAGCGTGTTTGAGAAAGACGCCCACGAGTTCGCCTCACACAACATAGCGCGCACGCCGTGCTCCCGGCGCAGCTTCCCTCCTTCGCAAAGCACGGAGTCGGACCTCCACGATCGATCTGGGGATCCACCAGTGATTTGCAGCCGCGGGTCACCGGTCTGCGTTTGCGCACGAGCATTGGATCTCCGCCGATTACATTGGATCTCCGCCGACACATGGGCCTGAGGGACTGGGAAGAGGGCGAAAGAGGCAACAAAGGAGGGAAAAAAAAAGGATCCCTGCATGTCAAGAAGCGCCAGCAGGGTCGATCCAGAAACAAGCAATTACAGCCCCTCCACTCTGGGACCTACGTGCCTGCCAACTGCCTTGCCTGCCCAACGGGGTGTCTTCATTTTTTCCCCCTCTTGCTTCCTGCCTACGCATCTCACCTCCCCTACTGACCCGTCCTCATTTTCTTTATTTCTTTTGGCTGCTGTTAGCCTTCTTCCCCCGGAGCACGCGTGTCATTCGCTATAAACGACGCTCTCTCTGCCCTGCATTCTCCACTCCGTATTTCCAGACGACTCCCTTGCCTTCAACGCTCTTCCTTTATTCGCTAAGCAGGCCCAGCTCCCTAGCATAACGGCGCCGGCTCCACGTTCCTTCGCTACCCACCCGTTGTGGCGCAACGACAACGGCATCCAGACGCGACCCGCGAATGCACACAGCTCCCCCAAGCGAGGCGCATTTGCTTGCTCACTTTGACAGCCACCGAGGCGCAGATCATTCCATCCCTCCACTTTACTACCGCCAGTGAGGACCACGACCTCTCTCCTGCTGCTTGTCTTCGACGCCGATCCGCGCCTTCCTACCGCTCGAACCCCGCGTTGGAAGGATCCTCGACCTAATCGTTCACGCCGCTGCACTCCCTTCTGGGCATTATACCGTCGACGAGGCTTGTGCACCTCAGGGCCTCACGAGACCGACTCGCGAGGCCACCGGAACGCTCTCTGCGTGGTCCTTGAAGCACGCCGTGCTCCCAACCACACCCACTTACCTCCACTTCACGAACAGGCACAATGCCACCGCACACACCACATACGTCGTCCGGCTCCACGGCGAGCCAGCCGCCGGTGCCCATCTCTATCACTATCTGCGGCGATGGCGGCTGCGGAAAGTCATCCATCACGCTCCGCCTCGTGCGGAGTCAGTGGACATCCGAGTACGACCCGACTATCGAAGACAGCTACAGCGTGACGCGGCGCATCGACGGTGTCGTCTACCACCTGAGTCTCACAGATACGGCCGGGCAGGAGGAGTATCGCGGCATGTGGGCGAGCAGTAACCTGGGCGCAGACGCGTTCTTGCTCGTCTACGACATCACCAGCCACGACAGCCTCGATGCCCTGCAATACTTCAACGACCTCATCGACATGGAGGCCGAGACCCGCCACGACAATGCTACACGTGCCCGCAAGGCCGGTTTGCAGCCGGGCTACGACGGCACGGGCGGGGGTGCCGGGTCGGGTGCCAAGATGGTTGCCCCAATCAAGATCGTCGCCGGTAACAAGTGTGATCTGCAGGAAAGTCGCCAGGTATCGGCGGCAGTGGGGCTGGACTGGGCACGACGGCGCGGCTGCGGCTTCATGGAGACGAGCGCCCGCCTCGAGGTGAACATTGAGGAGACATTCGCACTGATCGTTCGCCGGGTCATGGAAGCCCGCCGGCTGGCTGAGAAGGGAGATGGCGCGGGTCAGAACAAGCACGGGATGACACAACCGCTGAGCCCGCTACCCGCCAGTGACGACGAAAAGGCGAGAGGCCCCGGGACGCGGGGGCCCAACATTACCGGCGAGAAGGTCGGGCGCGGTGGCGCAGGCTTCTGGAAGAAACTGAGGTGCTGGTAGGAAGCGAGGCCAGGGGCGGTGCAGATGTGAACGGATTAACGTCGGGATGATATATGGGAGAAGTGCACGAACGGAGGTCTGGGCGAGAGATGGTAGCATTGAACGGTGAGCATGATGCGGGCATGGCAGTTATTTCTTTGGCTCGATACCGTGGTTTCGGGGGGGGGGGGGGTTATACCGCGCGCTGGTGGTTGGTTGTCTTGCTTCTGGTTAAGGGCTTCAAATATCCGTAGATACCTCGGCGTCCTGGGAGGGGAATGTTGTTGCTTTGGGATCCCCTCACATGCTTCATTCTGCAATATATATTGACAAGTTTGATGCGATTGCGCCCGATCCGCGAGGATACCACCCTCCCTTCCGCCAGTGAACTACGGGATGTTTGGGTGAGACGCCGGCACGTGGCTAGCAAGACACCGAGCGGAGGGAGTGAGTAAGCCTGAAGCACTCTTGGACGCCGTCATCACTGGGAGATGCTACGTTGATATCCGAGGGAGTAATCTAGACTCGCCCCAGAAAATGTCCTCAAGAGAGCCAAGACCAGATCACAAGAAAAGAACTAGAAGCAAAATTTACCTCTAAGAAGCCAACCCTCCTAACCTACCCAAGCCGTTCATAGGCACCCTCAATATGCGCCTCGTTCCGAATCACTCGATGCGCCAACCCAAGTTCCATGCCGAGTTCCGATCCTGCAAAATACCTACATCAAGGAAAAAAGGTAGGACAACGTGCGTTGCAGGCTTCTACTTCGCCGTCTCGCCCGACCGCGGGGGGCAGTGGATGGGCCGTTGCTTACTGTTTGTTGGCCCAGTCCTTCCAGGCCTTGTAGTCCTCGTACTCGAGGCTCTCCCGCTTGCCTTGGTACCGCACCACTTTGAGGTCAACCTCCTGCCATTTGTCCTTGCGGCCCATCCAGCCGGCCTTGCGCATCAGGCTCACGACCGTCTCCTCCTTGGTCCAGCCCTGCTCGGGCGCCACGTCAGGCAGGTAGGTTGAGCCGTAGCGGCGGCCGTGGTAGTAGAAACTCAGGCGCAGGCCGTGGGTGCCAATCTCCCAGTCCATGGCGTCGTTGGCATCCTCGAAGTCGGTCAGCAGTGTCACGGCGACCTCGAGCTCCGGCAGTTCCTTGAGCGAGATGGGGTTGAAGCGCGTGTCGTGCAGCGCCGCCGTCAGGGAATACGACGAGAGGCCTTCCTCCAGTTCCAGTGGCTCGAATGTGCCAATGCATCCCCGCAGCGTGTACCCGTATCGCTCCGACATGATGTTCCACGTGATGAACAGGGGGGACTCGGCGATCTCGTCCAGAGACGACACCGACGTGTTGGGCGTGTCGGCACCGGAGCCTGGGGCTGGTTGCTGCAGGGAGGTGGTGCTGGAGGTGGTGGAGGGCGACGACGAGCCGCTAGAGGATGAGCCCGCGAGGCGCCGCAGGGCGGGCAGCTGTTTGGCTGTGCCGGGTGCCTTGGTGGCTTCTTCCTCGGCCGCCACGGCCTTGAGGTAGTCGGCATAGGATTTCTGGACCTGTTCCAGGGTGAGGCTCTTTCGATTCTCGAGGCGGGCCGCCAGGGCCTCGAAGGCAAAGAGACAGTGTGCAATGGTCGCCATGGTGGATTCCAGTCGAGACGGGTGTTTTCGATTCCCTTTTCCCTCGTCTTGTTGTCCGTTGATTTCTCGACTACCTGTTGGTGGTTTCCGGGCAGACAAAAGAGAGGGAACACCGTTAGGAGCACCAGGAGGAGAGAGGGTGGGGGAAGCGAGGGGAAGTTCTTCCTGGTGCAGTAAGGCGGCGTTAAGGGACGTCAGGTCAGGTGGGATGACGATGAGAAACAAGGCGGGGGATCTCCGGAGGGTGGTAGTGAGGGGCTGCGATAAGGCCGCCCGATAGCCCGATAACACCTCCGTGGCTCTCTCAGTCTCTCAGCCGCTCACAGTCGTCTCCACTTTATTGAGGTACGCAGACCCATACAGGACCTCCCGCCTAAACACGCGTCAAGGAGCATTGGCAGGTGAATCGGTCATTCTGTCTGCCGTACAGCAACCATTCCACGGTCATTTTTACCCGTGACTGGGCTGTCAATGCATACGGCAGCCTAATCAATAGGCTCTCTACCCAACGCTACCGAGCCAGATGCTACCAGGCAGTCTATCGTCAACGCCAACGGTTGCCAAATACCATGGCAAGAATATGGGAACGTTCGAGAGGAAGAAACCAAGGTTGTGCAATATCACGAATGGGACGGGATTGAGACTCATTTGCGGTAGAGACAGCTTTTAGCTTTCCGGAAGACGCGGGTAAAACCTACGGCCGAAGGCGAAATGGCCTGGGCTGCTTTCCCGCTGGTAGGGACTTAGGCATGCGCATCTTCGGCCGAGGGCATGCGCCTCACGGTCAAAACAAGCCTGCACATCTGAGGTGGTCGTCGTTGCACAGATATCCCCTTGCTCCCGAAAGAGCTTGAGCGAGAGACAGAAAGGGGTAAAGAGAGCAGAACTGGTGGCTTTTGGGCACTTGGCAATGTTGCCTTGAAGGAGCTTGCGGTGTGTTCAGGGGTTACTATTTGTTTTGGGCACGGAAACTGACTGTACGGAGTATGTACACACTCGGTGTACAAAGTCCATGCTGTGCAATTGGCGAGTGCAACCGTAGGAGTTGATACTTACCTAGCAACTCAATTGGCGGTGACCCCCCCTTGAGGTGCATCATCAGGTGCAGGGGGAGTGGGTCACAAAAAGGAAAGAGTTCGAGCCGAGCGACCAGTGTTGCCTGTGCTGCCTCTGGAAGGACGACAATATAGGAGAAACTGGAAGCTTCGAAACAAAATCTCAAAAACAAGGCTGCAGGGCTTGTGCAAGGAGCCCACTTTCTATAATCGGCCTTCACGTCTCAGTCTTGGCACAGCCGTGCAGCAAACATGGCAATCGAGAGGCTGCAACGACGGAACACGGAACTGGAGCAGCGGTTTGTCTGATGTGCGCGCCAAGACCAGGGGCCTCAGACGAAGTGGAGCTGAGCCCCGCCTGCCACTGGCCGCCGTGGGTGCGGCACCTTTTACAGCCTGGCTTGTTCGGTTTCAGCTCCCTGCAACAACAAAAAAGCTTCCAATGTCCCACCCTGGATGCTGCAACGCTGGCCGTGGTTAAGCTTTCTCTGCACTGGCCATCCCCCCTGCCCGCCTCCTCCTCTCTCCGCCGAACAAGCTTAACATGTTACAATGGAGTTGCCGCTGCGCAGGCTTGGTCATAATGGTCGGACGAAATGATGAAAGAGGCCCACCGAGGAGGTCTGGAACCACGTCGCTCCGAGTCTCATGAGGCATTCGGTGCCACTCTCCCCCTCCAACCGCCCTGCTCGATGGCGCTGGGAGTCCCACCTCCCCCCCTCAATGTTTTCTCGCGGGAATAACGTTTCGGGGGTCCAAGGGTTTTTTTGCCCCAGTCCGTTCCGAGCGAGAATGCCGTATGGGGAAGAGACCCAGAACTCGAGGTCTAGACGCTGGTGGACCACTCACTCCATCCATCCCAACCAAGTGGTCGAGGAGGTTCGAGTCGGTTGAGCGAGACAGCCTTCGTAGCGTTGTCGTGAGGAAGGAGAGAGGGAAGAAAAGAGAGAAAGAAAGAGCTAACCGCCCGAGTAGCCTTGGGCTTGGCTAGCCAGGCTGTCTCAAGTCTCAGCTTTTCTTCTCGAGTGAGAGGGCAAGATTGGAAGGGTCAAGGGGGGGCCAAGCTGGGATGGCAGCTGGCCCGAAGATGCGATGAGCCGAGATGCTCACCCTTGGGATGGATGAAACTGCATGGCGCTCATCAATCACCACCTCCGCGGATCCGCCGTGATCCTCGCTCGCGGCTGGGACGTGACATACAAATAGAATTTCCCGCCCAGACTCCCCCTTCCTGTTCCTCTCTCTTTTCTTCTGTATCCCATTCGCTTTTTCGCCGCCTTTCACCTTCATTCCAGAGTATTTGCTGCTCGTCGCCGGCCGACATCATTCGCTCCTTTTCAAGCCATCAACCTTGAGTAGATCTCTTTTCCACACCAACCGCCAAGATGCAGTTCACTGTTGCCGCCCTCTTCGCGCTCGTCGCTGTCACCTCTGCCTACTCGGTTGCGGAGCACAACGGTATGTGTTGTCGGCTCCCGGTGGTCTCGCCTCCCACCTGGGCACCACCCCCTTTTGCTAACTTCCGTCTCGTACAGAGTTCATCAAGCGTCAGGCCAACAACATCCAGAACATGGACCCCAGCATACCCGCCATGACCAACGCCAAGGGCGACGTTGTCCCCTTCGACTCGGCCAACGTCTACCTCGACTCCGTCGCCAAGGGTATCTAAGCACCTCGGATCAACCGATAGGGGACGTCGCCCTCGTTCTACATCAGAGGGGTTCGCACTCTCGGGTGTAGAACAGGGCCTGGGGTTTATGCTTTAATTGGCGTTAAGCACCTGCTGCGTAATATGGACCACGGGAATGGGGCACTCGGCATATCAACTAGACTGCTGCAACGTACAGAGCCAAATTCCGCTCGTCAGAGTCCGTTTGCACTGTGGATAGGGACCAGGGATGATAGAGGATCAGTGCCAGCCTTCCATTTTTCACGGTTGCACCCTCTGAGCAGACATTACTTCTGAATATACCTTTGGCCCTTTTCTCGGTGCCACCCAACTCTAGAGGCTCTTTTCTGCGTCGTTGTGCTTGTGCTACCTAAGAGAACATGGATTTCAGCCGTTTCCGTCCATTTCGCACAGGAGGGTGGGTCGGACCACCCGACCTTGCTTCGCCCTTTTGCTTTGTCCTGTTGAATTTTGTACACCGAGACAACCCTGCAATTAGTCGAGGCGTGGGCTAGTGCTGTGGAAAGCTGCTGTGCCGATATTCTTGCCGTTTGACAAAGTGTCTCGCAATTCAATTCAATTCACATGTGGAATGCACTTAGATACTTGCCGAGAGGATCTTGGAGCGAGGCGCTACGGAGCAATGATACACTGGTCACGGCCTCGATGTCTTGCCTACGTGGGGAGGGTCTAGCACAGCCTCGCCTCGCTTGGAGCCAACTTCCCACATGGCCAGCCGAGACGGTGAGGGTGGTACCATGCATGCCCTTGACAAAAGCCCGGGTAGCTCATTTAGAGTGCACGGGAATCTCACCTTGGCATCGCGCTGGCACACGGCTCTGGGCTGCAGGCCGCAGCAGATCTCGATGCGTCTATTGAAGCTGAGCAGTAGACACCTGCTGTGCTCGCCTTGCAATTGCAGGACTTCACGGAGGCACGTGGGATATCCTGCTCGTGAGAGTAGTTCTTTGAGCCTTTGAATTGTACAGACAGGCGCGTCATGTTTCCTAAATCCGTAGCCATGCCAAATAATGGTAAGAAGCGAAAAGATATCCCACTGCAAAAGCTGGTATAGCAAGTGCGATGTATTTGTGCGATCGATGGTCCAGCGCCTTGGCATGCTTGAGCCCCGGTCCCGACTCTGTGGGTAGCCACAGAACCTACCTAGGGTAGGTTGACTGCTAATTACTAAGTTTAGAAGCCGGTTGGGGTTCTCTCGTTTAAGTCTTAATGAAGGTGGAGGCTCCACCATGGAGCCGCGGGCCTAAAGGTGAGTTTTGCATTGCTGCTCGTCTCCCAAGCGCCGAAAGTGGATGCGCGTTTCTTGGAAATGATGTCAGATTCTAGCGAGAAATTCTGAAAACACGACATCGTGATTCCTGCGAGATTTGCCCCCCCTGAGTCTGGAAGTAGACAAATTTCTGCTCGGCAATCTAGTATCTAACCAGCGACATACCTACAACTGGACCACCAGGTATTGCCGCAGCGTATGCCTCGGCTGTCGCGCTGGGGCTCCTTGTACGGCTCCGGGGCATGCCGAGTTAGGCCTGACTGTTAGGGCCTGAGCCTTGGGGCTGGGTGAGTTGCTAGCGCGAGGTAGCTACACCGTAGTAAAAATACAAACCAAAAAAAAAACCACCAAGAAGGAACCCAAAAGATCCAAAGAGGTACGGAGTACTGGAGGTGCAGGTGGTAAGTGCTCCACATTTTGCACAGGGGACCACACTACGCCTCAGCCGCACCGCCTCTTTGCTGCTTCTTCCGGCACAGAAAGCGCGAAAGCTGACCAACAAGCGGCTCTTAGCTTCTCAGCGGCGGATGTATGCCCTTGTTACCCCCTCGTTCCTTCCCTCTTCGCAGCCAAGCAGCCTTGAAGCCGGGCGCCCGGGTGGCGGAGAGTGCGTCAAAGGCGTCCGCGCTTGGTGCTAAAGCGAAGCTGCAGAGCGGGGACCGTCAGCCTCTCGCTCACTCTCCCCGCTCCACAAAGCCCACGAGCTTCTGGATCCCTCTTCCCCCTCCCGCGCCTGCAAAGGCCCACGCCCACCAATGAAAGCGGCGTGGCGGGCGGCGCCAGCACGCGCCGGCGCTCGCGGCAGCCCTCTCTCGCGCCCCAGCGCCCGCCCGGGGTGAGCAAGTGAGGATGCCTAAGCCGGGGCGGGCGACCCCCAGCTAGACTGATCGATGCCAATTTCCGCCGCTTACGGCTGATGGCCCAGCTGGGCAAGTTCGCGTGTAGCCTTTCGTGGCCCCCCGCCCTTCTTTTAAATACTCGCCGCTCCAGCGCCCGTAGCTGTCAGCCCTTTTGGAAGGTCTTCGATTTTGGATCCCCTTCCTGCAGCACCGACGCTTGCCTAGGACAGCAGCAGAAGCAGCAGCGGCAGCAGCAGCAGCAGCAGCTTGTCGACTACTCTCGACCCCGGCGAGAGAGCCTCTAGGAACGCAGGAGGCTTACCCCGCCGACCCCGACGTCAGCGTTCCCAACGAGGGCATTGAGCTCGGTATACGCTGCGTCTTCCGGGTCTCTTTGGTAGACGCGGCCAATCTGTGGGAGCCTGCAACTTTGTGGTGGTTTTGTTTCCTCGTTTCCTCCGTCGCCCGGAGGACACACGAGCCAAGTCGATCATCGTCAACCTGGTGGGCCCACAATACGAGCCAGGATGGCCACGGCACTCCAGGAAAATATGGCGCAGTTTGCGCGCGCGCGGTGGAGGTTGGCCGTCATGATCCCCTCCTGGGGTCTCCTAATGGCTATTCTGTTGGGATCCATGGGCATCTTCGCCTACCGCCTGGCCGAGACATTAGAGCACTACAAGGAAAGGGATGACGGCGGGCAGGTGCCCATCATTGAGGTCGTGTAAGTGACACTGGTGAAACCGCGGCGTGGGCGCTTTCCCGAAAGAAGCTGACAGATGGTGACAGATGGGAGGCTACCAACATTGGCTTCTCGGTTGCTTCGCTCATCCTCACCATTGTGGAGATTTCGAAGTACGCGGCCGAGACCCTGACGCCGTTTTTCCTGCTCAGCAGCAATGTCATCAAGATCACCTTGGCTGTGGCCGAGCTGGCCCTGGACATCATCGTCTACCAGATGCAGACGGAGCGCAACTATTCTATCGTCGGCCTGGCTCTCGACTGCGGTATTCTGTGAGTCCCCCCCCCCCCCCCCCCCCCGTTTTCCGGCGACCCTGGCTCGCACTTTTTGGCTGACACGAGGGGACTTAGTGCCACGGCCATTGGGACCTTCGTCTATGCGCTCCTCACGTTCCGCCGCTTGCTCAAATATGATGACTACGACGTGACCGAGGACAACGCGCACTTTAATGCGAACCATATGGAGATGGGGAACACAATACAGATTTCAGGAGGTGGCAAGCGTCCCCGCTCCTACTCGAACGCTTCCGTCGTTGAGGGCAACCCCAGCACGTCATACGAGTCACAGACGACCGGCATCAAGCGGCAGCTCGACCAGGCCATGGGCGCCGAATTTGGCTGGGGCGCCCAGAAATCCCCAGACCTCGTCTCTGGGGAGGTACACCACGGCAAGGTGGTCCCGGGCAACAGCCGGCATCAAAGCTGGATCAGCGAGAGGGTCGGTGACAAATCTGGCCTTTCGCCCTACGACGACGACGACCTGGAGACGATCCGCATGAGCCACGACGTGCCCCGCCACGACAGTGTCCCGACCGTCATCGTCTCGGGCCACGCCGAGGATGAGGAGGACAGCAGAGCGCTTCTGGCGCCTGACGGAGACCACCACGATGGCGCGGCTGACTCGTCGGTTCCGGTGCCCCGGTATCACGACCACCCGAGCAGCAGCTAGCGGGCGTCATGAGTAATGAGAGTGTTGTATGATCCAACGAAATGGCGTCTTGGGAGAGGAGTTCGGGGTTCACGGAAACTGGTCAAATTGGCTCTAGGGTGAACAGGCTGGGTGGCTTATTTTAGGTCCTATAGGTCCAATACCAAGTAAATATAACTCCTATCTATATCCACCGTGACGTCCCCCCCAACACCGCGGAGAACGCCAGCACATGTTACTGTTCCGAACAGCCAGGCCACCTTTGTTTCAGCGCTTCTTCCATCTAAGTCTGCCAACCCACTTCGCCCAGGCGATTATCTCGTCCTGCTCGAGCAGCAGGTCGACCGTGTAGTAGTGCCTGGCCAGGTCCTCGTGCTTGGCGAAGTGGTGCACGAAGCGATGGCAGGCGCCACACAACCAGGCCACGTTCTGGAGCTCGTCCGGCCGGTGCCAGCCGCGCTTGACTACTTTGGCGTGTACGAAGCGGGGGATGAGGTGATGGTATGACAGGTTGATCCAGTCCCGCCCACAGATCTCACATGCCGTCACCTTGCCGCGGGTCGAGGACGGGGGCGGCGGAGGCGTGCTGGCGGTCGTGATGTACGCCGTAATTACCGGTGCTAGAAGCTCGTGGATGCCGAAAGTGGCCTCATCGATGACCCCGTACGCCTGGAGCGAGTCGGCCGCCGAGGGGTCGAGCGCGGGGAGGAGCGCGGCTATGTCCTGGCCGGTCAGAGGCAGTGGATAGCGCTCCTGGAGCGAGGCGCTCTCGGCCCAAATCCGGTGGTCGAGGGTCTGGAGATCGGCGGGGAGACAGGCGTACAGCTCGGACGCGATGTACTCGATAAAGTCGGAGAGCTCTTCGGCGTCCGTCTCTGGGGTGCTCGCCGCACGCGCTTCGGCAGCGGCTTTCTTCGCGGCGAGCTTGTCCTTGCGCCTGGGTCCTGCGCTCGTATCGGTAAGTCTCTCGATCAGGACGGCGGATAGGACGTCTCTGAACTGTTCGTAGTTCAGCGACGTTTCGCCTTCTGATGTGCTTGTCATCTGTGGGCTCGGGCTCGACGGCAACCGGGAGCGGGCTGGGGGTGCCTCCTAGGGTTCAAGCACTTAACCCTGAAAAGATGCTTAAATATTTCGATTGTATGCATGGACTCTAAGCATCTCCTTCCATGCTGTCGTGGTCGTTGGGATGCGTGCGGGGAGACCCCTTCTTGTACGTGATATCTCGGGTGGTGTAAGTGACGATCTCCCACGGCCCCAAGCTGCCCCAAGCTGCTCCAAACTGCCCCACAAAATTAGTGGCAGGACACCCACACACACCTTCAAACTTACAGGACAACCCCACACGCGCCCTGTCGGGGTCATGAACAATGAACGGCATATGCAGCAGTGACAGAGCTCGGCGAGCCGGATCGGTAGAAAACGTATAGAAAGCCTCACCTACCCCTCCGTGACTCGACCGGCCATATTTTCCCCCTGTCTCAATCCTCCCTGGCAGTCATGGCGGCATCCAAGACGGTGATTGCATTCGACCTGTACGGGACGCTCCTGTCTACCGAATCAATTGCGGGGGAGCTGGCTAAGCGCTTCGGCGATGACACATCCAAGACAGCCGCTGCACTGTGGCGCCGCTACCAGCTGGAATACAGCTGGCGCATCACGAGCATGGGTGAGCCGATACCTTACGCGAGGCTTTGCTTAGCCTCGCCGTTGTTGAGTTTCTAGAACCTTCGTTCCTCTCACACTTGGCAGGGCTTTACCGTCCCTGGAGCGACATCACCCGCGGCGCCCTGCTGCACACGGCCGCCGAGCTGGGACTCACGCTCTCGGATGACGATGTCGGCCAGTTGATGAAGTCCTACGACGCCCTGAGGTCGTTCGCAGATGTCACGAAGGGATTGGAGACGGTCGCATCGACAGACGAGATCGACGCTTACGTCTTTTCCAACGGCACCGACGACATGGTGCAGGCGTCAATCGCCACGTCGCCGGACCTGAAGCCCCACGCCGGGACATTCAAGGGGCTGCTTACGATACACAGCCTCCAGGCGTTCAAGCCGGCGAGGAAGGTCTACGACGACCTCCTGCAGAAGGTCGACAAGGCCGGCCAAGCCTCGGATGTCTGGCTGGTTAGCTCCAACCCCTTTGATGTGGTCGGGGCCAGAGCGGCCGGTCTACACGCTGCATGGGTCGACCGGGCCGGGAAAGGGTGGCTGGATCGTCTGGGCGACGTGATAGGCGGTATCGAGCCGACCATCGTCGTCTCAGGCGTGGACGAAGCAGTCGCGCAGATCTTGAAGGCATAATGCACGCTTGGAGAACCAACTAGATTGGAGGGACCTTATCCATCCCCCTTTAGGCACGATGGATCTCTATCTGGGTTGTGCCGGCTAGGATATCTCTTTTTTTATTATATAAAAAAAAGCACGATTTTACCTTTGTATACAAAAAGAGAGCCGAGAAGGGGTATCACTCCGTAGCCGCCGGAAGGCTCTTCACGAGCTCAACCATTTTCTGAGACAGTAGCTCCACATCGCCGGGGAACCTGCCACTGACATAGTTGTACTGGGGGTCTTCCACGACGAATCTAGAGGTCGGAAGTTAGATCGAGACGGCACGGAAGAGGAACAGGAGCTCTCTTTGAGCATTGGGTCGAATACTCACGGTGCGGGGCCCACACTGGTCTTGTACTGCGTCTTATGATCGGCCAGCTCCTTGCGAATCTAGGTCCCGGTCAGCATCCCCTAGCCGTGCAGCGCCGGGGGTCGGTACTCACAAGATCCTCGACGTTTTCGCTGCCGTGTCCGTACGTCTTATAGTAGTCACCCAGGAAGGCGCGGGTAGTCCAGTAGATGCCGCTCTCGAACGGCCCCGGCAGCGCCGTCGTGACAAAGTCGTGGATGAGGCTCTTGCCGTCTTCGCGCTTGGCTGACGCGAGCACAAGCGGGCCGTGGCACACAGCACCCAAGACCTTGCGACCGCCCTTCTTGGTCTGGGGCACGTAGCTGGCTAGAAGCTTGTGCAACGGGGCCGATTCGATGACCTGTCGCACGGCCCTGTCGTGGCCACCGGGGAGCATAACCAGCTCGTAGTCGTCCAGCGTGAAGTCCGGCGCGGTCCAGGAACGTGGCTTCTGGCACTCTTCCGAGGCAACCATTGTCCGATACTGGTCGACGACCGACTTCTTGGCTCCCTGCGCGGGCAGTCAGTAGGTGCGTATGTGGGGTTGTCGAAGCCGAAGTTACGAAGGGGGGGGGGGGGTGAGGTAGGCGTACAAGGAGCTTGCCCGTGATGCCCTCTAGCATCTTCTTGTCGCAGGCAGGCGGGTTGCCCGTCTCGGTCGCAAAAGCGACGTCGAAGCCGGCATTTTTGAAGTGGGTATACGGGACGGCGGTTTCTAGAGTATGCCCAGGGCGTATTAATACAAGCTCTCCCCGGCCCAGTCTTGGCGGAAACACGGAAGCATACCAGTCGGCTCGTGCCCGTAATCGGAGAGCACGATAATCACTTTTGGGTTCGCCATCTTGATCAACTAACTAGCTCGCATGCGATCAACCAAGCAGCGATGGTGGGAAACAAAGCCTTTTAAAGGTGTTTTGGCTGAGGCACTCGGTCGCAGGTTGAGAGCTCCTATCCAAGCCAAGCCCAGCCAGGCAAGGTCAATCGGGAGGATCCAATAAGGATGCCGCTAGTCCATGGCCCGTTCTTCTTACCACCACCCACATCACATGCCAGGCCCTCCGCGGAGCCCGCGCGCTGGAAACAAAGATCGCTTAGAAGAGGAATGATTGGTTCATTATTCGGTATACTTGCTAGCCTTTTAGTGGGATTCGGCCCCTTCCATAATACCTCCCTTCCCTTCCCGAAACAGACGGTGCGAGCACGGCTGTGTCGTGCTTGCCGTCTGAGTATCCCGGGTCTGTAACGTTGTGCCCGAGGTGTCGCTTTCCCGTCGCTAGCCCACTAGGCCCGGGCTGGGGGACAAGGTCATTAACCTAGCTATCGCTACGACAAAGCACCCACTGCTCGAGCAACCGAGGCATGCAACCTCTCCCACCGACTCCCTCGCCTTTTTTGGCGCTGTGGCTGCCTGTACCTGGGGGGCTCTGTCCGGGTGGCGGAGCGAATAATTGGTGTACATACGAGAGACAGCGCAGTTCGGTATCTATTCCGGCTGACACGGACGCTCTTTGCCGCGTTCCACAAGACCCTTCATCATTGGTGCCCTGGCTTGGGTAGAGACCGCCTTTTTCCCTTCTTTTTTTTTTAACCCCCGCTCCGCTGCGCGTTCTGATCAAGACGTAGGCGCCAGTGTATATACAACATATCACGATTCCCCTGAGCCATTACGTGCCAGATAGCCCACTGTAAGCTAGATAGGCCAGTAGGGCCTATTTCGTATTGGCCCATTTAGGCTACTTGAACAGATAGAACAAGTAGATGTGACGGGGTAGTCTCTCGGAAATGGGTGATGAGCCTCAAGTTGACTATCCCACGAGAGATGATCAGCACTATGAATGATTCCAATTTCAGATGCGTTCGGATAGTAGGTTTGGCTGCTCCCGGGCCAGATACTATAGGCATATTTTGTACAGTATGTTAGTCGAGGAGGGGCCATGCCATACCTACCGAGTTACTGGGTGCTACCTATAGGGTACGTACCTCGCCATTGTGGATGCATACTTACGATAAGCTCCCGAAGTGGTAGCGCTTTGGGCTAGCCCGGTCATCTTCCGAGGCACCATACTGCCACACCATCTCTCATGCCATCAAACGACTGGCACAACATCTCTTATCGAACCGCGAGACACCCATTCTCCAGTAGCTGAGGGGCTCTTTTAGTCGCCCGGCCGTTCCGAGACATTCGAACCCAGCATACCGGTCGGCATGGAGCAACAGCAAAGCCCCTCTCTGGCCCGTTCTGCTGTAGGAGCATATCCTTTCTACATGCTTGCCCGCCCGAACTGACCCCATCTTCCAAGTGCGATGACTGTCGCCACAAGAAGATCAAGTAATATCCCATACATCCTAGAAAGTAACACAGCCCTCAGTTGGCGTGCCCATTGCTGATTGCTACGGCCACCTCCTGTAGGTGCTCGCGCGAGCTGCCCAAATGTGCAGCCTGCAAGCCATGGCCAAGTCCGTGTCGGTATCCGCTGCAAGCTTCCTCGGCATCGACGCAGCCAAGGAGAACAGAGGAGTACGTGGGAATCCCATCCCCTCGTGCTCTCAGCCATGGCCTCTGTGTCTCTAATACGTGTGAGAAGTAGGCTGGGGTGGATAAATGGTGAACGCGCACTGGTCCCACCTATCCTTCCAAAGCCAGAGATCGCCATCACTGATCGCCTAGAACGGATCGAGACCGCGCTTAGCGCCTTGACTACGACTGTCAGCCGACTGATTGACCCGCACGGCTCATGGCCGGGTCATTCGTCGACGTCGACTACGCATGCTTCTCGCTTGCCCAGTCATGACGGGCCAGTCCCAGGTCGGACTAGCCGCCAAGACCCTCCTCATATCTTCTCGTCACTTGAAGAGGTTGGTGTTGACCTGAACAGTTTTCAGAGCCCAGAGGGCCGGGAGCCTGAGCATCGGGATGCCGTGCTTGGTCTCCAGAACCTGGCGAGTACACTCGAATCATTCCGCCTGGAGAGCAGGCCGACAAACCCCCTCCACGGAACCTCTTATATCGCGCCTGATGTTGCCGGCGCAGAATTTATGATAAGTAGTAGGTGCTACCGGCCTGCCTTTCTTAGACCCCTTTGCAGCTACTCAACTGTGGGCTAGGGTTTCATATCTTGGCACGACGGGTCGATATCTTCTGGCAAATGCCCTCGGACGAGCTCTTGCACAGGGCAATACGAGATCCCTCCCAGACCCCCCGCATATGGGTCGTCTTCATCAACTATATGCTCTTAGCATCACCGTCCTCATGCGCGCAGGCTCCCCAGCTTGCGCAGGCATGGCGTGTGAATGCCAGGGTGGCGCTCGAGCATGCAGGTCTCTTTCTTGAGCCCTCAAAGGTCGCCGTTCAGACATTCATGCTGCTAGCAGTCCACAGCGATGATTTCGTCTCACCCAATATCTCGTGGATGCTCATGTCCCATGCGTGCCGTCAGGCACAGGCCCTATCCCTTCAGGTGCGATCTACATGTCTCGATCCGGACGAGTGGCAACGCCAGCTTTCGTTGTTCTGGTGCCTTTTCGTGGTTGATAAGTGGTTCGCGTTGGCCTTCGGCCGCCCGGCGTTCCTGCCCGGCGTTCTCTACAAAAACGTACCATCGCCCAGCCTTGAACACTTGACTAAGTTCAAGCCGCATTTTGACAACCTAGAGACGACCCCCTGGGACAAGAACAGGACCACCTTTGGAGCCCACGTCTTTTTCCAATGCATCGAGCTGGCCAAGCTGACCGACGTGATACTCGAGAGACTGTCCGCAGAGGATGCCTTGTGCGACCGAAGTGAGCTGAAGGCGAGCTTAGATAACTGGCATCGGACTTCTATCGAAGTATGGCCCCTTTTGGACCCTGCCCAAAATAAGGAAATTAGCTGATGGGTACAGACACTTTCCCGAGTGAAGGAAGCGGAGATGGCGGCGCTGGAGCCAGAACAACTGGAAAAAATGACCAGTGGCATCCAGACAATGCACTTCCGCTACCTTCATATCCTCCTCCTCCTCACCAAAGATGTCCCGGAAGATGTCGAACTGAGGGTGACGTCCGCTCGGCAAGCGTTGGCGATTTTACCCCAGATGGCATCGCATTGGAACAATGCGTACGGGGTGATCTGGTAAGGCATTATTTTGAGCTTCAGGAGTATGGTGTGCAGGTTCTGACTCTCCCCCCGTGTAGGCAGCTCTTATACTTCCCGTTCACACCATTTTTCGTCCTGTTCGGCCACATCGTGCGGAACCCGCATGGCGCGAGCGTGCCGGAAGACCTGAGGCTTCTGCTGATGCTGGGAACGTACTTGGCCGACATAGGGTCGCGGTTCAACCTCATGAGAAGCCTGATAAAGAAGCTACAACATACTTCCGAGGTGTTTTACCGGCTTGCGCTGCGGCACACCCGGCCAGATCTGGGTTCTGTACCCTTGGGCCATGTCCACATGCCTCTCCGGGGGGATGAATGCGACCCAGCAGCCACTGGCACTGATTCGCGTGATGAGGGCCGCAACCTGGGAAATGCGTCAACGGTGGCCTACCCAGACCTGCTCCCCGACGTCCTCTCTATGGAGTATGGAGATGTCGAGCGGTTTCTTTCCTGGCTCCCAGATGATGCGTGCGCTAGCATGGGAAGAGATGGTATGTTGGCAGCGGCCCGGCCAAGTGAAGTCCAGTCTCTGGGCGAGGGAGAGGCCCCGCGAGGCCAGAAGCGCCCATTTGATGCCACCTTTGACTGGTTCTCCTGGGAAACTTATTACTCAAAAACCGACAGTCCCGGGCCTGCGCCCTGACTAGCGCCCGAGGCCGAGATAGGGCTGCTATCGATTCGACGAACGTCCGCCATCCATGCAATTTTAACATGCTGCCTACGGAGAAGGCTCTTATACACCATTGGCGTCCGATGACGTATGTAGTCTTGCATTGCTCTTTGTGCCGTTGATGCAGAATCGGGCGCAGGCACTAAGACATGCACCGGCCCGCTGGCGCATAGGGCGATTGAGACCACTAAAATCCCAGGGCCGGGGGGTCGGCACCCGGGGCGCTCAGCCTCGGCAGAATACTACGACGCTCGCGACGGCCTCTGGAAGGACCTTGGAAGCCCAGCGGGAGCGAATCGTGCCTCCATAACTTGGGTGTCTCAGCCCTGCGGAAGTCGTGTCGAAGGCCGGCGGTAACCAAGGTACCTTAGGTAGCGATGGTCGATCCGTCCATCGTGGACGGCGCCACCGACATGTCGCTCTTTCCTCCACAAGGCTACGACGCTGACCTGCGCGCATGCCACCAACTTCGTTCCACCAAAATATATTTGGGTCGACGCCAGGCAGCCCAGCGGGCTCGGCGGCGGGGGCAGTCGCCGTCAACAGACGTGTGCGATTGGTCTGGTGCAACCCCAAGCCAAGCGCCAAGGGTGTTCAGCCCCCCCGAAACGCTGCATCTCGCTAGCTGCGCCCGACAATTTTGGTGTGCACTCCTCTGTGGCCATGTGAGCAGGCGATCACATTAGCCCCAACGCCGTTTTAAGCGGCCACCGTAGCCTACCTACCTACCTACCTACCTTAGTCGACCTCACCTTCTCCTTCCGTCTGGCCTCTTAAAAACCCCCGGCTGCGCGTCCACCGTCGGCCGATGGAAACGACAACACTCGCCGTGACCATGCTCGCCGGCTTGCTGTCGCTCGGGGGCCTGGCCTCCTACCTCCGGAGGGCAAAGCCCAAGGGCAGCCCGCCGACCTCGACCAAGTTCTTCGGCTCACAGCTGGGCGGAAAGGCCGTCATCAACTACAGCTACACGGACCTGCCGTGGATTCTGCTCGGATACGACATCTACTACTTCATCTATTTCGTCTGGGCTCTCCCGTACATTCTCTTCCCCATCTCACCCACCGACTCGGGCGACCTGGCCGAGCTCGCCTGGACCGGGCGCAATTTCTTCTGCATCCTTGTCCATTCCCTCCTCTGCGTCATGCAGCTAGCTTTCATGGTCTCTCTGCCACTCATGATCCTGTTGCCCATCTGGATGGCGGCCCTGGCTATCGGCCTCTTCCTACTAGTCAACTACAGCCTCTGTCTCCTACTGAACGGAAACCAGGTGGAATACTGGTCCGATCCCGAGTACGCCCCCGCGCTGCCGGAACATGCTCACGAGCAATGGATATTCATCAACGGCGTCGCAGTCGGGTATGATGAGCACACCCGCCTCCAGGACTCGTATGCTCTCTCAGCTAACCTCTCTTCGCAGGGAGCACTGGATGAAGAGCAACCTCAACAGACTGGCAGCCACTTTCAAGAGGCCAGTTCTTGGCATCCACAACAAAACGTATGCTCTCCCCAGCCTCCACAGGGGACATTTTCTCTCGCTAACTTCCCTTAGTGAAGGCATTCTCTTCGATGTTCTCGAGTGCCTGATTCAGCGCAACTTTGGATACGCCACCACTGATGTCAGAGTTTGCTACAAGCGCATCAAAGAGACGCTGTACAATCCCCAGTTCTCCAAGGTTGTATTTATCCTGCACTCGCAGGGCGGGATCGAGGGCAGCCTGATCATCGACTGGCTGCTCCAGGAGCTGCCGCAGGACCTGCTTGCCAAACTCGAGGTGTACACTTTCGGCAACGCCGCCAATCATTTCAACAACCCGCACCGTCATCTCTTCTCGCAGATATCGGCAGGCCGTAACCCCCTCGCAGGTTCCACAGATTCGACCCTCGCAGCACCAAACGGAGTTTCCACAGATGCCGCTGCTCGGGGAAACCCGGTGCCTGGCGAAGGCGCCGACCGTGTACTCTCGGTAGACACACAGATTTCCAGCTCTCCAGCTCCATCCCTAACCACCGAGACGAGCTCTTCGAACCCGTCCGCCATCTCGGACCGCGCCATCGGGCATATCGAGCACTATGCCCACACGACCGACTTCGTCGCGCTCTGGGGCGTCCTGCACTTCGCCACTTCCGCCAACGAAACGAAGAGTATGCCGCGCTTCCTTGGCCGCGTCTTCTCGCGGACGACTCCCCGTGGAGGTCACCAGTTCTGTCAGCACTACTTAGACGGCATGTTCCCACTCGCTCGGGACCCGGCCACAGGGCAGCTAGCGCGGGACCCAGGGACTGGCGCCCTGCTGGGCTGTGCAGAAGATGGAAATGAGTTTATGGAGAGCGAGATCGTGATCGGCCACCTCGGCGACGAAATAAATAACGCGCGGGAGGCCATGGAGATTAGCTGGCTCGGCAGTGGTTTTGACCGGGATGCGGAGCTGACTAGGCTGCGGGAAGTAGAGGTTCACTTTGGAAGCAGTCCTGTCGCGCGCCGTGGTCGGTGGAGGTCACGAGCCGATGCGCAAACAGGTGGGCGGCGGGCGGCTAAGCTCAAAGTGAAGGAGCTGAGCCGGCTATGGAAGTATCGGAACGGAAAGAGTCCCCAGGAGAAGCCGCCTCTACTACACCGAGACGCCGACGGGGTAGTCAGAAATGCCACTATGTAGGAGCATCTTTGGTTCGGCTCTCCCTGATCGGATCAACGGCGTAACATGGGCTCAAAACATGGAGTTGCAGGCATCTGGAGTAGCATAAGATTAATCATGAATGGGTTTTGGAGGTCTTACTGGTAGTTCTGTCTCGTTTCTGGAGCAAATCGCATCTGCGATCACTATTAATATGCCTCCTCGTGCCGACTATTTCCAAGGTTGAGTTGGTCTAGGCATATCCGATGCGTATCCCTCTCCGAGGGAGCTCAGCTATGCGGCGACACTATGCAATACGTAGTACAATCTATCTTCCTATGTATTTGTTGGCTTGGTAAGAGGCAGAGGCCAGACAGATATAAGTGCTTGAAAGCCATTAAACTGCCTTGTAGACTTGCCGTTGGCCCTTTTGGCTCGCTGCTGGCCCTGCAAGCCCCATATAGATATCTAGGTCAATCGCTTTTCTTATGGCGTATGCTAGTAAATGTGAAGACGGTGGCATTTGCACTCTCATGCTAACAAACTAACTAGGGTTGTATTGTAGATTTGCAGGGACTTATGTATTAGCGTCTATAATCTGTTTATTCTTTTAGAGATAAATACGATGCATAATAGCTATTTCTATGCTTGGCTATCTTGACTAATAGGTTAAGCCATTTCATCTTTCTTACACTGGTCTAAGATCATTGCCCGCTTACACACCTTCTCTTTTCTCTCGATATAATTATTACACCTATTAATAATTCTTACCTCTTCTCTTATAATAACAATCTCTATATGTAAATTTAGCTCACTTCTTTGTACAAGAGGCTCTTAGTATTAAACTCAAAGAGGTAGGTCGGGACAGCCCTCACCCTACAGGAGAACTCAGGAGAACAAAGAGGGGGTGGATAGAGGTATTGAGCATTGCGCTATTGAAATCTTTGTATTCTTCCACGAGAATGTGCAGAGGTTGCCGCTTGAGCGATGTAAGTCGCAAAAATGTGGCTATTCTTGGCCTCCCATCGATATACTAACCCTGGAGAACTCGGTGGAGGAATAGACCGCCCAGGCAAATTGCCAGAGCTACCGTACCAGCTTGATAAAGACGCGGTAGTCAATTCTCTACATGTTCTGAGTTTACAGACTAAACTTGTTTTGAGATGCGTTTTCTATGGATTTTTGAAGAGCAGGCGATAGCCTTAGGGTAGGCAACTGCGCACCCTCGGGCCTTGCGCAAGATGGTTCTAAGGGGAGTATCGCGCCGCCGTGGAGGAGCGCGAAGAGAGTGCGAACGGACAGCAATAAGTCACTCGATCACACCAGCTTCTAGAAAGCTAGGCTGGAATCCTTAACGGGGAGGTGGGAAGTGGAAGGAGAGGGATTGCACGCAGATACCGACGTTCAACGGTGGCAGTCATCTATGAGGTAGGACCGCGAACGATCGAAGGAGAGTTATCTTACTAGCACCACTGTAAGTTGTTTCTCTGGGTTTTTAGGCC
This sequence comes from Thozetella sp. PMI_491, assembly GCA_021432635.1. Classification (NCBI taxonomy): domain Eukaryota; kingdom Fungi; phylum Ascomycota; class Sordariomycetes; order Chaetosphaeriales; family Chaetosphaeriaceae; genus Thozetella; species Thozetella sp. PMI_491. The sequence goes on from MU270048.1 coordinate 621,601, forward strand.
TATCTTAGCTTTCTGCGGTTCTGGACCTGGACTTCTCAGCCCAGCAGGGCCAACCAGCCCCTGGGCTGAGCATGTGGACGAGGAAGGTCTGCAGGGCTTCCATCAGGGGGCTCTTCGGAAAGTAGACACACCGTAATTACATGGCCAATCGATCATCAACCCAGTATGTAATACTACAGTATCCGCGGAGGAGTACCGAGCCTCTTGTCCGTTACGTCGAAGCTTGAAGGATATGCCCAAAGCCCGAGAGCAAGCACGTTCATATCCGCTTCGTAATTTACCGGCGTTCTTCATTCCTCTTATCGCCATTTCACCATATCTGGCAGCATCCGAGTCCACGGTCTAGCCTGTGCCAAGTCGCCGAATGTCTTTGCCCCGGACGTTCCTCCGGCTGTCATCCGGGACGGCAACTCCCATAACGCTACAGGAGCAGAGTAGACTAGCCTGTATGACTGTGTCGCAAACTTCCAGTCCGTGCTTCGCTTTTCGGTCTCGGGCCCAACAATGGCTCTGGAAAGGCTGCGCCTCAAGGGAAGAACGATAACATCCTACGCGACGAGAATGAAACTGCTCGGATATGTGGAATCTTTTGACCCGCAATAGAGTAGACAGACGGGGGCAAAACGGGAGAAGCTAGTAGTAGTAGGCTGTCATCCCGACTAAGAGCAAGCCGTCCTGTCCAGAAAAACCTTATCCGTCCACGAGAATGGCCACCGGATGCAGCCGCTAGCTGCGGGGGGGTTCTTCATGGAACAAAGCTACCGATGATCGTCGGAGAGACTACGTGCTGGTTCATGGCGGGAGCTCCTAACCAATTTGGTGTGTGGTTGTGGTCAGCTGCAGTCTTCTTGGCTCCTAGGCCCCTTTGCAGGTAGCCGGAGCTCATCGTCCAGCTGAAACTTTGCCATGTTGGTTGCAAAATTGCATTCAGGCATTGCGCAAGCCATCCACTTGACTACAATATAGCGCCGGCCTACGGCGCCCGGTTCACCCAGAAGCTTCCTAGTATACTCATTGTTGGAGTCCGGCAGCGGATGCTGGCATCCTAAGTGGCTAGCGGGATCTAGACCCGACAAAAGTAGAGAGGCCCAAGACATCTCAGCCGTTGGTATCCATGCCTAAGGACGAAGTCAAAGGCCACAGGCATATCTGATGGTCTGTCTACCACTCAGGGCCGGAGGGACGGAGGAGATGGTCATCGAGTCGGGGCCGAGGATATGACCGAGATTCGCCTCCGCTAACCCCTAGACCGTCATTTGCGGGCTTCTCTAATGGCCGGACTTGCTCATCACCTCGCCTTGGGCTGAGGAAGCGTTACCGGAACGGCAAGGACCAGTACCGGCGGTCAAGTACACGCCACGGGAGATCTTACCCAGGCTCCAAGTTGTATGTTTACCCCATTGATGCTCAAACTGTAACTAGCGAGCTAGACAGGATTGAGTCGAGTATCACGGAGGCAAGACGCCAGCGTGAGTATCTTCTCCTTGGCAGGGCTCGGACCGACATAGACTTTGGCCGGATTCTTGGCTCCATTTCTGCAGAAAGCTTATGCATCGTGGTAAGAGGCAAAAATAGGCGGTACGCAGCATCGCACTTCGGTCCAGGGAACTGGCATCCGCCGAGTGGATAGAAGCCATTGCATCCAGGCACACACGTGTCGCGTCTCCAATTCGGTAGCCCGTGGTGAAGGGCCTGGCAAGGAGGAAATTTTTTTGCGGGGTAGATGGGATGAGAAAGCCGACTTCCAAAGGGTGTTCGTCGATCCGCCGTCCTCGCCGAGAGTCGCCACGCTGAAGTGTGTGTCGCCGAAGCACGGTGTCCCTACTGGCCAAAGGAACCTTGGGTGGCCGAGCGCAGAACCTCCTCCCCTGAGCATGGAACTGACCATCGAAAAGGGCGAAACAGAGATATCCATCGAGAATCTCCATGGAATTCCCGGGGGCGCTCGCCAACCTTTAATTCCTGGCTCCTGGCCCATTTACTCATAATTTCGACAGCGAGCCACACCAAATGACGCGGTCGGCTACTCGGCCCCGCAAGCAACAAGGGGCGTGGTCGATCCTTACCGACCAGGGCCATGTGCCAGACTCGGATCTCGATCAAGGTGGGATGGGATTTTGCACAATTCCCATCCCTTGGCTACCCCTCACCTGTGGCAATCGTACCATTGGGCAGGTCGCAAGTGCAGGGGGGGAACAAAGGGGGGCGAAAAGGAGAACAGGGAGGACGTGCAGCTTGGCGTATCAGCACGGCGCTCCTGCGCACATTACCGAAGGGCAACGCATCCGAGGTCCTTGGCCCGATTGCTTGCTACCCGTATGGCCAGCGCCACACCTGTACAACAGAAAAATAAAGAGAAGGAGACAGGGAAAAACCTGTTCTCATTCCAACGCCCCTCAAACAGGTCTGCGTGCATACGTCAAAATGAAGGTGCCATGGGCCCAAGTGTGGCACGCGCGACTCTTAGCGTGTGGCTGGTGAATTGATTGGGCTGCGGGCTTTTAGTGGAGCTGTTTGCTCCTTTTCCTAACATCGCGTACCTGCAAGTACACTCTGTACCGGACAAAATGCTCCGGACATGGGTGGAAAGCTTTGTTTCCCACCCAAATCCTTCCTCCCCTTCGCATCCCCCCTGTCCCTCAACCCCTCAACTCGGGAAGAGGGTCCCCGGAGCAAATTCACCGGACCAGTCTGCGGGATCCGCCCACTTTTTCCGACGTCCACCTCATTCTGACAGCGTTTCGTCTCCTTCGTTCAGAGTCCAAACGGCGCCCCGCGAGCCGCATCGTGATGCCCCCAAGGGGTGACCTGAAAAGCCTGGGTCATCTGGATCCTCTGGGGTTGCCAGAATACCCCACGCATCCATCAGCGGGCCTGACGTCATTGTAACAGCGCAATGGGATCCGCGAGGCTAATTTAGAAGCTCCTTGGTGGGCTGTTCCGGAGCTGTTGGTACTGGCGCTGCCCCGGCCCTCTGTCTGGCGTATCACAGGGCGTCTTCCGAAGCAATGGTAGCTTCAACCTAACGAGAAGCACCCCAACCTCGGCCCCTCCCACCCTGTCCCCCGTCTGCTTCCTCCTCTTCCTCCTTTCCCATCGCCCAAAGGAAAAGAGGGATTCCATGTCTTGCAGCCCGCCTCGTAACAGGGAACATACACCGCCTCGCAGCATTTAGCGTGGCGCGTATGTACTTAGTGCGCACTCTGCCGGCGCCTTTCTTCCTATGGTCTCAGTCCAGCCCGTCCCTCTCTCTCGTCTCCGCTGCCTAGGAAAGGCGTTAAATAGAATAAGGCTTCGTCCCGACACAGAGCATCGGGACTTCCGCGACGAGATCGAGAAGATCGGGGATCTGACCCCGGCTTCCCCCCCCCCACGGACGTGGCCGCATCCCTAAGGAGATGGATCCCTTGCCGGACTCCTGGTTTCGTATGACCGGCGTGGTTCTCGGGTCTTTTGGCTGCTTCTGTTGCATGCTCACGCTCATGTACCAACATTTCCTTGCTTCTTCCAAGTCAGACACCAGCGGCAGCCTAGAGCGTCGCGGGTGGTCCCATACTCAGCCGAGAGCCGCGGCTGGTGGCTGCGGGAGAAGCACCGACCAGTGTTCACTCTGTTTGCAAAGGGTCGCGCTCTCGGGTCGCTGCCGGAAGTTGCAGCGCGCGCCTAAGACCAGATCAACATGGGACATGTGGCCGTGTGGCCTGGTGCATGTCAACACAGGCTCTGGGTGCTTTAGCCGATGTCAACTAGGTAGACGTGGTAGCCGTGGTAGCCCATAGCCTAGTCTAAACCGCTGCTAAGCTCGACGGCACAGGGCTAGAAGGTCCTTGACCGATATTCCAAAGAGGCGGCGATGGCTATCGCCAGCCCTTCGTCCGCCATCGACGAGACCCCCGTACTGCTCCGTGCCACCTCTTCCCGGGAGATAGGACCGTCTGCGGAAACTACCGTTCTTCAAGTTCGCTACTGCTCTGCCATGTGGGGAGGAAGTGGTCCAAGATATGGAGTCGCACGGAAGTGACCGCTTTCTTTGCGACGGACGCGGTGCTTTGACTCGGGTCCCTAGGTACTACGTAGCAATTCTGGCTGCCAGGGCGGCATTATCAAAGAGCCAACGAGTTGCCAATGGAGCAAACCGTCTCAATAATATCCAGTAGCAGTGGCTTTATTTGCTCGTTACAGGACAGGCGAGGCGCACTGCAGCAGATAAAGGGGGTCCATTTTCTTGATTTTGTGCCCTCCGGCTGTTGAGACGCTGTAAGGCCATTGGTCCGGGCTGGATTCTCCGGCGGCTCACTGCGCAACGCTGCTGCGCCGGTGTAGGTTTATAAGTTCGGAGGAGAGGATAGAAACAGGGGAACGACGGCCGTGGCATCGAACGACGAGGTTTCTACAGGCCTCCATTCTGGGGGAGGGGAGGGGGCGACGCTGCCAGTCCCTCGCCTCTCAGTTTAGGCCATCACGCGGAGACTTAGGGCTCGCTGTGTCAGGATGTCGTGGCATTTTAGTAGAGGTAGCTGGGTAGCTACGCCAGACCCGCGTGCAGAGTGCTGCAGGGGTCATGAGGGGGTCCTTTGGGAGTGGACAGAGCGTCAAGCCTTTCGCACTGAGTCCAAATAGGTAAAAGCAAAGAGACAGACACGCACACAAGAGGGAGAAGGAAGGGGGCAAAGGCGAATTGGCTCCGGCCGAAGTCGATCGGTGTCCCTCGAACCCGCCTTGTCGCGGGCCAAGTGTGAGGCTAGTGCAGCGATGTACATCCAGGATACATGGGGGTAGCGTCCCGCTCAGGTGGGCTCGGCGGGGCTCGCACTTTCCAATGAGAAGGCGCGCTGTGGAGGGGACTTGGGAGGTACCTCTGCTACCTGCCCCGCCGTAACACTCCGACTCTGTCATCGAGATCGATCAGCACTGATATGCCGATCCAGCGACCTTGATCGCCTCCTTGATCGTAAAGCGCTGAGGTGGAAGGCTCCGCGACACCCAGCGACGAATACCGGCTCCCAATTTCTCTCCGGTGCTGCAGCACCTAGCTTATACCGCCATGGCCTTGCAGGGGCTCAGGGTTTCCCGAAAGGGGGGTATATATTTGTTTTACTCCCAGGGACCAGTTTCCTCCCCCCATTCTGCTCCGGATGCTTCAGTCTTCCACATCCAGGCCCAGACCTTTGAAATTCTTGTGACCAAGCCTCCTACCGGAACGGAAGGAAAGAGAAAAGACGCACCAAGACACACCAGGCAACCTTCCCGCGCCACGCATACAGCTCCTAGGTCGGCTCTCTGGCGCCACATCTCGAACCGAGGCAGTAGGCGCAACCGCCATCACAGAAATACCACCAAGACACACACCTATACACAAACACCAACACCTCTCCGCCTCCGCCCGCTCCTCATCCAGCCTCGACAACCGAGCGCCCGGCTGCACCCCTCACCATCCTCGACCATCCACCCCTCCTTTGGGCTCTTATACTTTCGACCACCACTACCCACGCCACATCTTACAGAACCTTAAAAAAACCCGCGCTTTGGTGTCTTCCACCGAGCCCGTCGGCATACATATCAACTGGTCCTTCCACCACAGAAGTCGCCTTCAGCGATAGTGCGGTGTGGCCAGAAGCCGTCCCCGAACCAGAATCGTCTCGAATTCGTCGTGCAAGCCAACTCAAATGCCTAAGCGAAGCTCCAACCTCCCGGTTACGGATAAGGTGCAGAAGAAGGTAAGAAGGCCCCCACCTCCGAATCGGACCTGTATCAGCCATGAACAACCAGCTAACTCTTTTCTGTCGCAGACGGAACGCAGCCATGAGGAAAACCAAGAGCGCGCGTACATCGCAGCATCGCGGCGAGCTGACCGCAGCATCGAGGCCCGCGTCCAGTCGGCAAGAATGGCGTCGTCAATCCACAAGAAGCGGACGGGAAGAGGCTTCAAGGTGTCAGAGGAGATCGTCATGAAGGAGGAGATGTACGAAGAAGAGGAGGACGAGTTCCCCCGGCACTACCGCGCCCTTACAGCCCACTTGCAAACGGGCTCCACGGATATGAACAACCGACTGAACGCCTACGTCTCGAACCACGTCGCGCTAGCCAACCTGGCCCATCAGCAGCAGGTCGATCGCATGTTTGCAGAGCAATTCCCCAACGCGGCCCAAGTCTCTCGGCGCCTGTCCAACTCAGTATACTACCACCCCACGAACCAAGCCAATAACCAGTTTCCCTCCATGGACTATCCGCCCACTACGCAGGATTTTCAGAAAGGCCGTTCCCAGTCCATGGTTTCCACCAGTTCGAACCCGCTGTCTTCGATCCACCCGAGCATAAGCCACGGAAGTCAATCGCCTGTCGCTCGGCACGCTTCGATGGACGAATCGCTCTCTCCACCAGTCCTGACTCCCCAGTCAGGCAGCAGCTCTGAGACGCCGTTCTCCAACACCACCCCCGTGTTCCACGCCGCCCACAACTTCCCAGCCACGGGGGCAGCCGCAGATGCGCTCGTATCCATGGAGCCCCCTGCAGACCCTGTCTTCACTTCGGAGCTCCCGGCCGAGACCAAGATGCTAGCCAGCTTCGACCCCAATGATCCGCTTACAGGCATGTACTATGGAGACGGCGGCGAGATGATGGGTTCGGAGGGCTTCTATGACTATTCCAACCAAGGAGTTGCCTCATACATGGAAGATGCCGCTCCAGTCAAGGCCGAGCCCCAGGAGTACTTCAACATGCCCTCTCGGATGGGTAACCTGGGAGCCACTGGAGGCCGCACAGATACTCCAGGAGATGCGTGGGAGTCTTGGGTTCAGTACGACTAACGGTGACGGTGGTCGCTCGCTTGTTTGTGAGGTTCAGTTCGCGAGGGGTTTGTTCCATGCCCATGACATGGTTTCTTGAGCTCCCCAAAGAGGATGGATTCATTCTATCGGGATGTGTATTATTGCCCCTGGTTTTCTCATTCTTCCGCCGTTTTCTTTTGGCGTTCAACCACCCCACTTCAGCACCATAATCTTCCAACATCAGCTTTGTTATCGGAGGCTTCGCTGCACCGTCTTACGACTGGTCTGGGGAAAAGGCGTACGGCGAGCATTATGGCTTGGGTTTTTGTCATGCTTCCTTCTTTTGCCACGATTTGATACCTCTATTAATGACCGGGGATTGAGGAGGGCGGAAATGATTACTAAGGGTACGAACGCCTTACAGCTACGATCTGCGAACAGGACTTGGGGTGGGATGACTTCAAGAGGGGCTGAGCTAGCCCGAGATATATGTTATGAGACATGAAACAAAAATGAAGGCTCATGGGAAGTGGGAGAGGAGGCTCTTCGCCTCTCTGGGGACCCGAGGTTTAAATCCCAAGAAGTGGCGTTTCTAATCATACCGCTTCTGGTCGAGTCAACAAGTCAGCACCCACCCCAGGTGCCTGAACAGATATTATAGAAAAAAAGAAGAAAGTTCTATGTTAAACAAAGTCCCATCGACTCTCGTTCGGTTGTAATGATGCCAGAAGGCGAGCGCAGTACTGGCAGTTTATTTTGGCTGCCTATCTTGCGGCATGTTTGAGTTACTGTAGGCATTGTCTAGGCTGTTTGTGTCAGCTTGGATAGCTGATAACATTGAACATACCTACTTGGTGTTACCTAAGGGTGTGACATCATCGCGTAGATGCCAGCGAATACACTAGATGTATGTGCCCGTGCGTCGAGGCTAATGTTGACAACTTGCAGGCTTCGGTTAGCTGGCTTTGGCCAAGACCCCCTCCTTCGGCTTCGTATAGCCAAATTTAGTAGGTACTAATGTAGCCGAAATGCCGGTGCATTTCGGGACGCTCTACAATCTCTTCCATCTTCTTCCTCTTGCTTCTTTACCCCCTCCGAATATGAGACAATAAGGACGGCGGAGGAGCTCGCGTGGGGGTGGTGGTTCTTAGCCCCCGTCCCAGCCAACAACCAACAGCTCGGGACTAGCTCGACTCCAGACAGGAGCAAGTTCAGAGTCACGCAAGGAACATGCATGTTGTTAACACTCTTTCAGTGGAGTAAGTTGTTGCTTTTTCGACAAGTAGTGCGCGGTGGTGATGAAAATATGTGCTTACGTGTATATGCGAGCTGTTTACTTATCCAAGGTGAAGAGCATGGAGGGGAGAGATACCAACGAGTAAAAGTAAAATTCTCTTCAAAATTATGAACGCTCACTGCCTCGCTAGAAATAAGATTTGCACCCAGGACCCGATTCTAAGGCAGTGGGTAGAGCTCAGCATCGTATTGTTTTCGTGGCACATTATGGAGCTGGGTTGTCGTCTGGAAGCTGTGTCGGCAACATCCGGATCGTCTTCGAACCACGGAATCTATCCGATGCAAATCATGATGCGCTGAGCACGTTTTTTATCCATCCAAAGCTGACGAATTTAAGAGAAGCTTGCGGGAGCGATTGGCCGACAATAGTTCGGTCCATCGTCGCCGATTTGTTGATTCAGGGGTCGAGCCAAGATCGACGGGATCTACAGTGCCTGCCGGAGAACAAAAGCTGGACCGTGCTCGCTTGCCGATAAGATAAGCCCAATTTTTTTTTACGGAATCTTTTCATTGCCAAAGCCGTCTCGACCCCGCGACGAACTAGCAATCGTCAAAAGGCAATTGCAGTTTCAATCGCAACCATGGGCAAGGAGAGGAAGTCAAAACGCCAGCTGATCCGCGACGAGAAGCGGGCGAGGCAAAAAACGCGAGAACAGGGACAGGATACCGCCCGCGAGACAAAACGGCGCCGCACCGATGCCGACAACAACGAGGGAGCCCTCGACTACATCCCACTCGAGGACGATGGTCACGGCAACGAGGAGCGGATCCACAAGCGGCCTCGCCATGAGGAAGAGAGGGAGTTCTTCGGCATGTTGACGGATGAGGAACAGGAATACTTCCGCCATGCGGATGAGATGCTCGAGCTTAACGACTTCCCGTCCGACGAGGAGCGCAACATGTTCCTCCAGAATGTCTACCGCGAGGCGGTGGGCAAAGAACTCAAGCTAGCCAGCAGCCAATCCTGTTCGAGGCTTATGGAACGTCTGATCTTGAGGTCGACCCCGAGGCAGAAAAAACACCTCTTCGAAGCCTTCGCCACCCACTTCGTCAGCCTAGTCACCCATCGATTTGCCAGTCACTGCTGCGAGAAGCTCTTCCTGCATTCAGCCCCAATTGTCACCCAAGAGCTCAGCGGCGTGGTGGACGATGGCCCCGGTCCAGCCGAAGAGGCTGAAGAGAAGGCCCCGTCGTCCATGGAGGAGCTGTTCCTCCTTAGCCTGGACGAGCTAGGAGAGCATCTCAACTCGCTCCTGTCCGACCGATACGCTTCACACACCTTGCGAGTTCTCCTAGTTGTGCTCTCAGGAAAGCCTCTCGAGGGTGCCTCAACCAAGTCGCTGTTACAGAGCAAGAAAAAGGAACACATTACCGTGCACGGCGCTTACGGTCAAGAAGACGAGGCTTATACACAGACCAGAGCAGTGCCGTCCAATTTCACCTGGGCGGTGCGAAAAATTATCTCGGATATTGCGTCAGGCATGGACCCAACCTCACTCCGTGTGTTGGCCACGCATCCGACGGGCAATCCCGTGCTTCAGCTCCTTCTGGAGCTTGACATCTCCCTGACCGTGAAGACCAAAGGCAAGAAGCAGGCGAAAGAGACCGCCGACGAAGAAGAAGGCGGTGAGCAGGGTACTAGCCTCCTCGAAAGACTACTCCCAGATGCTCCGGCATCTTTCAGCAACCCCAAGTCAGAGGCTTCCAGCTTCGTGAGCGGCATGCTCTACGACGCCATCGGCTCGAGACTGCTCGAGACGCTCGTGTCCCACGCGCCTGGTAAGGTCTTCAAGGGCCTGTATGCCAACTTCTTCGGTCCCCGAATCTCGACCCTTCTCCGAAACGACATTGCTTCCTACCCGGCTATCCAAGCCTTGAACAGGTTGAGCAAGGAGGATCTCTCCGATGCAGTCCACAAGTCGCTGGGTGAAGTGCCGACGTTCGTTGAGAAGGGCAGGTTCAACGTTCTCAAGACCCTGTTCGAACGTTGCCATGTTCGAAACGATTCGCAGGATGTCGACGCCCTACTTAAGGCTCTCGTAGCAGCCAGCGGCAAAGACTGGAAGTTTCTAGTCCCTAAGCTCTGCTTCCTCGACGAGGAACCTGAAGATCAAGGGCCTCAATTCCAAAAAGATTCTAAGAACAAGACCGCGCTTGTCTCCCACGGCAGTCAGCTGGTGTCAGCGTTACTCGGAATATCGGGCACACCAGCGAAAGCCATTCAAGCTTCGCTGTTGTCGCTTGCGCCGGACCAAGTCTTGCACCTGGCAACATCAACTCCCCAAACGGCGAACATTCTGGTAAAGGCACTCTCAACGCCGTCCCAGAATCCTAATTTCCACAAGATTCTCGTTGCCAGCATGGCCCCACGCATCATCGAGTTGACAGAGACCCGCCACGCCCAAGAAGTGCTGAATGCTATAATCGCTGCGCCTTCCAAAGGAGACGGAATCGCGGTGCCATTCCACACCAAGGAAAGCATTATGTCACGGCTGGCTGAGCACGAGTCGGCGCTCCGAGAGACATTCATAGGGCGGAAGATCTGGAGGGCATGGAAAGGAGACATCTGGAACCGAAAGCGGTATGATTGGGTCAGGTGGGCCAAGGGAATGGATGCCGAGCCAGCGAGGTTTGCGAAGGTGCCTCAGCCGAGGACGGAGAAGCAGGACCAGGAAAAACAAGCATCGAGTCGCCAAACCAACTTCCAGAGCCGGAAGTAACATTGCAGAGGAAAACAGAAACAAAGAGGGGGAAAGGCTTACGGGTTGTGGCCACCTAAAAAATCTTCGTTATGATACCCCCGAAGAAATTGAGTTAATAGGAATGCAATAGAATGTTGCAAGCACACATACGAAGGTCGGGTAGCTGGCTTGATGATCTTCCAACCGGCGCTGCCGTAGAGATCAAAGTGAACCATCATGGCATCAAGGGTTAGAACTCGCGTCGTCATGAATCTGAGAACCAATGTAGATGTTAGTCATTCCCCCGCATCTTTATCCATGCTGCCTGCCTGTTGGCTTACCTCCATTGCGGCTGTACGGTACCGCGTTAATATATCGACCCGGCCCTCACCGCTGCATAGCCTTATATGCTTGTTCTTGGCCGCCTCGCCGCATGAGTTTGTGCTGTAGATAGTCTTCTGATCATTGCTGAGTGCAAGTCAGCCTGTAGGCATTTCGAATCCATCACCAGCAGCGGCAGTAACAGCAACAGCAACTCCAATGTCGCCACCAGCAGCCTCTTTCTCACTTTCTCTTCTCCTCTTCTTCTCTCCCTCTCTACTCCTCTCCATTTTCTCAAACGTGCTCAACCTTATTAACTCACTCGAGGTGTTTAGAAAGCGTAATATCCCTGCCGGATGAAAAATGTAGTGTTATGCCTGTGTCTTGCAATAGCAATTAAATTATCACGGCGCTCATAGCGTCACTTAAACTGCCGGCTACACCCATTCCCTATCCTTCACAGACCGGGCCATTAAACCATTGTTACGAGAGCGCTGCGCCCAAACATTCGTCTATGCCTGGTATACTCTCTCTGAAATACAGACCAGACATCAATGACACTGATGGCGCCGCCAGGACCACGGCCCATACCTGGGCCAAGCTCGGCACCCTCGCCGGAGGCTAGTAATGGCAGAAAGAAGGAGCGCGTTGTGTGGAGTTTCTGCCGCTGTGTGGCGACAGGAATCCACCGTCTTCATCACCGACTCAAGGCAGCTATTTGCGCAAAGCGGTGCAGAAGACCAAAGATTTCCCAACTATAAACGCAAAGCCATCAAAGACACCAACAATGCACATATGAAGGAGAATCTATCTTTCCCTTTGAGTTTTGATTTGATTGTGACAACGCACCACTGCAGTTTGGACGAGCATCAGTCACCCAACAGCAACCTAAGCTATTCTATCTGCTTCGGGTTAGGTGTTTTCTGCGAGGCCACACGTTTTATAACAAGCAATTGTCTTCCTTCTGCCCTTTGGTGGCTGCTATACAAGTAGGCGAACGCTGCACATGCCCAAGTAAGCTGTCCCGACCTCACTTTCTGTGAATACCAAAAGATGAACCTACCTTAAGAACAGCTTTTCCAAAGTGATGGAAGCCTGAGAAAAAAGGGTGGATACCCCTTTCAAAGAAAAGCTTCTTTCTCGGGAAACGGAACCATCACACGCTCACCAAAGAATAAGGCATTCATACTTGCTTCCGCCGTCCACAGCCTAGGACTGGAACGATATAGCTACACGGAAAGCCCATTTAGTTAGAAGTAATAGACGCATCTCCCCAAGTGAACTCATCGCGATCTATCAGCTGCCAGGGCACTTTTTCAAGAACGGCTCTCGTCGACTACGACTTTGGTCACCCTTGTCTACCACTGGCGCTGGCCGTTTTCCGCTGAGGAGTGAAGAGCTCAAGCAAATCCATCTAATCTACAGTAAATCTGACAGGAAAGTGACGGGGCTTCATCCCGGCCACCGCATCGCACAACTACCTGCAGAAAAGAGGTACACTTCGCCAGCCCTGTGTAGCTGCTTGACCCCGACATACTTGAGAATGGGTCGTTCCGGCTATGATACGACCGGCTTCGGCGCGGCTGAAGCCAAACCCGCTCAAAAGGTTCCTTCAAGAGCCCTCCAGAGCCAGGACGAGAAGAAAGGAGCAGCAAGCAAGCGCAAGGTCAGTGGCGGGTCGCATGTTTACTTTACCCCTGGCCCGCTTTTTTCTGGCTCCGCTCTGCTCACACTTCCAAAACTAATAGCAGGGCAGCTCTGGCACTGGCACCAAAAAAACCAAGACAAGCGACACCTGTGCGGCTCGAAGTGTCTCCTCGGAGCTGAAATGATTCCTTGCATCTGTAGCGGTGGATACCGCAGTGTTGTTTGGAGGCCGAAGGAAGAGATCTAAACTGGGTAGACCGCCCGTCCTAGACCGAATCCCACCCCCAGCCCTTCAGGGAACTCTCCATTGCCCTGAAAGTCAAGGAGGCTATGGGTCAAGAATAAGCATACACGGCGGCTACACGGCGGGGAGGGATGAGCCGATGGGTGAGCACTGGACCGTAGAGACGTGATAGACGCAAACCTACAAACAGTTAGGTCAAGACACTTTTGCAATGGCATTATGTGCAGCATGCCATCTTCGCGAATGTTGTCCCATCGTATGTCTCTTTGTCATTATCTTGGATGGCTTCCACTGCTAGGCGACCGACTTTGTATAAACCCTAAGGTAGCGTGCCAGCGATAGTCTGCACGAAAAATCATCTCTCATTGGACCGTTCCTAGTCTAGTGTCCCTTTTTAGTGCTTAATTATATGTAAAAAGCATATACTCCCCGCCATCGATTGCCGCAAAAATAAACTCCAGCCCAATTCCTCTCCGCGCAATTTACATAGCCAACCAATCTCTAGAGAATATAGTTTGAAACTCTGCTTGTCTTACTTCGAATCCGGCCAAGACCACCGAGAGAGAAAAGCGGGGTCAGTGCCGATCTCGAATGCCTCGTCGCGGGCCTTGATCTGGGCATCCCGCAGCGCCTCGCGGGCCTCGCCGCCGATCTCCTGCAGCTTAGGGGTGCGGTCGATGGCATCCATCGCCAAGCTGAATCTATCTGTCTTGTTGCGGATTGCAAGCTCTAGTGGTGTGTCGATATTTCCTTTCTCCATGTATCCGCGGACGTGGAGGTTTTGCCAACAACCCGGACGGTTGTAGGTCAGGCGGTGGACCATCCAGGGATACGAGTGGAAGTTGAAGATGATGGGCTTATCGGCGGTAAAGATCGAGACCCACTCCTTATCGTTGAGACCATGCGGGTGGTTCGTGTGCGAGATGAGCTTGAAGAGGTCGACCACATTGACGCAGCGGATCTTGAGGTCCGGGAAGTGTTGCAGGAGCAGGTCGATCGCTGCCAGCGACTCGTGGGTCGAGACGTCGCCGCACGAGGCCATGACGAGGTCGGGCTCGGCGTTGTGGTCCGTGCTGAACTTTGGCCAGATCCCGATACCCTTGGTGCAGTGGGCGATGGCATCCTCCATCGGGAGGAACTGGAGGTGCTCTTGCTTGTCCGCAACGACCACGTTGACATAGTTGGACGACTGGAGGCAGTGGTCCATGCACGACAGCAGGCAGTTGCCGTCCGGAGGGAGGTAGATGCGCACAACCTCAGGGCTCTTGTTGGCCACCACATCGAGGAAGCCAGGGTCCTGGTGGGTGAAGCCGTTGTGGTCCTGTCGCCACACAACAGCGGTCAGGAGGATGTTCAGAGAGGCAATCTTGGCCCGCCAGTCGACCTCCAGGCATTTTTCGATCCACTTGCAGTGCTATAGCAAAGTTAGCAATCTACATCGGCAGGACCGGCAGGACCAGCAACCCCAGCAACCCCAGCAACACCAGCAACACCAGCAACACCAGCAACACCAGCAATGGTAGCAATGGCAGCAGCAACAACAGTAGCAACAGCAGCAGTCACTACCACCACCACCACCCCGCCGGCTACCGCAGGCTGCCGTCACCTAGAGCGCGGAGGGAGATAAGATAAAGTGCTTACCTGATTGACCATGGAATCGATGACATGGATAAAGGGCTCGTAGCTGTTGAGAAGCCCATGACGGCCGCTGAGGATGTAGCCCTCGAGCCAACCTTCGCAGGTGTGCTCAGAGAGAATCTCCATCACTCGGCCGGCGGGCGCGAGGTTGCCGCCGTCCTCGTCCTCCTCAAAGTACTCGCCCATCCAGACCTTCTTGCCCGCTTCGTACACACGAGCGAGCTTGTTGGACTCGGTCTCGTCGGGGCCAAAGAGGCGGAAGTTTGTGGGATTGGCGGCCACAACGTCCCGCAGGAAGCCAGCCATGTTGGTCATGCTCGCGCCCCAGCTGGCGCCTGGCTTATCGACAGTGAGAGCGTAATCACGGAAATTGGGCATCACTAGGGGCTTCCTGAGGATGCCGCCGTTGGCGACGGGGTTGGCGCTCATGCGGGCGTTGCCCACTGGGGCCAGGGCGGCTTTGAGCTCAGGCAGGATCTTGCCGTCGGGGAACAGCCGGTCGGGTTCGTAGCTGTGCATCCACTCCTCCAAGATCTTCAGGTGGGCTGGGTTCTCGTGGACATCGGTGATGGGCACCTGGTGCGCGCGCCAGAAGCCTCCGAGGTACTTGTCGTCGATCTTGCGCGGGCCCGTCCAGCCCTTGGGGCTACGGAGGATGACCATGGGCCACTTGGGACGTACAGGTTTGCCGGATTCGCGGGCCTCCTTCTGAATCTTCTGGATCTCGACCACGCAGTGCTCGAGAGTAGCGGCCATGGCTTGCTGCATCGAGTCTACCTCATCACCCTCGACAAAGTAGGGCTGCCAGCCGTATCCGAGAAAGAGGCTCTCAAGCTCTTTGTGGGGGATACGGGCGAGCAAAGTTGGGTTGTTGATCTTGTAGCCGTTCAGGTGCAGCACGGGGAGTACGGCACCGTCGGTGATGGGGTTGAGGAACTTGGTGCTATGCCAGGCCGCGGCCAGCGGGCCCGTCTCGGCCTCGCCGTCGCCCACCATGGTCAGGGCAATCAGGTTGGGGTGGTCAAAGACGGAGCCGAAGGCGTGCGAGACTGAGTAGCCCAGCTCGCCCCCCTCGTGGAGACTGCCGGGGGTCTCGGGGGTGGCGTGGGAGCCGATGCCGCCTGGGAAGGAGAACTGCTTGAAGAAGCGCTGCATGCCGGCCTCGTCCTCGGACATTTCCGGGTAGACCTCGGAGTACGTGCCCTCGAGGTAGGCCTGGGAGAGGACGGCGGGGGCGCCGTGGCCGGGCCCGGAGATGAAGAAAGCATCGAGGCCGTACTTCTTGATGACGCGGTTGAAGTGCATGTACGTGAAGATCTGGCCGGGGGCCGAGCCGAAGTGGCCCAGCAGCCGGGCCTTGAGGTGCTCCTTCTTGAGCGGCTCCTTGAGGAGGGGATTCTCGCGCAGGTAGATCATGCCGAGCGAGAGATACAGGCTGGCCTTGAAGTAGTCGTTGTACTGCTTGACCTCTTCCTCGGAGAGAGGGGTGCCTTTGATGGTGGAGCGAGCCGGTCCGAAGGGCCGGATGCTCTCGACATCCGCCGAATCGCCCATGGTTGTGGAGATTCACCGGGGGGTGACGGAGGCGGGTATGGTCAGAAACTTGTTGATATCGTGCTCTAGGTTGGAGCCTAGGGAATGGTGTGGTGGTGACAGCTGCGGTGGTGGATGGACGAGGTGGGCGGCATTGCAGCTTTTATACGCTGCAGCTCGCCCTCGAGGGGAGAGCACCGTCGCAGCAGCAAGTAACCTAGGTACCTTGAGCAAGTAGCAGCAGCAGAGTGGGAATGAGAGTTTGGCCGAGCCATTAGCCATTCCCAGAAGCCAAACAGGAGACGGCAAGCTCCTAGGGCCGCTGGTATCGAGACTGTCGGCCCACCTTCCAAGGTTTTCATGCTGGCGCCCCTCTCCCGCGGTCGCTGGGTTTGGCTGGGTGGGCGGCTTGCCCACGACTGCGGCGTGCAGAATCTAGAGGCGAGCTTCGGTCGATGGACATGGGTGGATCTGCCGGGCAGCGGCGCCTGCAGCGCTCCGTGTGCACTGTGCATTCGTGGACTGTAGCTGGAAGAGGAAGCAGCAACCCACCTGCACCAATGAGCCGTGGCGTGCGTGCGTCCGTGGGTGCGGGCAGTGGATGGTCGTGGATGGTCGGCAGATCTAGGCGGCCGTGGGCCGGTCGCTGGCTGAAAAAGTGGCGTGACAAAAGAGTGGGAGCATGGGAGCATCCTGCAGAATTGTGATACGTCACCAGCCGGCCTGCCCCGGAACCCTTCTGCAAGCGCATCAGTCAGTCCAGTCCAGCCGATGCGCTCATGGCTCGGCCGTATAGGCTAGAAGGCTGGAGCCAATTCTTTTCTTCCATCCAACGTTGCGCCGCGAACTCGTCGGCGTCCCAAGGACGCGGGCGCACGAGGGGTTTCCTTGCGTCATGGACCGTCCTGGACCCCTCATGGACCGACCTTTCACGGGCTTTACTTGGTCGGTGCTGCAAAAGGCGAGAACCCTACAGGTTGCATCCTTGGCTCGCCCTTTAGAGGCCCTGAATAAGCGAATGCACAATACAGTATATGCGTGCAGTACTCAATAGACTACCATCTGCATGTTTGGAACCACGGCCGCCCTCAGTCCCTCTTTTGAGACTAAATCCGCGGCATCTTTTTTTTTTCTTTTTGCTGGGGCCCGCTACTGTGGGAAGGAGCAATCCATCCTGCCGGTCTTCAGCGCGGCCCAGTTTCGCTACAGGCGGAAAGGCGCTGAGGTGTCCAGTCCCTAGCTGCGCAGCTGCTGTCCCGCACCTATAAGGCACCGTTCCTTGTTGCATGCATGGGCTCTGCTTGCCTGCTTGGGCGCTAGCCTAGAACTGTACTACACGTCACATTCTACCCCTCCTGAAGCTCCCAGCGGGCTCTCGCTAACCGCTCGGGTGTTGACGGCAGGCTCCGCTCCAGATCTGACAGCTGCCCCCGGGCGACCCCGACTTGTGCCGTTGCAGGTCTAGAACCTGGCTTCCTGACACCGAACCACCTCCGCCCGGCAAGCGGCGACCCAAGACGCACAATGGGCTCGTGTATGCCTGAGGCGGGGGCGGGGCAGACACACGCAGACACAGACGCAGATGCAGACGCAGGATGTAAACACATCACCAAGGAAGAAATTCAAGTTTCCATTGCATAACGAGTCATTCATTAGATCGATCCATCGGGAGGTATCCAGCCTGAAGCCAACCCACCCCCTTCTTCCGTTTCCCATTAGCCATACAACAAACACACTGATCTTCCGCCCTCCTTGCCTGCTTCCCCTCGCCCAGGCCTGGTCAAGGGCAGCGGAGGGAGAGAGCTGAAAAAAAAATACGAGAATAAATGCAAAAAAAAAAACTCCTCATGATATGTGTTGCGTTTCCGGTCATTGCTCCCATGCTCCTCGCCCCAGGCCCTCTCATGCCCGCTGGCCTCAACGTAGCAGCATTGTCGTGTGGCCAAAGTTGGGCGGCGGCGGCGGCGGACCCCCGGGTCGTTCAATGTAGTCTCGGTTCTCGATCGTGACGCTCTTGGTCATGTGGTTGACCTTGTACACGCCGACCAGACGCGTGGCCATCTCGAACATGTTGTTGCGGAGCGAGATGACAATGAACTGGGCGTTCTTGGTTCGCTCCTTGATGTAGTTGGCGACGATAGAGACCTAACACAGGCCCTGGTTAGCGATCATGGCTCGTCTCGTGGGCTAAAGGGGGGGGGGGGGGGGCAAAAAACTCACATTCCTGAAATCCAAGGCAGCGTCGATCTCGTCCATGACGTACAACGGCGTTGGCTTGAAGTGGTGGAGCGCAAAGACGAGCGCGAGCGAGCTAAGCGTCTTCTCACCACCTGACAGGTTGCTGATATTCTTCCAGCTCTTCTTGGGCGGCATAACGCTGAACAGGATGCCCTCGCTGAAGGGGTCGAGCGAGTCGACCAGCTCGAGCTCGGCGTTTCCGCCCATCGTGATCATCTGATACATCTCCTTGAGCCGCAGGGAGATGATGCTGAAGCCCTCCATGAAGCCCTCCAGGCGCAGCCGCCGGAGGTCGTCGCACCGCTTCTTGGCGGCGTCGCGTTGCGACACGGCGGTGGCTAGGTCTGACGACCGCGCCGCGTGCTCCTCTACCCTGCGCCGGTACTCGGCGAGCACGCCGAGGTCGACGTTGACGTTCTGCGTCTTCTCCTCGAGCGCCGCGATCTCGCCCTTGAGCGTCTCCTTGCTCATGTCGGCGAGCTCGTCCTTGGTATACCGCGGCAGCTCGAGCGGCGTAGACCTGCCCGGCCCGCGGATGGTTTCGTTGGCTTCCTCCTCGGCCCGGGCATCCGCCTCGGCTTCGGCCTGGAGCTGAGCCTCGGGGTCGAGCTCCTCGCCCGAGCTTGCGCTCGAACCGTCCTCTTCGCCGTCGTCCTTAGGCTCCGCCTTGATGGCCACGCTGCCGCCGCCCTTCTCGAGATCCTCGATGTTCTGGAGCGAGAGCTTGGATAGCTTGTCGTCCCAGTAGCGCAGGCGCTTCTGGTTCTCGGCGAGCTGCTTCTGGTTCTCCTCGAGCTTGTTGCGCATCTCGATCTCGACCGCGCGTGTCGCGTTGAGCTCGGTCGTCTTCTCGTCCAGCTCCGACTTCATCTCGGCGAGCTCCTGCTTCTTGAGCTCCAGCGCCTCCTTGGCCTCCTCGACGCGCGCCTTGAATGTCTCGGCCGTGTCACCCTGGTTCTGGATCTCGTCCTCGAGCTTCTCGAGGTCGCGAGCCGCCGCCTCGAGCTCCTTGGTCGCCTTGGCGTGGTCCTTCTCCAGCTTGATCTTTTGCTTCTCCGCCTTGGCTTTCTTGACCTCGGCGTTGGAGATCTCCTCGTTTTGCGACGACATCTCGGCCTTGAGCCCGTCGATCTTGGCGCGTTGTGCACGGAGCTTCTCACCACCGACCTCCATGATCTTGTCCTGCAGGACTTTGATCTCGTCCTCCACGCTGGCCGTCTCACCGTGGAGCTTCTCGACCTCCTTATTCAGCTTTGCGATCTCCTTTTGCAGGGCGGCGACACGGTTGTCGTCCGACTGCGACGGCTGGTGTTCCTTGCTGAGCTCTTTGACGCGACGCTGGGCGTCGGCGAGGTTCTTGGCCGAGCTCTCGATTTCGAGGTTGATCTTCTGCATCTTGGTCTCTAGCTGCGGGATCTGGGCCTTGAGGTAGCGGAGGCGGGATTCAACCTCGCGTTGGTGATCCTGCCACTCCTGGAACTTCTGCTCTAGGGCATCTCGGTCGCCCTCGAGCTTGACCACATGCTCCTTGGTGGTGCCTGCCACGAGCTTGGACGACATGAGGCCTTTCTTCACGGTGCTACCACCGCCAGACATGGTACCCGACTTGTCGATCAGCTCGCCGTCGAGGGTGACGACTCGCCACCTCCTGGCACCGTAAGCGATGCGGTTGGCCTGCGCCAGGTCCTTGGCCACAAGAGTGTCTTGGAGGGCGTGGTAGAATGCCGGTCGGAACTTGTCCTCTTTGGCCTGGACCAGGTCAAACAGCCGAGGGGCGTTCTCGGGGGTGGTGATGGGAGCGAGATCGCGCACCCTGAGCTTGTCGAGGCAGATGAAGTTTCCTCGGCCGAGGTTCGTCTTGCGCAGATACTCGATGCACTGCTGACCCGCCGTGACCGTGTCGGTCACGAAGTTGTCGAGCGCACCACAGGCGGTCGAGATGGCAACGTCGTACTTCTGATCGATGGTGCCGAGGTTGCCGAGGCGGCCGTGGAAGCCGTCGATACGGCCAGACTCCTTCATGCGCATGAGCGCCGTCAGGACATTGCCTTGGGTTTGGGTTGCAGACAAGCTCGAGCGGGCCTCGTCGGCTTTCTGGCGGGCGTTGGACACCTGGGCGCGGATCTTGGGCTCCTCGCCGGCCAGCTTCTCCAGCTCAGCCTCGACCTTCTTGGCCTCCTTCTCAAGGCCTGCCTTCTCAGCCTGGCACTCCTTGAGCTCGGCGAGCTTCGACTCCCGGCCCTCTTCGATAGCAGCAATCTTGGTCTCCATCTCCTCGAGCGCCACGGCGCCGGCGTTGGCTTTTTCCTGCAGGATGGCCATCTCGCTCTCGGCGACGGCGATGGCCGACTGCTTCTGATTGATCTTCTCATTCCAGGGCTCCAGTGACTTCTGCTTGGCGGCGATTTGGTCCGAGAAGGCCTGCGTCTTGCCCTTGAGGCTGTCTCGGATGAGGCCTAGCTCAGCCTCTTCATCCTTGACCTGCTCCTCGAGCTGAGCGGTCTCCTGCGTGCCGGCCTCGATCTCCTCCCCGCACTGCTCGATGGTCTGCGAGGCCTCCTCGGCTGTGCGCTCGGCGTTGGCGATGGTCTTCTCGAGCTTCTTGCGCTTGTCGTTCAAGAACTTGCGCTTCTCCTCGAACTTGACCCGCTCCTGATCGAACTTGGCCATCTCCTTGACAAGAGCCTGCGTCTCCTTCTCTTGGGTCTCGAACTCCTTGCCGCCCTTCGTGTAGGCCTTCTCAAGCTTCTTGATGATCTGCTCGCTGCCGTTGTGCTTCTCAAGCTCGGCATCGAGCTGGGCCTGCATCTGGGCGATGGCTTCTTCGGTGACCACGAGGTTGTCGTCACATTCGCTAATATAGAGCTGGTAGAGGGCCGCTTGCTTCATAGCGAGTTCGTTTTCGTCTCGAACGAAGGCCAGCGCCTTCTCTTTTTTGTCCTCAAGGCCGTTCCTCTCCTTCTCAACGTGCTGGACACGCCCGCTCTTCTCCAGGCAGATCTCGTTGAGCGTCTCGACCTCGGTGGCCGCTTCCTCGATGGGCGTCTTGTACTTGGAGGTGCCGATGATGTCTTCGAGGTACTCGAGCAGGCCGTCCTCATGCTCATTAGCGGCCTTGGGCTTCATCTGAGCGATCGACTCAACCTCGCCCTGAAGGATCAGGAAGCGCTTGTGGTCGAGATCGACGCCCCGGTCGCGCAGCAAGGTCGTGACCGTGGTGAAGTTGGATGTCTTGCCGTTAATGTAGTACTGGCTCGAGTTGTTCTTGAACGCCTTGCGCGAGATGATGAGGTTCGAGTCTGGGATCACCTGGGATCCACCTCCAGGTAGGTCCATGACCTCTTGGAAGTGCACGGCGACTTCGCAGTACTCCAGGTTCGGATACTGCGCCGAGTTGTGGATCAAGGCGGAGATCTTCCCCTGCCTCATCTTGCTTGCGCGAAAGCCGAAGACGAACAGTAGCGAGTCGATGACGTTCGACTTTCCAGACCCGTTGGGGCCCACGACGGACGAGAAGGAGGCGTGGAACGGCCCGACCTCTTGCCTTCCCGCGTAACTCTTGAAGTTGGTGAGGATCAGGTAGGTGATGACGAGGCGGGCTTTCGGCCCGGTGTCTTCCACCACGGGGAGCGTCATGGTGCGCGACTTGAGCACGATGTCCATGGGCTTCTCTAGCAATGTGTCCATGGCCTTAACGGGCTTGACTGCGGCGAGCAGGGTCTCGTCGGCAATCCGGCGCTGCTCGTTGACGGTGGTAGATGTGATGTCAGCCAAAGGCGACGAGGGTTGGAGCTGCGAGGGCTCGGGCGACATGGATGGCTTCGGCGTAGGCAGCTTGGGGTCCAGCTCTGGCGTCGCCGACTTGGGGGCAACGCTCTTGCGTCCCTTCCTTGGGGCCGCCTTCTTGGCCGGAACCTCCTCATCTGCTGCGGGTGCCACGGTTGCCGCCGTCTGGTCGGGGTCGAACACCTCGCTAGGCGCAATGCTCTTCTTTGGGCGGCCGCGTTTCTTTGGTGTAGATGGGACCTCCGTTGTCGTCTTCCTCCGCCCGGCGGTTGAGCGCCGCGGGCTTGCAGCGGGCGCTGGTGTGAAATCATCCTCGCTATCGTCGGCTGGCTTCTGGGTTGTGTTGGCGAGCTCGTCTTCGGACGAGTCTACGACCGCGGTGCGCCTCGTCGCGGCGCGGCGCGAAGGTCGCGTCGACATGGTGAACAGCGAAAAATCAATAGGGGGGGTGAAAGAGAAGGGTTGATGATATGTAACAAGTTTCCGTCAAAGATTTGGTGAAGGAAAAACGGTGGTTCGCAAAACAGCGTCAAACCATGACTTTGCGAATCTGCTATGTCGTCGAGAGGAGAGATTCGAGTGTTTGTCCGAGGCGGGCTCTGGTCTATCCTATGGTCGCCGTGCCCCGCTGTTGACAAGTTTGTAAACAAAGTCAAGCCACACACCGCCACAGCTCCACTTCGCGTCACGCTCCCATGTGAGATCGCGACGCCCCGAGGCCCTCTACTAAACAGACCCACTCCGTTACAAGGATATCATGATGCCCCATTTTATGCATTCCGTCTTGCGCGCCCAGCGAAGCTCCTGAGAGCTCTCAAACACCCCTCTCCCCGCCGAAATCCATTCCGGCATCGAATGGTGGGAATCGGCCCAGAATGCGCGACTACAGCCAATTCCACGTCGTATTCCCCGTCGACGGCCAGAAGCCGTACGATACTAACGGTGTCCGGGAGATCGAGACGTACCGGAAAACCTTCCACGGCGTCTTGTTCATTGACCGCGTGCTCAAGGCTTTGGGTATCGGAGAAGGTGCGTCCCAAGCTCCCCAACCGCCAAAGCATGCACGCTGCCTAGCTGACACATCCCGCGAGAGCAGGCAAAGCATATCCTCCCAAGGGCGAGAATGGCCTGCGCACCTTGCATAAGCACATATGCGAAAGCAAAGTGTCACCGCATCACAAGCTCTCCGTGCTCTACTACCTGCTACTCGACTACGATGGCGTCCGTGGCACGCGATCGGCGCTCGCAGAGGATATCGCCGCGACATCAGGCCTGCCATCGAAGTACCAGATCCTTATGAAGGGTCTCTGGCACATGGACCACCAGCAGTTCAATGTGGGTGCCAATCGGCCTGTTTTACAGGTAAACGTCAAGACTAACAAAGGCAAATTAGTTTGCGCTCGAGTACCTTGCCCACCCCTCCTTGCCGTCCGAATTCGCCGACGAGATCGTTGTTACTCTGGTGCGCCACGCCGAGGGCAACGACTTCAGCCTTCCGCTAGCCTACTACCACGCCACTAAGCCCGTCTTCAAGACCGCCGACGCCCTCGACGTCTTGTACGGCGCGCTGGCGCAGACGAGCATCCCTGAAGCTCTGTACTTCTCGCGCGCATTTCCCGAGCACAGCCGGCGTCAGCTCTTTGAGAAGCTGTTGACCTCCGCGCTCGACGACCGGGGTCCTCGGGGCAAGGAGCTCGTCAGCCTGCCGTTCGACGCTGCGGAGGAAAAGTGGTTCCAAGAATATTTGACGACTGGCGATGGACGCAAGTCCAGGAATGCTGCCACTGCGCTGGAGTTGCGCGGGATAGTGACAGGCCGAGCAAGCACCAAGGGCCCAGGCGAGCCCCCGGCCCGTACCCAATCTTTGCGCGGCTCCCGGGCAGCGCGGTGAAGGGGACCCAGTGCAGCGCTGCGTTAGCAGCCCAGTAATGGTTGATAGCAGTGGAAGGTTACCCAGAGATATCGCTTCGTCGCCGGGATCAGGCGGCCTTGCATATGGCACCAACCCTGGCACTCGAGAAGCAGGATTTCGTGTGCCTCCTAGGAACATAGTCTTGTATCTAATAAACAGTGAGGCTGGAGATGCAGGAATCTCTTGTACTTCTCCATAGGGAAGGGGGAATCCATGTATCTCGAACGAGATGCTGTGGCTACATCAAAGCCACGACAAATGGCAGCACAGCGGCCGTTACAGGCGACTGAGCTTACGCTTCGTGAGCAGAATAGAAAAGAAATTGTATGGAAGGGATGATTTGCTCATGGCTTTTAATAGTTGTCGGTTGTGGGTGGTGATTCGTAAGACACCTGCGTAGTTGCCTTCCCTCTACGCCCAACCTGGACAGCCAAGAGTATTAGCAGAGCACTGGAGAGCCTCAGTTGCAGGAAGCCATCTTGGTCTTCTTCGTCACTTGCCTGCCCAACCTACCTCTCCTAAGCTAACCGGGACGTTGGTCGACGGTTATGCAGGTTGCAGGTCATAAAGTACGATGATGCGATGCACCGGAACGGCATCCATCATCCATTGAATTCATGATCCGAGTATCATACCAATTCATAGCCTCGAAGCCCCTTCCCCCGCTCCCGCCTCTCCGCCTCCCCATCTATCAGAGTGCGGCACCCAAGTGCCATGCGAGACCCAAGGACAGCGTAGAATACAGGAAATATACTTATCCAAAATGGGGCACAGTGATGCCCGGAGGCGAGCAGATGTTGTGTCCCAAATCCGCCATCCTGTCAAACGCCCCCAGACCAGCCAACGCTATGGCTACATGACCGCTGGCTCCGATCTCGAGATGTCGAGAAGAGCCGGCGCCAGTAAGGCTAATAAATCGATAACAACCACTCCCAAGAGCGGTACGTCTTCCTCGGATTGTTCCACTCCCAGCTTCGCATTCTCTCACAGGTCCTATCAGGGTCCACCACCCGCCTGGCCATATTGCCCTCTCAAAGCATCCACTTCCCTGCGCAGCGCATCCAGGTCCGCAAGGATGTTGGTTGCCTCGGATTCCGGAATAGGCTCTGGGTCGGCAGGCAGTGTGGTTCCCTCATCCTCTTCCTTGACAATCGCGATTTCGGATTCCTCCGCTCGTGAGCCGCCGCGGAACTTAACGCTCTCGATGCTCGTCCTCCGAGGACCCAGCGACGGTGCATCGATGCTACTCTTGCTACTCCCTCGCTGCCGCGGGGGCGGAGGCGGCGGTGCGATGGCTCCGCCCTCCTTCTCCCTGCTGACGCGTCGCGAAACACCGTCGAAGGAGGAGACACTAGCGGGCCTGTTTGAGCGAACGGAAGCGTTCCGCGCAGGCGGAGGGGGCGGTGGTATGAGTTTTCCTTGTCCCGGCGCCTGGGACAGGCTGCTACTGGAAGCGGCCGGACTCAGCGTGTTGGCGGGGTGTATGGTCTCGGTCATTGACGAGAACTGGCTAGTAGATGGCGATCGTTCTGGATCCGATGGGCTTCGTCCACCGTCGCTAGAGGCCACACTACCAAAGCTAACAGCCGAAGGCGAGGCGAAGGAGCCTTGGGTCCGCGAGCCATGGGCTGGCCGCCGTGGAGGTGGGGGTGCGGGGCCTGGGCCGTGAATATTCACGCGCAAGCTAGAAGATCGAGACCGATTGGATTCGAACGAAGACCGAGCGGGTGCCGGCTCATTCTCATCCACCGGAGGCACCGGGGCCGGGGCAGGGACTTGCTTGCTCTCAGACCTTCCGTGGGGTTGCCTCCTAGGGGGAGGCACCGGCTTCTTCGAGGCTTGCGGCGGTGCAGGCGGAGAGCTAGTTGCGTGTGAAGCGTTGGGCGGAGTGGGTGGTCTCGCCGGAGGCAGGTCGACAACCTCGGATTCGAGGTCATCCCGCTCGGGAACCTTGCCCGCCGCCTCGCGATCAAATACGCTCTCGGCCTCGTCGGGCCGCTCAGGAGCCGGAGGGAGCGGCTTGTTCACGTCAGAGGCCGACACAGTCTGCTGCCCCGTCGGGGAGGGCAGCGAGGAAGTGGCGCTATGCGACGATAGAGGCCTTGATGCCTCGTCGGCATCCTTCTTCTGTTCCGCCTCCTTGAGCTCGACTTTAATGAGCTTCCCATGCCGAGAACTCGGCGGCGGAGGCTTCTTCCGGAGGGTGGTGGGCGGGCCGGCTTTCTTGGTAGCGGGCGGGCCGATGAGACCATGCCGATCGTCCTCGCCTTCGGGCTCGGAGATCTCGTGCGAGGTCCGGGGGGTCTCCTGGGCATGGGCCGCGTCGGAAAGGGACTGCCGCGATATAGATGATGCATCAGTGGGGCTGCCTCCATCGCCAGGTGCCAGGAGCTGGCCACTTGACTGGGCTACAGGTGGGCTTGGGTTCGGCGGTGGTGCCTGGGCCGAGGCACCCGCCTGGCCTGTCATCAGCAGGCGTCGGAAGGCATTAACATCCAATGCTCCCTTTCCTCCCGTGGAGGCACCCCCTTGTTGAGCTACCTCTGTTCCGGAGCGTTCCATATCGCTTAGTGTCCTCTGAAAGGGGTTCGGCGGCGGGCCAGGGGCTGATATAGGCTGCATCGGGGGCTCAGGTGGCACCTCGGGCCCGTCGATGCTCGTCTCCCCCATTCCGAAGGGATTGTCCCGCTCATCGTGTTCATCACTGCTGCTGTCGTCGTCGTAATCGTTATATTGCCTCGCCGGAGGGAAGAAGTCCGGTACTCCGGCTGACTCGGGGGATGACGGCGGTGGGGATTGGACCCTAACCTTCTTCACGACCTTGGGCTTCTGGAAGCTCGTTTTGGGCGGAGGCTGAGCGGACTGCGGAAGAGTTCGCAGCTGGCTGCGGAACTCGTCACCGGTGGGCAGCGGCGATGCGCTGTCGAAGAGGGAGGAGAAGGCGGGATCAGCGGCCGGGGCTGCTGCGGGCTGAGGGGGAGGGGCAGCAGCAGGGTCGGCCGCTGGTTTCCGGCGGAAGGGATTGTTGGAGCCGAGAGGCGACAGGTCGGCCATTGCTGCGATCGGGACGGCTCTGGGTGGAAGATGGGACGGGCGAATGGGGTGGTGTCGATCAAGAGTCAGGACGCAGGCAAGCTCTATGTGCTAACCCATCGTCCTGCCTTGTCTCGGCTGCGGAGGTGGTGAGAACGCTGCGGCCTTTCTGCTCAATGACGACGGCAGCCACGGGAATGGTTGGGGTACGGAGCTAGCAGGGGGTTTAGGCTGCTAACGTTGAAAAGGCGCCGGGGGCACGCGGGTTGGCGGGATGGAGAACGAACGGAGGCTCCAGCAGACGAGCGGGCGGACGGGGTCGATAGAAGTCGACTCGAGCTAGGCAAGTGCGAGCAGAGGTGCTCTGGAGGCGTGTGCTCCGTTAGGTCCTGCTCACTCCAAATGCCAAGGCTTTTCCTACTTTTCGCCCGCAGTGGGACCGCGCCCGCCCCCCGCCCCCCCCCCAAGAAAGGGAGACCCCTCGATTTGCGATTAGCAAAACGCGTGAATCTCGGGAGAATCAGTGCAACCGGTAAATCTGGCCTATCTATTCGTATCTATTCGTCCAGCGCATTACGGCCGCGGCCGCGGACAAGGGAAGGAACGGGAAGGCCACCAAGGAATCCCCAATGATATGCGACGCAGGCCCGGCGATTGTTGGCCAACCCAGGGACTGAAAGCCGCGCGTTGCCAACCAAGCTTGGAGTTTGGAGGCTGTTTGGAGGTCCTCCTGCTCGTTGGGGTCAAAGCTCTCGCTGCTTCGCGGAGGCACGAGCGTGGTCGCCGCCAACCGAACCGCTTACTACGTACTTCGTACAGAGTACACTTGGCTCAGCCCCAGACCAATGTAACCGGTGCATGCGTTCTCCGTATGTCCAAACACTTCTAGGCTACAAGTGGGCGCTTTCCTTGCAGCATGTAACAAGCGCCCGGCAGCACTCTATGGAGATCAGCCCCAACGAAAACAATTCAGCCTTAATGATGTATCGCCAGAAACATGCCCCTCGGAATCTGTGGTCATTTGGTTTCAGTAGCGCTAGAGCCGGCGCTAAACTCCTAACACTCGAGGACGCTTCTTTGGCGCTTCTCATCAGCAATCACAAGGGTCATGGGGACGCGACCCGGTCACGGGTGATGAACCACTAGGTGCTGCTAAAGTTGGAAGCAGATATTATATTGTAAAAATCTAACCCTTATATCCAATGGCGTATCGACACGCTAGAAAAGAGGGGCACGATTCTCAACTCATAGTTGGGCTTTATTGCTTTCCTGCCAGCCGTATGCCCCAGGCAGGCACTCGGGGTCGCAAGGGTTACAGGGGAGAATAGGGACCTGCCCAGATATCTTATCTCGCCATTCATCGCTCTCTCTCAGGTAACTAAGGTAGCTAGTTATCTTACCTACCTAGGTAGATATCCACCTACCTACCTAAGTTAATTCCGAAGGTATCCTCGAATACCAAGTTTCTGCCTGCCACCCTTCCGCGGCTATCGACGCGTGGCCTTAGGCAGCAACTGGAACGGGACTACGACGCGACGGCAAGCTGCTCCAAGCGGCCAAACCAATCCTGGTCGACCACGAGAAGACAATGGGGTGGAAGAAAAGCGAGTCACATGTGCAAATGGGAGCCTCGAATCAAGCCACCTGCCTACGGAGTACCAACCTTGGCATAGTAAAACCCGTACCTGGCGCCAAGAAACTGGCCGGTCCGGATGCAACGCCCAAAACGTCGTTTACCGTGAATTTGCCCCTCTGACCTTTCCCTGAATCACGATCGTGGCGCCCGTGCTTCTACGCGCAATATTCCTGAATAATACAAGTGGGGCACGTGATGCCCCTCGGCGCCAGCCATCGCTTGTGGACTTCATAATTGCCAAATTGGGGGTAAACAAAACGATGCCGCCCACGGCGCGTCGCACGCTCAGTCCAAGAGGGAAGCGCGAAGACGAAAAAATTTTACCCGGCATGCGTCCAAGACATCCTAGCGCAGCTTTCCAGAAGAATCACTTTCACGCACGTCGAGGGGAAAGTCGCAGAAAATCATCAGCCCATCCATTGCCCGACTCTACCGCCGTAGAGATCTCCCATGTATTGATACAAGTGGAAAAAACTCCGAGGTATCACCAGGGGATTATGTGTCGCGCTGCTGGAGAGCGATGCAGCAGCGCAGCAAATAACACAACCATACAAATACCATGCCAGCCCATCATGAACGTGCCACCGATCCTATGTCGCGGCTGCAAAAAAAAAAAAAACAACCCCAAGTACGCGCGAGACTGGCGCGTGTCCCCGATCCCCGCTTTGTTCCCGAGTCCTCAAAACGCCGTGAGCCCTGTCATGAAACCAGAGAATAAAAAGACATTACAACATGAAAGCAGAGCCGGCTCATGCCGAGGCCTCAGCCTTCTTTGGTGTCTTCTCCTTCTTGGGGGCAGCGGCCTTCTTGGGCGCCGCCTTCTTGGTAGCGGCAGGCTTGGCGGTCTTGGTGACGCGACCAGTCTTGGTCTTAGTAAGAGCCTTCTCCGCGGGCTTCTTGGTCTCCTTCTTAGCCGCGGGCTTCTTAGGGGCGGCAACCTTCTTCTCCTTGGTCTCCTTGGCCTCCTTCTTAGGGGCGGCCTTCTTGGGGGCAGGAGCCTTCTTCTCCTTCTTCTCCTTGGTCTCCTTAGCCTCCTTCTTGGGAGCAGCCTTCTTAGCAGCAGGCTTCTTAACAGCAGCAGGAGCAGCGCTCTTCTTGGCCAGCTTGGTACCGCCCGAAGGGCCTGGGTAGTATCGTCAGTATAGACGAGCAGTGACCGAGATCGGAGGCGACTCACCCTTGGGCTGCTCAAAGACACCCTTCTCAACACCAGCCTTGAGGGCCTTGTTGAAGAGCGAGTCGAACATGTTGTCCGAGACAGTGATGTTGTTGTTGGCCTTCACATACTTCTTAAGGGCCTGGCGGCTGTGGGCAACAGTTAGCTTTCATTCTGATGAGCAGGGATGCAGGTCCTGAAACACCAATGGAAGACACCATTGATGCCGGAACACTAGGGAGTCAGGCTTACCTAGATCCGTAGCGATCCTTGCGCTGAAAGGCAAAAATAGGTCAGCTATGGATTGCTCGGTACGGATGAGGCCCAAGAGGGCATGGGCGGGGTGCCATGGTCAACGCGAAGCGTCGTGAGACTTGGTCTCACTACGCGCGACCGGCAGCGACCGCAGCCCAATGCGCTGTAAAGGTAAGGAATGGGGTTAATTACCGCGACGATGGCATCAGTGATCATAGCCTGCGGCAGGTTAGTCAAATGCCCAATGGACGACGGACCAAGGGTACATAAGCACATACCTGGTAGGTGCCGTGGGTAGGGGCAGCCTTGGCCTTGGGAGCGGCAGCGCCCTCGGCCTTGGTCTCGGTCTTCTTGGGAGGCATGGTGAATGTTGGTGTGTGACGGGGGTGAACCTCAAAAAGTGATGGATGAATGCGAGATGCGATCGAATTGCTTCGTAGATTCAAGGTCAAGATGAGATGACAACTGGATTCGTGACTGCAGAAGGGTTCGGGAGGGAAGGAAAGGCAAGAGGAAGGGGGTGTCGGGCGGGCGCGACGAGGAGGGCGGCCCTCACTTATATAAATGCGGGGAGCTTCGGGCGCAATCAGCAATCAGCAAAATCACTCCCCCCGGGGGGGGTCCCAGGTCAAGCTCGCCCTCTGTCCCTCCTGCCTTACCTTAGCTCGGAGTGGGATTTTGGGTTTTGGGCCAATGGGGTGTGGCGGCTGGTCCGTGCGGCTAAGCTAAATCAGTGCTTGGGCAAGAGCTGCTGCAGGCGCTTGCAGTGGGAGCCGGGGACGATCAGGCGGCACGGCGAGCGAGCCGCCACAGACAGATCACGCTCTTCCCGGAACTCTTGCGCCTCACCAGTGGCTCAAGCTTGCCGTTTTTCGGGGAGGAGGGGACCCGGCAGGCCCGCGCTTTCCCTGTTTGGTCCATGTTTTACTGATTTGCAGGCGGTCCCCGTGGCTCGAAGCTCGAAAAATTGGGGTGCCGATTTTTTCTGATTGGTCCACGACCAACAACAGCTCACCCCCTTTGTACCTCCTCACCCATTTTCCCTCCCCCGCCGTGCCATCGATCTCGAGAGAAGTCGAGCTCGCCGCCCACCCACCTCCTCGACTCCCTCTCGCGTTCCCTCCTTCTCCCCTTTCTTCCTGCCCTCCATCCTGCCCGAACTGGGTCAGACAGTGACTTGGTCATTCGAGTCGTATATCTTCACTGCTTTCCCGGGTTTTTCTAGCCCCAGATTGCTCCGTAGGGTCCGATCGCGTCGTAAATCAACAATACCCCTGAGATCGCTTTAACGGCGTGTTTTTGCGAATTTGTCGCAGTCGAACCAGCCGGGTGCCTCCGGGCGCATTCGACCTGGACGTCCACCAACCCCTGCTTTCTGGAGAAAGGAAACGAGATTCAGGCTCTCCGAATTGATAGCTTTCTTTTCCATGTCTTTTTTTTCCTGTTTCTCCTTTGTCGCTCGATCTATTTGCGAATATGTCCAAAGTCACTTTTTTTTGTTTGGGTGCGGCGGCTGCATCTCGCTCGCGGGTGAAGCCATTCGCACAATGTCGACTTCAAACCACACCACCTCCCCGGTCAGCACTGGGGTGTTGCTGAAGTCAAAAGTCGAGGCAGACCATACAGGGGCATCATCTAGCAATTGTGGCTCATATTTAGCCTTGTTTGCTCCCTGTCATGCAAATCCCAAGCGTTGGGAGCTGACATCGCCAGATTTGCGGGCGCGTCGCTCACGAAGCCTAAACCGCGCGTGCC
This sequence comes from Thozetella sp. PMI_491, assembly GCA_021432635.1. Taxonomy (NCBI): domain Eukaryota; kingdom Fungi; phylum Ascomycota; class Sordariomycetes; order Chaetosphaeriales; family Chaetosphaeriaceae; genus Thozetella; species Thozetella sp. PMI_491. The sequence goes on from MU270048.1 coordinate 653,499, forward strand.
ACCACCTGCCTGTCGACTCACGATACATCCGGGGAAAACTGCAAGGCTATGTTCGAGTGAACAGGGCCTCGGCCGCTCCCTTTTTTGGCTCATAGTCATTGGTATCGGGCTTCACCGTGGTGCTAGCTAAACACGCTCCGTGGAAAGCAGCGCAGGTCGCGATGGCTGGCCCAGTTGGGCATCATATCACGCGCCGCCGTATTTCGGCCTAGCCACGTGTCCCAGCGCTTCTAACATGGGCTCCAATGCTATTGTAAACGAGACGCCGTGATCCAACGGGCTCATGGAGCATCAAAGTTGTCTGGTCTTCGGAGAGGGGCCAGTACTGTCGCCACGGTGCGCGACCGGTTGAGATCAGCCCGTTCCGGTCGGGCAAGTGCGCACACGCTAACATATTCACATATTCATCCACAACCAGGCCCCGGAGCCACAGGAACCACATTAATTGAATCTGACAGTGTCGTATTCCATCATCCTGGTCTGATTTTTTGCTCTTTGGCTATTAGGGAGGTCTGTTTTCGTCACGTAGCCAGCTGTCCCGTTTCCCGCGCCGAGCCTCAGCTACCGCCGCTTCTTGACCTAACCCGAGATCACCCCGCCTCCCAGCCATGACTCCAAGACTATCAGTCATGTTCCAGCCATAGTGCATCCTCCAACAGCGCATATCCTGCTATGCTTTGCAGCACCCCCTAATCATCAGCGTCAGCTTCCATAAAGACCTACTTCTACTTTTGGCGCCATTGGCACGCCATCGCCCGTGCGGTGGATTGTTGATAGACGCGTCTCCTCCATGCACTGCTTTGGCCACCCCTCGTGATTGAGCACCCTGGCTGTGTATAATAAGCCTGGTCCAGAATTCTTGGCGTTGGCAAGTAGCTACATGGTACTGCAGCACAGCTGTGGTAATCTGCCACATCCAGGAGGATGGGCCACCTTACCTGAATTGGCCTATCGCGGCTCCTGTCACGAGGTCTTGCAAGTCCATGGTCAAGGTGTGATTCGGTGGCGTTCTCGACCCCTTTAGGGACATGGTTAGGGACCGTTCGAGAAGCCCTGACCCGCCGCTAGTCGATCTCTACAATCAGCTACTCCGTCGACAAGGCACATTATTATGCTCTAGACTCTGCGCACGCGCCAGAATAGCCCGGGCGGGCCCGTGGACAAAACATTAGGTGGGATCGCATCCTAGAGCTACTCCGACACTCTGTGTCTCAACTCGGCCGTGTGTTCCAAGACGTCCGCAGGACCGTTTAGCCTATCGAAAGAGCGGTATTGGGCAGAGGTATGCAACAGGTCGGGGGGAGCCAGCTGCAGCACTAGAAAATCCGTTAGATCCTTCTCTTTGGCGCACGTGCCATCCCTAACTCGCTTACATCCGGCGTGGTCCAAGCTGGGACCCTTCCCGTAGCATCCATCACATAACTAGTCTTTCGGGCCGGGATAGCGACAAGCCCGTAGCCAATTCTAACCAACCATGAAGAGGAAAAAAAAAATTAAAACAATATATACAGAGTAATTTTTCCTCTTTATTTTCCCTTCTCTACCCGAGATATCCAAAGTACTCTCCGTATGTTTGTGGCCGCACCGGGACGCTGTAGTATTGTCACGTGCATGCACTCCCGCCTCCTCTCAGCCCTCCTCTCATACTTTGAGGGGGGTGTGGCAATTCCTCAAACCAACAGGGAACGCGTGCATCTTTGCGGGCATATATGATCATTATGTGTCTTAGTATACTACTGTAGTCCGTTCTGGGGCAGGTAAGCTGGAGTCAGCCGTGGATAATTAATATAACTTGGTTGATCTTAATAGTTATATCGTCACTGTTATTTTTATATAGAGTCGAGTCATCGTCGAGGAGTAGCAGCACCACGTATAATAAGATCGTATCTTCCTCACGGACTCGTTAGTAGAGGCGTATCGTAGTGGTCGGCCTTCTTCCGCCGATACATGCCTCGTACGAGACGTTAGACGAAGCAATTGTCATTATGTTGTGCTTCGAGTATATTATAGGTAAATTACAATATCTTTACCTAGGAGTATATAGATGCCCAAACTCTGCCTAACCATTTTCATACATTACCCTAAAATACTCCTATAATTGTCTCTCTCTCCGTAGACCACCAAAAGTTGTTCATAGGCACTGATGACACTCGATGCAGTATACCCAAGGTAGGACCCGCCACATACGGAATGCTTCTAGTTGGTCAAAGTGATAGATTCATGCGTTGATCTAGGCGGTTCTCTATCGAAATATATATTCTAGTGAGCTACCGTCTCGTTGGGGATGCTGATGGCGGCGTTGACGCGTGAGGCGACGAAAGACGCGTCTACCACAATCTTGGTTCTCGCGGAGGACGACGGCCGGCCGGCCGGCCGGAATCCCCATCCGGGCTGCCGAGTACTCGAACGTTCCAATTGAAATATTTTTGATCTTATTACTATTCTTCCCTCCTTGCCAGCGGGCCGCTACTTCTCCATAACAAAGCCCGGCGCGTCAGCCGAGTTAGCTGTAGCCTCACATTCGAGCCCAAGCATGCAAGAAGCCAACCACACCAGGAAGATAACGACCAGGCAATGCCCATCTGCGTTTTAGTATGGTAGTATGTAATTTTGTAGTTTCCCAGCTTGTTTGACGCGTCTGTTGTACGAATTGCTTGCTCACCAGATATCGCGATGGCGAGCCAAGGCACCGTGTCAGACCTCGGTCATCCCCCAGTGGCTTAGGAATCGGGCAGTTTCTCGTATAAAGTCTCATTAAATATACATAAGCATATATTTGAACATTTATAAACCTGTTTTACGCTCGTCTTTGTCCTAGATTTTGTTGTGGGAGCAAGCAGCCCTGGTAAGATCCCAGAGCGTGACATTTGCTGCAAAGTCTTCTTGCGGTACTCTCCGAGCTAGAGTGTAGACACAGCAATATCGGGCTGCAGTTAATTAGAGATTCATCATGATAATATAGCCGCGAGATACTATCAGGAGGGGAATTGGGACGTGGTACTAGAATCTGTACGCATTGGACGTCTGGTGTCGACCTCGATCAACATTAGCCAGTACGATGATTGACCATGCCAACCTGCCATAATTCTCAACTCTCACATGTAGGCATAAAGGGAACTACAAGAACTATATTCTATGCTATTCAAGCTCAGAAGGATGTATCTAAACCGGGTTTACAGTCCAACGCAGCAACTCGATACACCAGCATGGGCGGCAAACCGCTCTGCATCGTGGCCACAATTGTGCTCTGCCAGTAACAGCTCGTGTCTACGGGCATCGCCTGACGACAACAAGATCTAGTACATGGCACTACAGTGACTACTAGCCATCAAGCCTCGGGGCACCAGTGTCTTTACTACCTTAGCTAGTGGTCGAGGTGGTTCGAAGAGTTCTTTCCCAGTATTCGCCTATAAACTTGGAGCCTAGGATCTCGATCACCTTACTTTGCTTGGCTCGCGAACAAATCTACTAGGTAATGCGTGTACGGGCTGGGTCTAATAGCGCCTGGCTTGTTGGTCTTTGCTGTAGTCCGTGTTCACGATCTAGCATTCGCAAGACTCCTCTAGCCAAAGCTCGAATAATTACTTTTGACTGCCTCGTCGGGATATCATAGCGATACGAGGTATTATGGGGTCCACGACTGCATCCAACGCATTTACATTGTTTGGCCGTAGCTTACTTACTTCGATGACGACCGGCTGCCCCAAGGGAGGGAGAGACTAGAGGAGGCCGGTTAAGTGATGCGGCACTGGCGTGAACGTATCTCTTTCCTCCCCTTTCTTTCCTCTCCCTTCTTTAGAAAAATCGGACCTCGACAGCGAGAGCGTCGACGAGTTTGCGCCATGGCGCCCGCCCGGACATCTAACTGCTAATTGCCTATCTCATGCACCCGAAGGAGCCGCAGCTCTAGCACGACGGCTCGCTAGCCAAGAATGCGGAAGCCCCCCCGTCAGTTATAGGAATCTAGGATGCTAATAGTAGCATTCCTCGGTCCATTATTCTAACGCGGCCCTCTGCCACGCCCCCTTCCCGCGCCTTTGGCGCCCTAAGTATGGATAGGCTCGTGCCATGCTCCCCCCTCCCCCCCTTGGCGGTGGTGGAGGTCGTCAAATGGATGGCTTGGCAATTCGTCAACCTGTCTTTAAGAATATACGCGGGTAGTTTGCCGGCCACGCAGTCGCGCTAGTCGGCATGCCATACATAGCCTCGTGGGCCATGTGCTTTGGAGAGACTATGCCAGGATGTAGGATTGAGCATAAAGCCAGCCTTTGGGAGAGAGGCTATCCACCTCCACGTCCCGAGTGGCCAAGCCCGCGTGCTGTCGTATGCGCAATTCACGTTCCTGTCCACTACGTACATACATCCCCCCGATGCATGCACAGCGAGGGCCCCCCCAACTTCCCGGGCTAAGCCCAGCGCGATGTGGGGTGTGTCGGCATAAGAAGGATGTTATCGTTATTCTACGGAGTATTATATTAACTTTGTTGCTCCGCCGCCAGGGGGGGGGGGGGGAGGGGGGACGTCCCGGGTGCGATGGGGGTAGAGGGGAAAAAGCTTGCTGGGATGCTGGGCTTTTTTGTCCACTGAAAGGATGGTGGCAAGCAACCTCATGCGCAGTCTATACCAAAACAGCTCCTTCGCCGGCCGCGGGCCAGGGCCGGTCGGCATCTTGAAAGCTGTCTACTATGGTACCCTCCCTCTGTCCTCTGTCCTCTGTCCCGTGAGGAAACATCGAAGATCCCGGCTTCAGCCGCCGTCCACGCGGACTGGGGGCCGGGGTGGATCAGCGGACTGGGTGAGCGCGATGAAACGCGGTTTTGCGAGCTTCGGCCGCAGTCTGGGACCACTTGCTGGAGCATCTCGTGTCTGCCAAGCCGCTCCCATCTCGAACGGTCCCCGCCCTCGTCCCATCCAGTATCCAGGTGGGCATCCACCACCGTCCACCACTGTCCACCACCGTCGAAGTCGTGGTGAAGCGTTGCGACGGTTCGTTCCCCCGAGTTTGGCCCGTCCCTTCCCCCCTCATCCCGGCAGCAACAGCTAGGGCGAGTGGGCTGGCGTCGTGGGCACGTCGTGCCAGTCGTGGGGCCGCCGCGACGGAATCAGCTAGCGCCCACGGCAGTCTCCAGCCAATAAGCCCGACGCCGTTGATGTGCGAAATGCGAGATGGGCGCTGGTACATACCCAGCCCTTTGCCAACCCGCCCGTGCGAACTAAGACAAGCCTCTAGAGACTACGGATGGCGCGTATTTTTTTTTTGGGAGGGTCCCTGAGTGCCCTGAGTGCGTTGCCCCTGCTCTCGCGACGATCGGCCGACGCGGCAGTGGATTGCGGTACAGCTACAAAGCAGCAAACCAGCTCAGCCATCGTCGCAGCGCAAAGCATCGGGGCCGTGCGAGGCTCACCTTCGGGCACATCAATGGGTCCCTCAGCGCTGAGCAGACGGGCGGAAACATGGCCTTCTAGAACGTTGGTTGGCTAGGGATGGTCCTTGAACAGAAGCCTATGCCACGATTGTCGTCCCATCCGTAGTGAGATGGTTCTGTGGCTGTTTCAGGTTTCAAAGCGCCCCCCCGCATCGCTGCAACCCTCTGCAACCCTCTGTAACCTTTTGCAACCCTTTCTGCAGCATACCCTTTCGCCTGGGGGGCCTTGTGTCAGTTCGGACTTGGTTGCTTCCCTTTCCAGCCCCCCTCCCCCCCACCTTCGGGCTAATTGCGTACGTACGCACCCACCCTCTTTCGAGTCTGATGCAAAGCCACTTCGTCCCGTAATGTGCAGTGTCCTTCTTGGTAGCGCCGCCGGGCTCCACCGACAACCCGCCGTCGTGGGCGCCATGGCGGCGGACGGGCGCCGACGGACGAGAATAGACCCCGAGCTGGACCCCCTTTTTAAACTTGTTCGTCACGACGGGGCTAGGCAAGAGCTATTGTCAAAAGCTATTGAAAGGACCGGTGGCCAGTCCGTCCCGGCCGGTGCTCGAATCAACGGGGGGCCCGGTAGTGTGCCGGCCTCTTCTGTTGGCCAAGGGATTGCAATTACGGTAGTGTTGTCTTCTCTTCTAGCATATCGTCACGGGTTTGCTCCATTGTTTGGGCCATGTATGCCATTGCCCAAGTTGGGATGGCTCGTCTGCCACAATGGAGAAACGCCAAGCGGCCGTTTGCTAAGTGCTGTGTTACTTGTTACTGGAGCTCAACGCCGTTGGGACAGCTCGGGCTTCGTATACCCTCCACAATAATTAGTGGCTTGCCCTCTCTCCTGGCCACGTACTTCGTTTGGGAGCACACATGCTGTGGTCATGCAAAGGGACCTCAAAGGGCCCTAACGTTAAAGGAAGGGAAGGAGGGAGGACTCCAGCCAGCCTCCCCTGATGCCCCCTTCCAATATTCGACAGCTCTCCTGGTAGTGGCCCCTGGCCTGTAAACAAGGAGCCTGTACTGGATCAATTAGCATAGAGATTATCTTCTGCCCGGGGCCGTCCTATTTCCCCTTCCCTTGAGGCTGGTGATGCTACTTTTGGACGAAACAAAGGCGGCCGCCCAGTATTCCCCTGTCGGTGGCGAGGACCAATGACGAATCCCGACCCTCACTCCCATGGGGCAGGGGGTTTTGGGCTTTGGCTTTTTTTTTCAAGAATAACCTTCAATCTACCTCAGGGATAGAGTTATCCAGGATCAACGCCTCCCCGGCGTACGTAGCAACGATCGGCACGACCCACCGCCCATCTCCGAAGTCCAAACTTAGTTGTTGCTGTGCTCATCACCAAACGCTGACCTTTGTGTCCCTCCTATAGTGAACGCCGCGACAACCTCGTGGCCTCTGGGGATTGTTTAGATGGACAGAACCGAGGCCGTAGTGCGATAACTCGAGCTGCAACGTCTGGGTATTGTTGAATATTTGGTGGATTATCTATGTACCAAGCCGATCACACTAGATCACTCCCAGGCGCTGAATATGCCGTCCTGTTGCAAATGCTAGCATCTCAATCCACTGCAAAAGTCAAACGCTCCTATTTTCCGGGCTTGTTGTCTGCTGTAACAATCTCCATGGCGCACGAGGCAATGATCCCAACGCTCATCCGGTCCAAGAAAAAAAAAACGATCCGTAAACCCTTGCGGTCGAGCCGTAACAAAGCTGCCTGGTGCCCAAAACGCCGTTCTAATGCACGCACTGGGTAATCCGATCCGGTGCAATCCGATCCGTTCGCCTCAAGGGAAATCGAGAGCCCCCTCTCTTCAACTCGCAGACGGGTATCTGTGCATCATGAAAGTGTTGGACCTCTCCTCTCCGGTCCCTCCGCCCTCCCCTGCCCATGGGGGGGGGGGGGGTGAGATCACCTCTCACCTCCCTCAAGCAATTACTCTGTTGGTGGTGCTTGTTTCTCCTCAAACCATGCCATGCCTCGCATGCCTCACACGCAAAACTTCTTGTCCAGAGACTGAATTGCCCGTTTGTCTTCGGTAGGAACATAGGCCAGGCGGCTCTGCGGAGCCGAGCCCATGGTAGTGGCGCTGTTCAGCGGAGTGGCGCCGGTAGCTGTCCGCGGTGAGCTGCTGGCGCTGTTGATACCCGGATTCGCGCTGCTCGGCTCTGAGCTAGAAGGGGTTGGGTGGTGAAGGAGGGCCGAGAGGCTAGCCTTGTTCCCGGTTTGGCTGTTCACATCCGAGTGAGCACTTCGCGGGGGCGAGACAGAACCTCGGGGCGGAGGCGTGCCGCTAAGAAGACTGCTGTGATTGGGGATCGGCAGCGGGCCCTGAAAGTCCCGGCTTAAAGCAGGTGCGAGACGAGGGTCGATCATGGCCGCCTCCCTCGCCTGGATCTGGAGGTGCTGCGACCGGGGTGACTCTACCGATGCTGTTCTCGGCTCAGACATGTAGTGGGCCGAGTAGGCTGGGTACGGCTGTGGGATAGGCATGCTTGTCTTTGGTTGCATAGCTGCCGCAGGCTGTGGTGGTGGGAGAGGCGCTCGGTCATAGGGGGCAGGTGGGCCGGCCGCGTAAGGTGGCTGTTGTTGTGGTGGATAGTGGTGTGGTGGTGGCGGCGGTAGTTGTTGGCCCTGGGGATATGGAGGAGCAACGGTATAGTGGCCGTGGCTGTAGGATGGAGTGCTGTATGGGGGTGTCGCCACGGGAGAGGGCGGCCATGCGTAGCCCTGTTGGGCGTACTGTGGCGCGTAGCTCTGAGGGGGGGGTTGATGAGGTTGATGCTGGGGAGCGTTGTAAGGTGCCGGTTGGGGCGGGACTGGTGGCTGTTGCATCGGCGCCCTCGTCATGGCCGGCACTGGGACCTCGTTCATGCTCGACTCCGGGTACATGCCCTTCACAGGAACGACACCTCGGAGGCTAGGGTCCTGAGTGGGTTGCATCAGGTCCGGCTCGCCATGCATTGGCCGCTGATAGTACGAGATCAGATGCAGGTGCTGGCCGGTTGACGTGGTAATGCTGAAGGATTGCTTCATAAGACCGTCGATCTTGTAGCGGTAGCCATCCGGCTCGCCGTCGTCGCGATCTTCATCGCTACCCCGGCCTGAATCTGGCGTCTTGCCGGCGCCCCGCCTCATGACGCCGTAGCTCCCACCCCTCTTTCCCTCCATCTCTCTGTAGGTTAGGAAGCTCCCCGACACCCTGCTCGCGCTCCACGATTTGCCGTCGGTCCATCTTCGCATGCCTGCTTCCCTCTCGTCCCAGACAAATACGGAGCCAGATCGGATGGACTGCCGCTCCTTCTCGGATAGTCGCCGCTGGACCCGTGGCAGCAAGCCGAGGCGGCAAGCCTCGAAGAGCTTGATAGCATCCGCCGGTGTGCGCACATAGCCGTGGTAGGTTTCCATCATGTTGGGCATGGCCTCTTTGGACCAAGACGATATGCAGTGGTTCAAAGTGGTATTGAAGTATTGGCCCAGAATAGGTGGGAGGCTGACGGGCGGGCGCAGAGTCTCTTTTTAACCGGTAGCCCTTTCTCTGGGCCAAGCTAGGGGGGGGGTCTACCACCCAAACTGGGGGCACGGATTAGGCTGTCGATATCGGCACCAATTCCCGATTGAAAGGGCAGTGGAGGCCAGCTTGCGCGGCGATTATTTAGGGCCCACCCACAGAAGAACCCCTGGCCCTGGTCGCGAGAGATCGACACAGCCTTGGCGTTTCTGAACGGAAGGAAGGCAGTTGGAGTCGAGAAATGGGTCGAGCTTGGCGAGTCCGGTGAGACGCTCCTTGTGGAGATCGCTCGCCTTGGCGGGGGAGTAAGTTAGCGTTTTCCGCAGATGAGTTGAGACAAGTGAATACGTAGTGGTGTGCGAAATTGACAGAAGCTTAATCCAAGCAACCTTCGGGGATGTGTCGTGGTTGATGGACAATGCATGAACAGGCCGAATGCCAATCCTTGGGGCGGGTAGGCAAAGGGCCTCCGTCAGCTAAGACAAGGGCTTACGAGACGTCCAGGGCATGGGGGTCGGACAGCCTTGTAGCAGCAGGGGCGCCATATATAGGTCCTGACACAAACCTGCTCACTTGCACCCACTTCTGTCCACGCACTCGAGGGAAGAGAGACTCGGGGGCTTTAGAGAGGGGCACACTTCCCCTTTCTGGTCAACGTAACTGGGGCTATCAAGTCAACCCTTTTGGGGGGCAGAAGGGGAGGGGAGGAGGGCATATTTTATTCTAGGTGGACGCAATTGTGAACTGGAATGTGAGGTCAAGGGCAAGGGGGGGATGCTGGCTAGTCGAGTACAGCGAGAGAAGGCTAGGCTGCAACAGATGGAGGATCGCCAAATGGAGCATGCCAGTGGCAGAATGTCTCGACTAAACCTTCCCTCTAACCTTTGGCGTCTGTCTGGGACGCTGTCGCTGGGTTGCGGGAATAACATTAAACATGGGATGAGATCTGAGCAGGTCCTGTTTTGGCCAAAAATACTCGTAGGCGAAACGTCGACGGCACTGGGGCCGCATCACCAAGCATCTCAGGTAAGGAGACTTGCGCATGAGTCCACTTGGGGTGGTCCCAGGCCCACTCCACAGACGAGACTTCGTCGCATGGGCTCATGGGCCGACTCAGGGCCTCGGTCTCGCACTCGGAGGGTGCCCACCACGCAGCAGAGGCCTCGCGGCTAGCGGCTGGGAAAGACCATCCACGAACGGCTAGGGGCGAGCAAGGAAGCAAGCCAGCAAGCGGTATAGAGCGAAAGGAAGAGCAACATACCCAAGAGAGACAAAGGCGGGAGGGTGTACAGGCAAAATTGGGCGAGCTCGTCCTGCAGGTTGCGCAAAGATCGGTTGAGGGCCGGAGGTGTCGATGGTTAGAAAGAAGAGAAGTCAGGCAAGGGTAGAAACGGAGTCGAGAGATGCCTAAGTTGTTGCCTCAGTGCAAGCTTCGGGCTCAAAAGGTGTGCAAGACGGTGGAGGCGAGGGCGGCACCAAATTGTGAGCCACGGATGCCGGGGCTGGGGGAGTTGGAGGCGCCCGGGGGAGTGGTGTGCGTGGAAATAAAGTGTCTAGGTGGCGCGGGCGGCGGTTGGCGATCAGAGTTGGTGCGCGCCGATGACGATGCGGCCAAATGGCGCATGTCTTGTCGGAATGTGGGAGGACGGGGGTCGCGTCAGTCGCCCCAGGGCTGGCTAAACTGGGGTTATGGAAGGGGGGGGGGGGTGTGCGTGCGTCTCCGGGACCTCTGCACTCCTAGCTTGTTTGATCACGGCCTAGCAGGGTCTGAGGGTGGGCTCCTCGATTGATTGTGGATGATGAGGTGAGAGGGTTGGCCCGCTCTGCTGTTGCGGATGGTTGAATGGCTAAATTGCCCACTCTGTAGGGATATCCAACTTGCGAAGTACTATCCGACTGTCCAGCCAGGGCGCGCAGTGAGGCGGCGGGACGAGCACGAGAGAGAGAGAGAGAGAGGAAAGAGGTTTGCAGGGAAGAGGGAGAAAGAAGTCACGAGAGCTCGTTAGAGTGAGGGAGAGAGAAAGGGGGGGGACAGAGGTGTCCACTACAGTTCGTTGAATTTAGTACTTTGGGCTGATGCTTTCTTGGGGAGGTCTTGGAAAAAGACAGGGACTGGGGGGGGGGGGGGCGCCTGGGAGGGTGGTGACTCGCCAGCATGAGGGAAAGAGCAACACGGGGCTTTTGAAGTGGATTCGGGGGAGTTAACTGCTTTTGCTTTTGCCTTTCCCAGGCAAACCAGGATGGAGGCCCACAAGAATTGTGGAGTTGTCGTACCTGGTACATGCAACAATGGGCGGCAAAGTGCCACCGAGCCAGGCGAGACCAGGGGTTACCCAGGTCCCCGAAACCTCGAGCTCGTGGCAGGCAGGGCGGCCAAATAGCCCAGGTGTCGCTCCCACCCTGGCGCCAAGGCGGGCCAAAACCTTAAAGCAAAGTCAAACGAGACGCTCACGCCAAGGATATAGGACGATGCTTCGCAATGCCCGCCAAGCAGGGCCAAGCCCAAGGTCAAGAGGGGTCGATCCTCGTAGCCCCACCACGCGGACGGTGTAAGCTTATTCAAGATACGGTATCCTGGCCTCTCACTCTTTCTCTCTCTTGTCTGTCGTCTCGCAAGGAAGAGGCGAACTCAACCGATCTTGCCTGCTTGCTGCCTCCCCCTTCAGCCCCCCTCGGCGGATTGGCAAGAAAACCGAGTGGACAAGAGCCGAAGGAGAGGGGGGAGGGAAACAAAAACAACAAGCTAACACCGTTTGCCTCATGGATTGTGGGCTCTACGGTGCGCGTGAAGCCCTTTCTTTTTTTTCTTTCTTGGCCGGCCGAGGATGAGCGCCCACTCCGACGCCGAGGTCTCAGATTGTACGATAGCCCAAGCCTGCCCAGCTTTTGGGCGCCTTGGCTTTGTTGGCTAGGTTCTACCGGAGTCCAGGGCTTAATTCCAATCGTCCGGAATCGCGCTCGAGGACTTCGCTCTTGCAGCTGCCAACGAGGGGCGCCGACTCGCTGGTGGCTCGTGCTAGCTGGGTCGGGCTAAGCCCGATTCCATGTTGGTATGCGGCGCCGGCACGATCGCGATGTCCCCTAGGTCACCTGTGCTGGGTTTGGTCAGCGATGACTGGACGACCTCCCTTTCTTGGCCATCCGCCGCCGAGAACGAAAGCCTAGCGATTCTGGACAGCGGGCGCCCTCCCGAGCTGGACTGATTTGGCCGGGGTGAAGATGGAGTGGGAAAGCGCACAAATCCCATCATCGATCACGGCCACAAAGGCTTCAAAGCTCGCACGGCGAGATGCCTTTTACAGGCGTTCGCACAAGCAGTACGCATCAGCTTTCACAAGACGGCCCATTAGCTACAGTAGGTAGGTGTAGATGCAGCGAGTGGCGTGCCCGTGCTGGCGACCCTGTATGGGGTACATGGAGGAGACCCTGGTCCAATCTCACCCGGGGCGGGATTGACATGGGAATACAGGCGAGGCAATTCAAGCTTATTTCACGGCACAAGCCATGCCACGCAGACTAGCCTCGCTCCGCCCGCTGGGAAAGGGGGCCCTATTTTGTTTTATTTTACTTTGGCGAAGCTCACGGCCATTCGACAACCCCCCCCTCCCCCCCCCGTCGAGCGAGATTTGGGTGGACTCTGCACCATCCACGATGCGCCCTCGTGTGATGAGCGACTGCGTGCCCAGCGCGCTCCAACTGCCTCCAATTGGCTAGATGGCCGCCGAAGTACTGCACAGTAGGTATGTACTGTAGCACGACACTTTCCGTCGACGGGGTTGTATCGCCGCATGCACTGCGCTCGCTGTTGGCTGTTGACTGCGACGCTAACAGACTCACGAGGAGCGAGCCGTTGGCCCAGCCATGGCGCCAAAACTATGCATACGTCGGGTGGCTGGCTGTGGAAAGTGATGAGTGATCTGATGGCCGATGCAGCCGCTTCCTTTTTGCTTTTAGTTTTTCCTTTTTCCTTTCTTTGCCTTCTTCGGGACCAAGACCTGGCGATTTTGGGGCCCCTCCCCCCTCCCATGGGAAGAAGGCCCACGCGCCGCCCCGCGTACTATCGTACTGTGCTGTACCGATCCGTACAAGTACCTAACATACCCAACCTAGTACATCTCCCCACCCGCCCAAGCCGCCTTAGCTGCTGAGCAAAAGTGCCAGGCAGCACAACGCCTGCCAGCCCCGGCTAGCCAGCCAGCCGGCCAGCTCTGATTGCAACATGCCAAGTAATACTGTGCTCTCTGCCTGCCTACCGTTTTACGCAGAAGTTATCTCGTACTTCCGTTCTGTATGTTTTACTCTGCAGCCTTGGATTGCTCTCTTCTGCTCGGGTATGCAGTAAATACGAGTTGGAGGATTCGAGCCCATCAGCTAGCTGTTTCTTCGTATGCCTCTAATGTTTTGTTTGCACGACGTCGAAGCTTTCGCTCCTGTGTGTGTGTGTGTGTGTGCTTGCGGAATCTTCTCCACGTCTCACCCTGTACAGTACATAGCCGCTATAACCATCCGGGTTCGTTCCGTTCTGGTTCATAAAAAGAAAAGAAAAGAGAAAAGGAGACACACTAAGGGGCGATGATCTGCTTCGGTCTTCCTGAAGGACCTATGCAGATGTCCGCCAGCGTTACAGCCGCGCCTCGGAGGCTACGCTTCGGACTACGGCATGAGTGGCTGTCCCACTGCCGAGTGCTCCCCCATCTGCTGTTTCCTCGATGCGTTGGTTGCACCACCATGCACAGAGCGTGGGCAATCAGGAGAGGTGTCCTCGATAATCTCCGCCGCTTGTCGCTCAGAAAGCACATCCTCACTGCATTGTCCTACATGCTACATAGTGCATGGAAACATCCCTCCTATCCCGATTGAGGCTCTCTATCTCCCTGGCCGCGCGTGCGCGGAGATTTGCGTGCTGGTCCCTGCCTCTCATAGCTGCTCAGTAGTGCTCACCGTCGCTCTTCTCCCCCCCCCGGAAAGGCATCGTGTGGAGATGGCGCAGCATTTCACAGCGAAGGTACCTTGATCCTAGCAGGGCGCATCCATCGACGAATCCTCTCAGCGCGTACAACGGCGGCAGGGTTGCTGTGGGCGGACAATCGTGACGCTGATGGAACTCGGTCACACTGGCGAGCCCTTTTCATGCCCCAAGTATCGCCGTTTCGCGGGACATGCCGAGAGGCAGGCTCGTCCGTTCTGGCACTCGGCGCAAAATTCATCGCCATACGCTGCGCCTGCGGGCACCCTTCCGCCTTGCTCTTCCTTTGCCTATGGGTCACAGCAGCGCCCGACCGCATCGCATGTCCATTATCCCGGCCGTCAATGTACCTCATCTGCCACATCGAGTAGGTAGGCGGAGCGGCCGGAACACCATCACTCGCATTCCCCCGCTGCGCGCCCCGTCCTACGCGGCGGCGCACCTTGAAACACTGGTGATTGTGCATATCTATCCCGCACGACGGCGGATCCGTCTGTGGATCTACAAAATGCTACGGCATGACGGGACGCTCCCCCAAGGGGCACGCGCTTGTCCGCCGGCCCAATCCAGCCAATGCCGCTGATCATGTTTATAAGCTCGGTGGCAACGCGGAGCCCACGAGGAACGCTAATTGCCGTCCCTCAATATCCTGTTCGGTAGACGTCATTTCCCCCGTCAAGGTTTAAAATGCGACCCCGTGGGAGTTCGTACCTGGAGGGAACCTGGTCTCCATAAGCACTGTTAGGGCTGCCCCCGTGGTACTGTACCCTGGAAATGGCTAAACGGACAAGTGGAACTGGGAGAGGTGGTGGGAAGCAACGACGCGTAAGGTGTGTGTGAGTGGGCGGTCTCGAATCGATGCCCCGAAACGGGAACCTGCCTTAGTTTTTTTTTTTTTTTTTCCCACCGTGGCCTGTGCTCAAAATCACAGCTGCCAACAGCGGCTCTCGGTTACTTAAGGTGTCAAAACCCTCGAATCACGGTGGACCAGGCATCGCAGTCGGCCGTCCTTGTGGCACCCAAGCATGCCAGATCAACAAGGCCGGCGGGATCACCTCGGGATTCTGGAAGGAAGGCTTGGTGGTGCGATATCCGGCAGCTTGCATTGATAGTAGGTGCCTCCTCTGGCTCAAGGCGGAATGCTGTTGTCCATTCTTGTAGGTCCTGCCCAGTCCAGCAAAGGATGGGGCGTCAACATACGGCGCGGTTCAGCTGGGCTTGCGATCGTTCGGTCTCCTTCCGAGCTGCCGGCCGTGGAGGAATGGGCATGCCTTGGGGAGACTCGGCACAGTAGCATTTCGGGCTCATTGTCATCCGCCGTGGCAGGCAGGCAGGCAGGCAGGCAGGCAGGCAGGCAGACAGGAACAGGTATACCGAGCCCGGAGGACCTGTTTGGAGGACCGACAGCCGTGGCCGGGAGCACCGCTTTGCTGACGGTGGGTTCTATTGAATATACATGGCGGAATAGTTCGCGAGCGTCTCAAGGCATAAGCATAATATATCACGATAGTCGCCCTCAAGTGGGACAAGATGCTGGCTAGGCCTTAGCCTGGTGGCCGACCTCTCTCGATCGATGCAATCCGTCGCAGTGCCATCGCAGAGTATGTTCCATGATCGAAACCTAAAGCATGTTGCGTATGACCACCGAAAGGAAACGCTCGGCCTTAGGACTCCTCCAAGCTCAAGGTTAATTTTTGAATTTGGGTGGAGGAGCCTGGAACGTCGGTACCTTGGCGAGCTCTTTGATGAGCTCGTTGTAGCAGGAGGCACGCATGTCTCGGGTTCAAGCTCCTGGCAGAAATAAACTTCGACTGCGTGTAACCCTCCCAAGTACTGGTACTTGGAGCTTCTTCTCCCTTGCGATTCCAGCTGGCCCAAGCTTTCAGCTACCCCGCGGCTCAAAGGGAAATTCGGGATGGTCGTTGACGGGAAGCTCCCGTCTCGACGGCACCCAATCGAACAGGCTCGCTTGCGTGCTGCAGATCCACCGCGGGCAGCTACAGCTGGACACAATCGGGCCACAGCCAGCGAGGACAAAGGCTATCGAACCCCCCGAGTCAGCTATGCGCCCAACCTCCCTGGCACCGGTTCCTAGTTCCTCTCAGGGAAACCCCGAAGGCCCCCGTGGGAGGCTTGGAAGAGAGCGCCGCACTTCCTAGGCGAGAATAACCAAGCCTAGGGCCGCGCAGTGGGAGCAGAAGAAGCAAGCCACGTCGCTTCGGCAGCCATCCTTTCTAGCCGGTTCAGCCTCGCTAGCTTGTGACCCATTGCCTCCAGGCCAAAAGATGGGCCACCCGTACTTTAGTGTCTCTCGCGTGTGCCGTGAGCCGTCACCTCTCTGCCCTGCCAGCAATCGGTCAGAGTCACACAGGGCTTGGGCCTGGTTC
This sequence comes from Thozetella sp. PMI_491, assembly GCA_021432635.1. Classification (NCBI taxonomy): domain Eukaryota; kingdom Fungi; phylum Ascomycota; class Sordariomycetes; order Chaetosphaeriales; family Chaetosphaeriaceae; genus Thozetella; species Thozetella sp. PMI_491. Next base: position 669,788 of record MU270048.1, read on the forward strand.
CGGGCCGCAAACGAGGGTTGTACGATCCAGTCGGCCGCCCGTGACTTGACATTTACCGGCGCTTGACTGCGACCTTATTCGGGGGCGGCGGTTTGTGGTACCAAAGGCCGCTCCCTACTCCAACCCCCCTCCCACCCTCCTTCCAGATTGACAAAGTACCTACCTGCCTACGTTAATGTTTGCTAGAGGATCCGCCAACACCCACTAGAGAGAACCACTCAGCTGGCGCGTTATTTCGCCAAAAACGTGTGCCACGTTCCACAGACTATTGCTCTCATGCGTAAGTGGGTTCTAATGGCCACTAAACCCAACAAGCGTCAGACTTGGTCTTCGGGGAGGAGGAACACGTAGCAAAGATCGAAGAGGCTAGACTTAAGGGAGCCGCCGGCGGTTCCCAGCGCAATGGATACGATCCTGTGGAGGAATGCCCGGAACCACGGCCAATAGCTCGCAGGCGCCGTCAACAGCAGCTATGCGCCTTCGGTTCCAGTAGATGGCTCCCGCGCAGGATCAGTATTGGTAGCGACCCCCCAAAACCAATGCCCAGCCTCCCCCTCCCTCCCCAGGCGCTTTGTGTCACCCGTGATGTGACGAGTAAGTCTTTATTAGGCACATGAGTATTGTGTACTACTAGGCGGCCGAGAGGCGTTGCCTTCTCTGCTCAGCCGGCATGCTTCTTCGTATATAGTGCCCATTCGGGACGCCTTCTTTGATCGCCAGAGCGACACGCGGGCGGCTACGGCTCCCACGGCCTTGCATGGCCTCGCCGTATGCCTTATTTGGTTCATGTTCCTCAGGCTCCGTTGGATCAGCAAGGAGGGGGTGACGTAGGTAGGTAGGGCCGAGATGGGCGACTGCCATAGGTGATCTTAGCGACGTCAACCTTCATTGGCTTTATCGGCTTCATCGGATGCCTGCCTATCGGTGCTAAAATTTGAGGCCGAAAGCCTATGCCGTACCAGCTGCCCGGGGGGGGAGGGGGGGGAGCGGAAGCCGTGCGCAGTGGAGAAGTCGAACAGGTGATGAGACGTGCGCTCCGCATGATTCATGGCGTTGACGTTTGTTTACCTACTCGAGTATTGCTCCCCATTCCAACCTAGATCGGGGAGACTAAGGCAAGGCTTACGCTCGCCAGGGATCTTTTGTTGTGCTCTGGTGCCAGGCGATCGTAACCCCTCCTCGAGCTCTGGCTGTGGCTGGCGCGCCTAAGAGATACTATAGAATACTGCATGTTATACCCGCGTACAACAGCGGTGCGTCGCCGTCTTACTCCTGTGTGACGCCGCTGTCACCTATCGCTCACCCATCTTTTTTGGCCTTGGTCACGGCAATGCAGAATGCAAAGACGGGCGGGTGGCCGCCGTCTCTCCGAGAGCTTGCGTTTCGAGCTCCTGTCCCAAGGGCTGAGTGCTGAGAGGCGGTAGGCGAAGCCCACGCTGCAAGCGCGGATATGATACTGGATCGGGCGGGCTTGACATCGGCTGCCGTCCAATCGTCCCAGCCCAGGGGACAGGGAGGGGGGCACCACAAGTCCCCAGGGCTGCAGGTGAGGGTGCCGACTCGCATCGTCACGATAACCCGGCCGTGCAGGTCATTACCTATGTAGGCGGAAGCGTAGGGCCGGCAGATGGCCAATTGTATCGCACGAGCATGGGGCCACTGGGCTGATGAGCAAGCGCTCACTAATTATCCCTCTTACGAGCGCCACAGTCCGGGCGCCGTAGCAGTGCAGGCGGGAAGGATGCCCATTTCTTATTCATCCTTCCCCCCGTATGCTCCTCTCCGTACGGCGTGCGGTGTGTGGTATGTATGGTACGGTGCCGGGGGGACCCCCCCTCACCCCCCTTATTATGCAAAAGCCGCCTCCTTCACGTTCGCTCGCTCGCCACGCAAGGTGAGGTGAGAGCGGAAAGGAGGGACGGGGACCGAAAAAAGAACACAATTATGCCCGGAACCCACGCACCCGGGCCGTTGGGCGGTGCAAGGGGATAAGAGAGGCTTAGCACACGACACCTGCGCATCGACCACGAGCCTAATCCGACGACCAGCTGGTGCCTGCTCGCGAGCCTGGTTTCCCGCTGGTCTGGCTCGGACGTGGCGCGAACCCTTTCTTTTACGGGAGATACGGGGGAGGGGCGCGGAGGGATTCGCGGATGCTTATGCCTTCTTGACGGTGGGCCCATCATCCCAGGGCTTTTGCCATCACCGATCCGGGAATCCATTCGCAATGCCCTCGTGGGGAAAAAAAAACGCCACCCTCAGACGGATCAAGGATTGGATTGCGAGGAAGCGCCGTCCCAAGGCTCCGCCAAGGCGGGGGAAGGAGGAGGAGGGAGGGGGGAGAGGAATAGGCCCGAGGCAGCGGCCGTCGGGCCCCCGCGCGACGGGCGATGCATGCAGCAGCAGCCGCCGCCATCAACGAGGAATGAGACGGTATGCAGGCAGGCACAACACCCTAATGACACCGGTACTTGAGCGACTACACTGTATGACAGCCCGCGCGGGCCGTAGTCCATAGATGGGCGGGAGCCTCGCTGCCCTTTCCCTGTTGGGCAGTTTCATGGCTTGCCGTCTAGTAAACTGGGTGCGAAATGCGAGGGGTAACACGGGAAGGGGTGGTGGCCGGCCGGCTACTACCTGCTGCATCCAAGACTCGTATGCTGCTGCTGATCGGCCCCAGAAAGATGGGTCTTCCCGTCATTTCACGCGGTCAGACCTGTGATAGGAATCAAGCTTAAAAGCCAAAAGCACCAAACCCCCCCCCCTTTCCCGGGCGTGGTCCTGAATTGAGGATACGCAGGCCCAAGCTACGGCCAAGTCTGGTACGGACTTGATGCGGTGCAGCCTTACAATACCTGCTTCGCAACCTTCACAAAGCAGGAGAGACCCCCTCCCATTTCTCCCTCGAGATTGCCTACTACCTAGTACATACTAGGTACTCTTGTTCGGCTTTCGGCTCCCCTTCCACCTTACCGCCAATTAATGCCTGGGACCTGAGGTTAGACAAGGCTCATTGTACTTTTCGGGGCCTGCTATTCCCTCCCTTGAATATACTTCGGATTTTTTTGGATCCTTTGGGGAAGGTTGACATGGAGCTGGGTGTGGGTAGGAAGGTACATACGAATCGGCCACTTAGCAGACGGTGCGGAGAGGTCAATCGCATTGTAGTACGCCGGCCTAGGAAGGAGCACGCGCGCGCTCTCTTTTTCTCTCTGGCTGGGGCACAAGACCTCGCACACACACCACTGGCTCAGCAAGCCCAGGCTGTGAGATCTCACCACAGAGGGGCGGTTCGCTTGGCGGCTGGGGGCCTTCCCCCCTCCCGCCGAAGGATTTGACGCAGACTTGTGGAACGGTGGGTGGGCCCCTAGCCAGACGCCAAAGTCCCGCCCCCAATTCCCGAGCACCGCTTAAGCTTAATTCCCAGGCAAACTAGCGCAATTTAACGAGCGCCGTGCATGGCGCCCTGCCGGGATTGATTCGCTGGGCGGCGATGCACTAGGCGGAAGAGGGGGTGGGGTTCGGTTGAAGCCACACCTTCTTGCTTCCTGTCAGCACAAAGGGCCCTGCCGTGATCCCCCATCGAGCCCATCTCGCCAACGACCGTCAGATCCGAACAGCTTGGACCACCCACATCGCCGCTGCCGCCGCTGCCATTTGTCATGGGCGGTCTGTGACGGTGCCGAAGGAGGTAGGGCTGCCCAAACGCAGCGCTCCCTCTCTCTGTTTGGTCTATTGTCTCGCACCATTTTGCCCCTTGCTCGTATCCCTCGAGAGCTAAGAAAAGTACTAAGATGATCGGGAACGGAAGGAGAGAAGAAGAGTTCGTATACCATCCTTCGTACCTATTTCCCCAGGAGCTCATGCAAAGTTTAGTGCGTGCCTTTGACTGCTTCTTTGACGCCACACAAACGAGAAGGGTACACCTGTACCTTGTCTGCACTTCCCGTACCGAAGGTACCAATGACGTTCAAGAAAAAGGAAGAGGGCAAAAAAAAAAACAACAAAAAAAAAACAAGCAGCCCCCTTCCCCTCCCCGGCAAGTGCGCCCCGCTTGGCACGAGGCAAGCTGCCACTCGTCTGCAAATAGACATCACAAACAGCCCTGTCAGGTCCACTTTAGAGTGGAGTTGACGGTGGGAACGGTGGGCCCTGATCCGTTCCAAACAGCTGCGCGTCCGTTTGACTCGTGCTACAGCCATAGTATGTACAAGGGGGCCGGGGGGCGTTCTGGGGGGGGGGGGGCTCTAATGCATAGCGCACTGGGCTGTTGTTGCGGTAGGAGCTTGATACAACCCCATCCAACTGCTGACGCGGCCGCGGGCAATGAGCCGTGAGAGGCTAGACACTCGCACGCCGTCCCACTGGCGTCCAACAACGGATCAAGCTTCTGACAGAGAGGCACTAGAGATCGGCACAATCGGATCAAATCATCAACTTTGTGCAACGGTCCCCCCCCTTTTTATCTTCGGTGGTTATCGCCTACCTCTTCGTCGATCTCCCCGCCCCTGTTCCACCCTCCACGAACGGGCGATGTGACAGTCGCTTGCAGCAAGTCCAGCCGTCGTCGCTTCATGGCTGAGAGGGGGCCTCTCCATCGACGTGGGGTCCTGGATGTGCTGTACGTAGTATTTGTGTCGTGACCTACCATAGTAGGGCACAGTCCGCTCCCACGATTACATAGTATAGTGTGTGCCAATGCCGAGCCCTCCGTTTAAACACGAAGGTGGACAATATTGCAGTGACCAAGGCTCCCCTTCCCCCCCTTCTGCATAGTAGTAGTAGTGGCAGTGCGAGCCTGTCTAAGCTCGGCGTCGTGCCCACCTCCCCAACTGCCCCATTGGCCGGGCATGGCGCAAATAGTTTGTGTGGGCGGATAGACCGAGACCTCCACCGCCGCCAAGCCTTGAGTCTCCGACAGCAGAAGTCGAGGCCCAAGCTTGCGGAATGCGCACCCGGCCTGCTCAGTGAGAAGCCTGCTCCTCCCACGCTTCCTGCAGGACCTTTCCCTGCTGGGCGCCACGCCATCAGCCGCCGGTTCTTCTTCTGCATGAATTCCAAGACTCTTCGACCGTCGCTAGAAGCCTCTGAGACGCGACGGCATGACCGCAGCCCGCCCGGCCCCAGTTTGCTCGTCGATCGCGGGTACCGGCAGCAACCCTGGACAGCGATGGCATCGCCATCTTGATGGTCTCCGGATATGGGCGTGTCAACTCGCGTTATGCTCGCCTGAACCCTGTTAGGGACTTCTAGGTTTGATGGGTGGATCCTGCTGCTGCTAATCTAGATGTCCCCAGATATCCGGACTTCTGCTAAAGCCAACCCCGGATGCACCGAGCTCTGCCCCCGATTCCTCTCGCAGGACCGCATAACTGCTATGCGCCTTACTTTTCTTGTGTGGGCCTTGCGTCTCTCTCGAGCCCGTGGCGCCAAGACTGCCCGGCTTGCCACTGATCTTGTCGTAGGCCCGAACGCCGCAGCTAGTGTTCCCAAGCTAATTTGGCCATTGAACGACAAGGAATCTTGGGAGGCCAAGATAGGTCATGGCGTGGGCTGCGTTCGTTCTCTAGTCCAGAGTCTATTAGTAGCTGACGCCTCCGTATTGATGCGTGATGGCATACTATCTGAGGAACGACACACGGGGTGCGTCCAGGCTATGTGTGGGCTGGGCACTGCTTGAGCCGATCCTTGGCATCAACTTGCTCCCCCTCCCAACCATCAAGCAAATGATGTATGCCACCTCGGAGTCCTCTCGGCGTGACATGTGAGACCTATAAGGCCCAGTCTCAGCCAAGGTGCCAACCTCGTTACGGTGCATTGCTGTGTCTTGGTGGCGGAACCTCCCAAGGCCATCGAGTATAGGATATAATTTGATTGACCGAGATGGCACGATAAGCATGGCTCCTTTTACTGTCTAGCATCTGGGTGCGTTTGTTCGCCCCTCGCCGTCCCGCCTCCGACGCTGCCGACCCTCCAACTCCAGAGGCGGAGAGAAGCAATAGAGAGAGGGCCCTGAGGTCCAGAAGGGGACAACAGCTCGCGCGCCCCTCCCTTCCGATACTCCCGTGATAGGCGAACCGCTGATCAAAATACTTGCGCAACGCCGCGCGCTGAACCACGACGGCTGCGCGGCTGGAGAGCAGATAGGGGCAATATCAGAGCCATCCATTCTATAAAAACAAAGACGTCTGCCAAGCCGGGCGCCTGGGATGGGCTTCGGGTCCGACAGGAGCTAGGAAGTTCGGACACGGGGAGGGGTACTTAATATCGAGCCATGCACGCCGTGCCTTTCCCGGCCGAATCGAACTCCGCCCGCGATATGGAGGATAATAACGGCGGCACGAATGTGCTGCAAGGCGATTTTAAGTCTAAATTGATACCGGGGGTAGGGGAAGGTTGCAGTCCTGGCCATCCGATCAACCCGCACCTTTAAGGGGGTTGCCGTAGTAAGCATGCGAGTTATATTGAACCCTCAACAGGCACGGTACGGCATCCCCTCAGTCTGGTAAGGAATCGCCAAGGTTGATTCGTGCCACCCGTTCAGGAAGGTTGGAAGCGAGGACGCCGGCATATAGCCCTCGTCCTATACTGCGGCGCACTCGGGAAGGGTAAAGTGGCGCCTCCTTGGATTTCCCCGTCTTGGGTGCTCTCCAAATCTCAGGAAGCAATCGCCGGTGATGACATGTTCGTCTCGGCACTTTGGCCACTTCCCCCGGATGGGTGGCCGAGTTCCGACTAGATTGCCATTCTCCCCATCTCCTTTCTGCTTCTCGCGGTACTATGTCGCTGTGGGCAGAGGGCGTGGCGAGGGCTCCGGGTAGACAGCCAAGGTGTTTGCTAGTTAGAAGCAGCTCCCGAGTGAGCCTCGCCTGGCATGCTACTCAGGGGCTCCGACCGGAACGTGTCGGTTGTCATGTCGCACCAGGTACCCCAACATTCTGGGAGAAAAGCTTCGGACCCCGTGCAAGGGACCCGTGACGGCAGCGTTATATTTCACCTCAGCAAGAGAAGCACCTTCACACCCTCACCTCCTGCAAGGGACGCACGTGTGCGCAGTGGCAATATCTGCATTCGTGATGTGGCGCCGCGTACCCGGAGGCCAATGTCGGGTCAATGCTGCCGGTTGAGAGAGTGAAGGAAAAGCTTAAGCCCACCATGGTGTCGCTGGCCGCGTTTGGAGAGGAATGAGACCGGATGGGAAAATGGTACACATTCATGGGCTTCCGAACGGCGATGGCGTCCACCAACATTCTGTACAATAGCGCGTTCACCTTTATCTCTCCACGGACGCAGACTGATGCGGTGGGATTATTACTAGACAGCTGGCGTTCTGGTAATCGGCCGCGCCCTCCATAACCCAACCCCATTTCAGCCTGATTGGGGGCCAAAAATGACGACCAGTTCCCCCCTGATGGATTGAGCCGGCTTAGCAGGCAGCTCCGTGGGCATTGGTGCTACCCTCATTGTTCATAGCTATTTGCGCGAGACTGTTTGGTCCGGGACGATGTCACGGCGTCACGGATGACAGGGCCGGGATCGATGCGATCTCTCACTTGTCAGATCCAAGCTCCCATCTGACGCCAGCGCACGAGGAGTTGTAGTTCGCAGGTCGGGGGCTCTCCTCGTGCGCCGAAGGGCAGGCACCTCGGAGGGACGGGAGAGGTTAACTCGGCGGTGTCCGTCCGATCTAGACGGTGTACGGTCTCACCGGTGCGCCGCGCTGCGTCCAAGGTAGGTAAGGCTTAACGAGCACGGCATGGTATGGAGTACAAACTGTGCCACCATGTCCCGTATCTAGAACTGAAGGCCGCCGGTCAAGCTTTCGCCCGGCTCAGCAATCGCAGCGTCCGAACCAACGAGGAAAGGCGACGATGTCTCGTATAGTTTGGACACCTGACAGGTAGCCCAAGAGGCGATCAAAGCCCAGCCCAAAGCCTCCGTGGGGAGGGCAGCCCCATCGGCGTAGATCGACATACCAGTCCAGACTGCCTTTAGTCGCTTCTGGATCCTGCTCAGAGTCATAGTTGGAGAGATTCTTGCCTATGTCCTGCTGTTTCATGGATGCTAGAAGCTGTTCGAGGCGATGCTCACGCATCGAGCCGCCAGCGATCTCACAGAATTCTGGCACCAGCAAGTCGAAGCACTCGACAGTCGCATCAAGGCGACCCTCTCTGCTTTGGCCGGCATCACCTGGCAAAGCCCGGGACAGCGGGCTCTGAAGCATATAGAACGGCTTGATATCCCGGGGGTAATTGACGACAAACACCGGCTTCTTCCCTCCCCCTACGAAGCCCGCTATATACCTTTCGTGCTCGGCCTGCAAGCCCACGCCCCATGATGGCTTGTGTTCGAAAAGCTCGGGCCGGGCACTCAGGATTTCAATGGCCTCGGTGTAGGTGAGTCGTGGCCATGATTCAGTCTGCAAGCCTTCCCAGCGCCGAACGACCTCTTCCGCCGGCGCGAGGTCCGAACCGCCGTGGTTTGACCGCGACAAAAGCTCTTGGACGCCTCTGGTTTGATAGAGGCTCTTGCTTAAGTGATGCAGCATGTCTTCCGTCAGATCCATGACTCCGCCGAGGTCGTCCACGAAGCCAAACTCGGCTTCGAGCATGTAGAACTCGCTCAGATGCCGAGATGTGTCGCTCCTCTCGGCGCGGAAAGCCGGCGATAGGGTCCAGACATTGCCGACCGCCTGCGCCAGGGCCTCGAGGTGGAGCTGGGCCGATACGGTCAGGTATTTGGGCGAGCGGAAGAATGGCTCTTCGCTCTCGGACTCCTGGGCGGCCGGCGATATGGTGAATGCCTCACCTCCTCCTTCACAGTCTGAAGATGTAATGATGGGCGGGTGTGTCTGGGTGAAGAGGCGGCTTGCGAAGAACTGGTTCAGGGATGCAATGGCATCGGAGCGCAGCCTCAGCAAGGCGGCATTGTACGGCGTTCTGGATCGCAAGTGCGGCATCGTGCGTAGGTACTCGGGTGTCTGGTATTTCTTCTGGATAGGGAAAGTCTTGAGAGGCCATACACGTCAGCAAGCTGTACCGCCGAGAGTCGACCCGAGCACACATACCGCAGCGTCAGACGGGCCGAGAACCTCTACTTGGCTAACATGCAATTCATGGCTCTGGTTGCGGCCGGGGGAGGAGACCCAAGATCCCGTCAGGCGCACTGCGGCGCCAACGGAGAGTCTAGAGAGGCGATTGCATCAGTAGTTTGCAGGCTTGAGGTTAGACGAGAGTGGTTTCGGGGGGGTGTGCGCACCCATCTGCCTGGTCTACAGGGACTACAGCTTGCAAAGGAGCCACGGACGACCCGTCACCCAGCGACACGAAACGGTGCGACTTCATGGCGCGGACAGACCGGACGAAGCCGTTGACCGCAACGCCGTCCACTGGGCTCGCAGGTTCCCACTCTAGAAGTCCCGAGATGGACGCTGGCACCTTCTGGGAGAGGCATCGCCGGGCCCATCCCGGCCGCGACGCCAACAGCCGGCCCAGCTTAGGTGCTTTGAAGAAGGTAGCGGGCCGCATGTCTTGGGCGCGGGTTTCCCGTCAGCGCTCGTGGCCGAAAGTCAAGGAAGCCTTTCCGTGGAAACAGGAAAGACAGGGTTCTCAGGCTCCCTCGATTGGTCTGCTGGCCCGTCGTTCTTTGCTGCCTCAGTCGATGGTTGGTGGTCCCTGAAGCCTCTCTAGTCAGGAGCTTGTCATAGAAGCTCGAGGGATGAAAAAAAAAAACCCTCCCACGGCCACAGGTGGAACAGGGAAGCTCCCACGCGACGCGCGCCTGCCCATTTCTGTCATCAGGGTTGAAGGCGGCCAATGAGATGTGCCTGCAGTGCGTCTGTGCGCTATTCAAGGTGCACGGCGACTCTCGTGTCTATCGTCAGAATTTTGACCCTGGAAAACCAGCTACCTACCTTAGGTACCTTACCTAGTACCCTGCTGCTGGGCTTACCCTTGAGGAGGTAGGTGCGTTTGGATTGCTTAGGCGAAATCGTTTCCTCCTTTTCCACCTGGACAATCTCCTCCAGCGTCCGCCCCCTGGGACCGCAAAATAAGATCACCAGTGTAGCCCTCGCTCGCTCTTGGAAGACCCAAGTACCTCAAGTACCTACCTACCGTACTCATCCAGCATGCATTTCTCTGGAGGCCCGCCTGGCATGGGCCTGCCGCCTCCGCTTCACGCTCTTGTATAGCAGCCCATCCACTCCAAGGTTCAAGTCAGGCCTTCAGCACCCCCATCCCCTCCCCCCCCCTCCCCCCCTTCCCCCCTCTCGACCGCCCAACACGGCAACGAGAATCGCACCGAGCCCCATCACCATGGAATGCAACTACGTCTTTACCTATGAGCGCAGAGGCATCCTAGTCCTTGCCAGTTGGAACTTGGCCGACCAGATTAGATGACGGTGGCCAGACAGTCCTCAGACTGACCGAGCCGGCTCAAATGAAGCCGACGCCGCTAGTGTCTCCCCGTGGTTGCCCAATGACCTAGACATGGTCTGGGCCATAAAGTGCCATAGAGTGCCATGGCTGCCTGCCTAGGTAGGTAGCTCGCGGCTATCCACTACCGAGAGCACCAGCTCCTGCCCTCACCTGGTTCGTGTTGACGAGATCTGTAGAGGATGCCCACGCCGCGCTGAGCCTTCCGCTACGAGACCCCTTCATTAGAGGCAAGCTGGGCCCGACCGGCTCCGGCCTCGGCGGGCGAACCGCTCCCTGTCTTGACGCTATCTCGACCTCCCGGCCGACCGTCATGATTTCATACATAGCCGTGCTCCTCGCCTATCGACGTTGGCAGGGTTTCAGACCCATCAGCGTTCGCTGAGATTTATCGGCCATCCTGACACCCGCCCGGCCCATTCTCGCTTTGTAGCCAAAACATAACCAGAACCAGGCTCGAGAAGCGGATCTTGTCTCTCTTCCCCCCACCCAAGAGGCACCGAGTACAAGATCGTCCTCAGATGCCGTAGCTGGGGAAGGACGGCATCGATCTCTGAAGTCACACCCTGTTTCGGACACCTGCAGCAGCACTGCCCGTCAAGCCTGCCTACCCCTGCCCCCCTCCCTACCATCCCCCCTTCCAGCCCTTCCCCGGCCGTGGCCCTGGGAACCGAGTGGTGCGTAGCTCTACCGTCCCATATTGTCCTCTGTATGTATGCGCGTGTTTTGCTTGATCTTTCTCCAATCCCACGCAGACTAGCCGCGTCGATGGGCCTCGAATCTGGCAAAGGTCGCGAGCGTCACGAGTTGTCTATAAGGTGCTTGCCAGAACCCTGAGTGGCGGATAGCATGTCTAAGTGCTTTTGAGACAAAAGTACTGCCCCTTCTCCTGCTTCGGGCTCTCCACTTACTCCTTTGCCCCTTTGCTTCCGACCAGGCTCTCCACCAGTCCCTGGTCACTGACATGCTTCTCTATCCCTTGAGCATCCTTGGTTTTTGAATATAAAATGGAGGCCCCCATCATCATGCCACCACAAGGTTGGTGTTGTCACCCGCATTCCAGCACCTCAGAAGCCCACGACCACGGCTGGGCTTGCTGTATCGTTGGTTCCATACCCTCACCGCCGGCTGAGATATTCGCACCCATCCGGGTCAGCACTTGAACAAGCTTCTCGTTATGCCTTCGGGACACAAGTCGACGAAACCAAAGCCGGCCGAGGTGGCCCACGAGGCCAAGAGGCACTACATACCTCTCATTCGTCATAACTATTCGCATGTCTGGAAGACCTACTCCTACTTCTACGAACACCCCCTGGTCCAGCTGAGCTTCTCGGAAGCCGAGAAACCGCGAGTAGTTTCGGCCCCTAGCTTCTGTAATTTTTAGGCCCTGTTCTTGAATTTTTTTTTTTTTTTTTTTTCACAGACTGCTAATGCTTCCAAGTCGTCTATGAAGGCGATCCTGTCGAGTGCGCACTGAGTTGGCAGGCTCGGGACGGCTTGCGGGTGCCTTTTATCTGTGCCGCAAACGACAAGCGGCCGGGTGGCGACTGGGAGACCGGCGTGGTTGGGTACGAGGAGCGTCTTTGTCGCCGAAGCACTCTCTCTGCTACATTGGCAACGCCGGGCCCGGGTTCTCACGTCAACGCCCACTACCCAATTACGTTGCACGGCGGGATCTATTCCGATACAGTCGGTGAGTCTTTACCGGGTCAAGTCCCACCTCCTCCCCGAGCTACGGCGGGCCACGGCAGCATCTGACCCATGTACCAGTCGTCTTCCGTGGGCAGCATGACAAATACGAGAAGCGAAATGAGAGCGAATGGCAAAGCTTGCCCGTTTGCTCCGTTCCTCCGATGAGATGGCCCAAATTGACGAACGGTGGTGCCAAGTACTCGTTTTCTGGCGAGCGTGAGCTTGTAAAGGACAAGCTGAGGGGGGCTCTCCGGATCTGCGTTTACAACGACTGTCACAACATCGTCATTGGCGATTTTGGGTTGGGCAACAGCTACCGCAACCCGCCACAGGAACTTGCCGAGCTGTGGCGTGAGGTACTGTTGTACGACCCAGACCTGAGGGGCCGTATCAACTGCGTTGCTTTTGTCTTTGAAGACGCAGCCCAATCGACAACGCAGCTGATACTTGACGACATCGCTAAGAAGAACAAAGGCGGCAGCAGTAGTGGGAGTAGCTCTAAGGGCAAGGGCAAGTCATCCAGCGGTGCTTCGTCGAGCTCGGCATCGTCCGGTTCTCCCACGGACCTCGAGATCTTCTCCCAGGTCTTCAATGAGCAGGAGATTCAACGGTATGCTGCCCAACGAGATGCTAGATACGGCCTGGATAACCTACTTTCCGGGTGAGGTTCCTAGTGATGAAGGAGGGGGAGGGGGGGAGGGGAAAACCAACGTCGGTCTCAGCATCCGTCGACCTGGGGGATCCTGCTGCAGGTGCAGTACCTGGTGATACGTGGCTGTGGCGACGCTGAGCTTGACTGTTTCCGGTCTCTTAAGGGCTGCATTTCTTCTTTTTCTTGCCGAGAGTCTTGGGCCAAGCGGTTCGAGATAATTCAGACAGCTGTCTCGGTGGTTCTCTGCGACTTGACCCGCCCATTTTTGTTTTGCCTTTTGTACTAATTAAGAGGCTAGGCTGGGCTGGTGGGCGATTAGACTTGGCTGCAATCTTTTGGAGTTTGGGAAATGCATGTTTCCATTTGCTCTAGTTTATGGAGGTCAGGTCAAAACGTGGCGTATCCACGGGTGGTTACACTATCAACACATCGAAGCCCGGCTAATGGCTTCCACTCCATGCTCGGGATCCTGGAAATTTCAAGACTCGGGCCTGCGGCCCCATTGCATGTATGCTCTTCGTTTAGTCGAATCCACGTCTCATCAGATGCCCTCTTTTGGGAGGGCACACAAACACTGGATCCCTGTCCATGTCCTGGATCCCATCCTGTCCTCCTCCGGGGATTGCCACCGTCATTCTAGAACATTCGGACGGTGTTGTGCCGGTAGTGTTCCGTATGTTAATATATGCCTTCTTGCGAGGCTCACCACCTGCGACATATCAACACAAACAGCTCACAGCTCGCATGCACACGCGGCCACCCGTCTCGACGGCCGGGCGGCTACATTACTCTTAGCAGTTAATGGGAGGATATCGCAGCCGTTCCATGGCCGGCGCGGTTTCGGTAGCGGACGCCGTATCGTCTGTCAATTACGTCCAGACCAAGGAGGGCAGTTGCCGACCTTGACTCAGGGAAGAGCCAATAGTCTCGGCCTGCTGTACACTCCGCCTGCCCACTTCGAGACCCGGGGACGCTGTCTCAGCAAAACCTATTGGTGATGCACAATCGTCGCCTGCGCTTGGCCCCCCTCCTCCGCGCCGCTCCGCGAGGCCGGCCGATTGGGGTCTTGCGAGCGCTAGCCCAGCTGACGGGCCGCTGAGAAAGTAGTTCACGCCCCATCGTCTGGAGGGTTTCTCTTTCTCAGACACTCACCGCCACTTGGGCGGGAAATTTTCCATGCGTGCCTTGTTCATTGCCTTCGCAGGGCTCCCGGCAAGACATGCAGCGGGGCCATGCGTCGAGCCTGTAGCGTGAACCCGGTGCGTGGTACTGCAGTCCCAGCCGAGACCCCTCCCCCATCCATCTCCAGGCTTTCCTGTGGCTGTTTCTCCGCCGTATCTCGACTCTCTACGCACGGGCGCGATGCGGCAGGATTGGCTTAAAGAAGGGCGGGCGGCAGGGGAGCAGAAACATTCTCGTCAACTACCCCTGTGCTCGCAAAAGACCAAGCCACTCAAAAGTACTGGAACGCCGGCCGGCGGCCGCGGTGTGTTGCACAGCAAAGGCGGTAGGTAGACTGGATGCCTTGGGTGTTGGACACGCAGGTCTCGGAAACGAGATTATGGACAAGGTGGCGCGCTCCTGACAGGTTTCTCCTGTCGTGACCGTCTGTGCTGCCTCCTCGGTGCTGATCAGCAAGAAACGTGGGCGTTGTCCCTTTCTTCGGGCCTGCCGTTAAAGACGCGCGCTCATGGGAACCAGCGGCGACGTGGGCGTACGACGACCGCCCGGGAGCCCATATTTTGTCTCTAGGGTAAGCAGGGCTGCCCTCGACGGTTCCAGAGTAGGTTACCAGGTTCGAGATCGCGCGGGACAGACAGATCGACTTAGAACAGCGTCGCACTTGGCGGGAGCTATTGATGGAAGGGGCGCGAGCTTGGGCTGCCAAGCTGCGAAGCACAGCTGTGGAGGAGGTCCTGTGGCGGCCGGCTAAAGAGGCGGGTTTGGACCCGGGTACAATGTGCCGCAGCCCAAGGACGGTAAGAGCTCCACGAAGCACGGCTGCATATTATGTAGCTGCAGTATGTCGTTTGACTGGCCGAGCTTGGGGTGAATTTGACATGAATCGGTGCTAAGCTACGGAGGGGTATCGGATGTATGACTTAACACCTGCGCTAGGCCTGCGCGATCTTGAGAGAAAAGAACGGTGTGCAGTTTGATCATAAACGCGGTCAAGTGTAGGGTAGCCATGTTGCCAACCGGGTTTCTTTTGGCAAACAATTGCTGCCCAAGGGCCCGCCACTTGACCTATCACATACCCTACTCCTCACCGAAATTTGCGCGCAAAGTGGAGGATCAGGGCATAATGACATCAAGAACTATGAAGGAGGTCGATGTCTCAGAAATGGGTCTTGCCAACTCGTCCGTTGTATGTACAGGACATCTAACTAACCACGCCCAAGAGAGCCTGCGCCAGTAGGGAGACGTGGCATATGGGGCTTCACGAGGACAATATACAAGCTCGACAAAGCAGGCAGGGCCGAGCAGTAGGCAGGGTGCGGCAGGAACAGCTGCGGCGAGTCGAGGGTTTGCTTGCCGTACACCTAGCGCTTGCTTGCTTGCATGTGTCTGAGAAGGGAGAGGATGGGGGTGGGGTTTCCACGGCCAAATATAACTTGAAGCATGTAGTTTGTCACAGCGGGCAAGCCATCGTCGGCGGCACTTTGCTTTGCTCTGGGGCGGTGCTTGGCTGGAGTCTCGCATTGCATCTTTGTTTCGTCTACTTGTTCTATGAGGGGAGCCAATCAACTCACCAATACGCCGGCCGTAGGCCAGCGAATTGAGACAGCGCCGAGGACTCGCTCGAGTCCTCCCTCTTCCTCTGGCCGGCAAGCTGGGAACGACGGTTAGCTTATTTATCTTAAGGTAAGGGAGGAGCGAAAGAATGCGGCGATGACGCAAAGACGTGGTAAGTCGACCTACCTCGAGCTGCACCCCCTTGTGAATGTGGACCAGCCAGTCCACGTACGACTGGGCCTCGTTGTTCCGATCCTCCACGAGCATGCGCGCAAACTCATACTCGGCCCCATCGATGCCCTGGCGAGCAAGCTGGATCGTGAAGCCCTTGGAACCCCGCAGGGTCCGGAGGAACTCGATAATATTCCGCACCTGGGCATTCAGATGAGTCTGCAGCAGGGGCAGAGAAGATGTGAAGGCATCGAGGCTCTGCAGGCTGGTTTTGTCCTCGCCGAAGAGATCAGCGATCAGGTTAGGCGACGTCTGGCCGTGGAACCACAACAGCACCTGCTGGCCGCCGTCGACCAGATACACGCCTCCGGGCTCGACGCGCGAGAAGGATGTTCGCACGCTCGGAGGCAGCTTGAGATGGCCTGTCTGCTCATCGGGGAAGCCCTCTTCAGGCTGCAAGTTGTGGATGGGTATCATGCGCGGGTAGAGGTACAGACTCAACTCGAGAGCACCCATGGAACGGATCATGCGCATCTCGTGCACTCTCCGGTCGGTGGTCTCGCTACCGCCCTTGAACGCGCGGGTTTTGATCATCGCCAGCATGTACATAGAAAATTCCTTCAGGCGTTCGGGCATCACCAACTGCCCCGGGGGGTGAGCCTGGGAGAGGAAATGTTTCCGGTAGCCCGCAAGAACGTCGATCGTCTTCTCGGTCAGCGAAAGCCTGACATCTTTGAGCGTGGCGGAAGTGGTCGCCAGCTTCGTAGAGGCCTCCTTGGCGAGGATCGTATACACGGCGTCTTGGTCGATGAACTTGATACTGTCCTTGGCATTTTCGCTTACGCTGGCAATGACATTGATGCAGCGCACTCGTCGTTGGCCGGCGGCCGTGGTGTACAGGAGCGCGGCCTGGAAGTGGGCATCGAGCTTCGAGTCCAGCTTGCCGTCGTAGCCAAATGTGACAGCTAGAGCCTTGTCGGCATCGATGACTCCGATCTCGAGGTCTGCACCGAAGGTGTGCTGGATGAAGTTGCCGTGATACGCTCCCACTTGTAAGCCGTTCGAGCACCGGACTTTCATGAGGGCCTGGTAGCCCGTCTCGCGGGTCACGGCATGTTTGATCTCCAGAGACATCTTGAGGTTGTCACGCGGAGCGATGAAATTGGGATAATAGAACGTTTCTCCACCGCTGGTAGATGATACGTAGCCTGGATGGGAGGATTAGAGATCGGTCGCCGCGGAGGGAGACGCGGGTTGGGGGCAGGGATAAGCTCACCGATAGTCGCGATGTCCAGATAGCCGCCAGATGGAGCAGCCATGAAGAAATCAGCACCAACGCCGAGGGAAACCATCTTCTCGGCAATCTTCTTCCACCCAGGATGCTCGGTCGTGAAGAGCTTCTTGTCCGGCTCCCCCCCAGGATGTTTGCCGTCATCCCGCATGAACAGCCGGCCGGGCCCCCAAGTTGGGAGCGTAGCTAATGAGCAAATGATCTTACCCCCCGTCTTCTCGAGCGCCGAGACCGCCGAGTTAAGGGCAGACAAGAGCGCAGGCTCAGGGTTTTTGATACTGGAGAACATTTGCGGCAGCCGCGTGAGTAGCGATGTGATGACGGCCTTGGACTCGTATGGGTCGACGAAGAGGCCTTCGCTGAGGGGGAGGAAGGGATCTTCGATATCGGGCATGACAATCATCTGGGCCTGCTCCAATGCCGGGCTGACGTTGTAAAAGTGAACCTCCTTGTCAAAGGTTACGAAGCCGACCTGGGCTCCGGCCGGTATACGCCGCTTGGCCTCGCCGTTCTCGTCCTTCTCCTCGCTCTCGTCAGAGCCATACAGGGCTCCTAGGATGCCGTCGCAAAACGCCTCCAAGAATCCCTTATTAAACGACTCCTGTGTGACATCGATCAGGAACAGCAAGCGAAGCCCGACGGGCTCTTTTGTCCAGTATTCCTTCGGAACCACAAACTCGACCGTGCCGCGTGTCAGCTCCGGGCGCTGGTCACGGTCAACGCGAACGCCTTGTGGGCTAGTAGCACAGAAGTACTCTGACGGGGTATCATTGGCATAAGTGCAAAGATTGCAAACGAACTTGTTGCCGCCGGAGCGGAACATCATGAATGGATTGATGTACGCTCTGCATCTGTGGCAGCGCGGAGGACCGACTTCACCAAAGTCCAAGACAGGCACCGGCTGCTCGCCAGGCTGGAGCGAAGCTAGAGGCTGCAATAGCAGGCCGAGGGGCAGACCCGTGTTCTTCAAGCCTTCCGCCGCCGCAGGGATGTTATTCATGGTCAGGCGGGCAAACTTGGGCGACGAGTTGCCCTGGTCGAATGCGACAAACGACACGGTTGCCGGCGGGGGCACATGCCGCTCGAAAGTAGGGTAGACGTTGGTTAGATAGTGTTGCTGGACGGCTTCGCGAGAAAGGGGTACGCTCGGCGTATCATCTGGGGACACCTTGTTCTGACCGGCCGCTGAGACGAAGGTGGGAGAGGGGGCCGCGTCTCTGGCGCCGAACTCGGCAGGCGACACGGGATTCGGGTGGAAGCCGGGGCTGGCCGCGGCCGGGAATTGGTTCATCTGAGGCGTGATACCGCCGATGAACTGGCCACCGGCAGGAACCGACGGGTCGTTCAAGAAAGCGGTCTGGGGCGTCCCGGCCGGTGGCATGCCATTGAAAGCCTGTGAGGAGCCGGCCGGGGCCTCGACCGTGTGGTAGGCATGGCGGTCCTTCTTCTTTCTCCGCGCCGTGCCGCCGTGTTGAGCCTCTGCGCCCAGCGACATGCTATTCATCTGCGCAGCGAGTGATCCATCGTCGGCAGGGGCCGCCATGCCCTGGTGGTAGCCCTGCTGCTGTGCGGGCGCATAGGTCTGTCCATGGTGCGGCGGTGCGTAGCCCGCGCCCTGTTGGTATGGCTGCTGGGCGATGGGGGGTTGAAACTGGGGGGGAGCAGGTTGGGAGGTCCGGTTAGGGTCGTTAGGGTCGAGATTCTCGCCCTGGCCAAGGGCATGGTACATAGAATAGTCAGCCATGCTGGCGATCCGGTCTCTCGAGCAGCCGTGACTTGGGCAGATATTCCGAATCGATCGAGACGGTCCGGGGATCGGGTCGTCGGCGTGGGTATGTATGTACAACCACCTAGAGCTGCGTCGCCTCAGACTTGTGCGGCCAAAGTGACTAGGGTCGGTGCATAATCCGGGTTGAGCTTCAGAAAATGGCCAAAAGAGCCATATCCGTGGATGCCGTCAGGAGGAGGGGTTATTGTTGCTGGAAGCTGAGGTAGATCGACGGGGGGGAGGTTCGGAGGGAGGGGGAAGCTCTCTGCGGCCACGGGTTCGAGGTCTTCGCTGGCCTTTTCGCAACAGACGATTGGAAAGGCAAAAGTGTCGTCAGTGTGGTGCAGGGATCCCTGGCGCGCGACCAAGTGGGCAATGGACCCATGTGAGTGGTCGGCCGGCCTGGAATTGACACGATAGCTTTCCGAGCCATTCTTCCGCACCGAATTGCCGCTGGTGACCGCCTATATGCTTCTCAAACGCTGCTCTTAGTTGGCCCAGGTGTGCTAGGGCCCTAGGCTCTGCTAGGCTAGGGCAGGTGCGGCCTGGAACAGTACGTACCGCGACAGTACCTGCGTCACGCTGCCCGGCCCAGAGGCGCTCGGGCCTAGACCTTCCCAGCGGCCAGGTCTAACTAAAATCGCATTCCCGCTCTTGCAAGCCTCGCCTCCATCTTTACAGGCCTCACCCACAGAGTTTGGATACTGTGGTTCATCACACCGCGCATCCCAACTGCTCTGTGGCCGCTGCCCAATACCGCTGTTGGTTCTAGGGCCGGCGAGATTGCGACGTTTTCTGTCCTCGCTGCTTGCCCCCCCGCCTGGCGGCGCATGGTCGAAAGCCAAGGCCTCATCGCGCCGACGCGACACAGTTTTTGACTTCGCCCTCACCACTCGACGTCGAGCGCCGCCGCAACCACCTTCACCTCGCCCCTACCCGCCGTCGTAATTCTTCGCTTAACCACCTCTGTCTTCGCCATATCTCTTGCCGAGCTGCTGTGCCAAGGTCTCGATCGAACATGTGCAGCAGGAGGTAGCCTCTGGACGCAGCGACCATGTTCAGCTTTTGCTCTTTGCAAGGAGCCCTCTCCGACTCGGCGGCGTCGCAGTCTCTCCTCGAGCTTGACGGAGGAGTCAAGGTGCTCATCGACGTCGGCTGGGACGAATCCTTTGACGTTGAGAAGCTCCGGGAGCTGGAAAAGTACGTCAATGGCTTTGTGGCCTTCGCTTGCGACATGTTGTTCATTAACCTCCTACAGACAAGTCCCTACTCTATCTCTGATCCTCCTCACTCACGCGACGGTCCCTCACCTGGCAGCATATGCCCATTGCTGCAAGAACTTACCGTTGTTCACGCGTATTCCCGTCTATGCGACACGGCCCGTCATCGACCTCGGCCGCACTTTAACCCAAGAGCTCTACGCATCGACTCCTCTTGCGGCAACCACGGTGTCTTCCGCCTCGCTGGCTGAAGTCTCTTACGCGTACTCGCAAACCCCCTCAGCCGACTACAAGTTCCTCCGGCAAGCGCCAACGCCGGAGGAGATTGCGCGATACTTCTCTCTGATCCAGCCCCTCAAATACTCGCAACCGCACCAGCCGCTTCCGTCTCCATTCTCCCCTCCTCTTAACGGGTTGACCATTACAGCCTACAATTCTGGTCACACTCTTGGAGGCACAATATGGCATATCCAACACGGCCTAGAATCTATCGTGTACGCCGTGGATTGGAACCAGGCTAGGGAGAATGTCTTCTCCGGCGCAGCGTGGCTGGGCGGCGGCCACGGAAATGCCGGAGGCACCGAAGTAATCGAGCAGCTACGTAAGCCCACAGCATTGGTGTGCAGCAGTCGTACACCAGAGACAACGCTCGCCCGCGCGAAAAGAGACGAGCAGCTACTTGAATCACTAAAGCTATGCATCGCCCGGGGCGGTACCGTGCTTATACCGGTGGACTCGAGCGCAAGAGTGCTGGAGCTAGCATATTTGCTGGAACATGCGTGGCGGACTGAGGTGGCAAAGGACAACAGCGTGTTCAAGTCTAGCAAAGTGTACCTCGCGGGGCGCAATGTTGGTAGTACTATGCGGAATGCGCGCAGCATGCTGGAGTGGATGGACGACAACATCATCCGAGAGTTTGAGGCTGTCACGGATGGCTCAAAGAAGACAAACGGAAATGCGGACGGGGCCAAAAAGGAGGTTGGTCCCTTCGATTTTCGGTACCTGCGATTGCTAGATCGCAAGGCCCAAATCGAGCATATTCTTGCACAAAGCGGCGATGATACTGAACCGAAGGGCAAGGTGATCCTTGCGAGCGACGCAAGCCTCGAGTGGGGATTCTCGAAGGAAGTGCTCAAGTCCATCGCGGCTGATGCGAGGAATTTGATAATCTTGACGGAGAAGCCGAGCATCAGCGCCAGCAATAAACACTCAATGGCAAGGACCTTGTGGGAATGGTGGAAGGAGAGAAAAGACGGCGTTGCCACAGAGGAAACTACCAACGGCGATACCTTCGAACAGGTCTACAGCGGCGGACGGGAGCTCGAGGTTGTCAATGCTCAGCGCCAACCGCTGGAAGGTAGCGAGCTTGACATATACCAACAATGGCTTGCTACGCATAGGCAGCTCCAAGCTACACTGCAGGGTGCCGGCACGACATCCTTGGAATCTGCCGCTGACGTTGTCGATGATGCCGACTCCGAATCGTCCTCAGACTCCGACGAGTCAGATACGGAGCAACAAGGGAGGGCACTCAATGTCTCAACGACAATGGGACAGGCCAGTCGGAAGAAGGTTGTCTTGAAGGACGAGGACCTGGGCATCACGATTCTGCTCAAGAAAAAAGGCGTTTACGATTTCGACGTTCGGGGCAAAAAGGGCAGGGAGCGCATGTTCCCAATTGCGGTGCGCAGGAAGCGTAATGACGAGTTTGGCGAGCTCATCAGGCCCGAAGAGTACCTAAGAGATGAGGAGCGAGAAGATGCCGATGCTCCAGAGGGCGAGCAGAGCGGCAAAAACCAGGACGAAGGGCTGGGCAAGAAGCGCAAGTTTGACGACATTGGTTCGGCAGCAAAGACGTCTTCTGCGGCGAGCAAGCGGCCTCAGCTCAGCAGGAATCTGTCCGCCGACGAACTGGAGATGGCTGCCTCTGCCGACGGGCCAGCGCGCGACGAGCTAGACGACCTAGAGGACAAGGACGAGGCAATCGCAGGCCCGTGCAAGCTCGTCACCACTACGTCCGCCATTAAGGTCAACCTGCGCATCGCGTTTGTGGACTTCAGCGGTCTCCACGACAAGCGCAGTCTACACATGCTCATCCCGCTCATCCAGCCACGTAAGCTGGTCCTCATCGCGGGCAGCGAGGACGAGACCCTTGCGCTTGCTGAGGACTGCAAAAAGCTCATCAGTGCGCAGACAGGCGCCTCAGCCGACCAGACTCTTGACGTATATACTCCCGCGGTCGGAGTCACGGTAGATGCCTCCGTCGACACCAACGCCTGGATCGTCAAGCTCGCGGACCCTCTCGTTAAGCGGCTCAAGTGGCAGAATGTCCGTGGCCTGGGTATCGTCACTGTGACTGGCATTTTGCTCCGGCCCGACCCAGACGGGAACCTGGAGGCAGTCGCCAAAACTGAGACCGGCGATGAGGAGGGTGCCAACAAGCGCCAGAAGATCGAAGGCAACGCCCCTGATATTGGCCCGACATCGACAGCCCTGGTGTCCCTCAGCGGCAATGGAGAAGATGGCACCGATCTACTCCCGACGCTCGACGTCCTCCCCACCAACCTTGTCTCGGCCACGCGGTCCGCTGTGCAGCCGCTACATGTCGGCGACCTGCGGCTGGCTGATCTGCGGCGCGCCATGCAGAGCGCCGGACACACGGCCGAGTTCCGCGGCGAAGGCACACTACTCATCGACGGCTCGGTGGTCGTGCGCAAGACTCTCACGGGCCGTATCGAGCTTGAGAGCATAGGGCTGCCGACCGACAGCGGGGCCATGAACCCAATGGGCAGTACTTTCTATGCTGTCAAGAGGAAGATCTACGAGGGCCTCGCCGTGGTGGCTGGCGCGTGAGGAGGCGGCGTACCTCCATTAGGCAGGGGCGAGGCGCTGGGAAGCGGAATATAGCATTTTACATGGATTGTCATGCTAGATATAGTGATATGTATAGTCTAAAAGCCCCAACGGCCAGGGCATGAGGCGTTTTCTTGCCCCGTACATTGAGGTCGGTCCTGCTTGTTCACCCTTAATGAAGACGATGGCAACGGCCAGACACGCGGCAGGATTCCTCCTTGTCACCACTGATGGATGTATTTGCCTATGAAATCGGAAATTTCGGAACCAAATCGTATATTGCTAGCTGGCACCACGCGTCCTAAACCTGCAAATGCGCTCTTGCTTTCCTCCTCACCTCTTCCCTCTCCACCCAACCGACGGCCTAGAAAGAACAGGAAAGAGAAAAATGAAAGCGTATCAAGGGAGATGTGTAAAATCGATCCCTGTTAAACCACCTATCGCACGGACACGCGGAAACACAGACGCACCACCTCCGAGCCAGCCGAGGCACAAGTACAAACCCCTCCCCCTTTCAAGCGCATAACACCTATCGTATCATGGGCCAACCATGTCACTGCCCGACCCCTAGTACGGCGGATATCTCCAATGGATTTGGTACCGTGTTGATGACGAGCGCCTGGCAACCGCCTTCTCTCTTCAAGCCAGACCCGACTCTGGCCATAGTTGAGGTGAAATTAGATTAGATATATAAAGTAGGAAATAAGAACCCGCATCCAAGCAGAGCAAGAGGGGAATGACGGGTAGGATGGTTCTCGCGGTGGCGATGTGTCGAGCCCACCAATCTCAGCTCATTCGAACGGTGGCATCGGGGCCATGGCCAGATCTGAGGGGGGGCTGTGGAGGACAAAAGACCAGCCTTGTTCGGGATTCGTGATCGAGAGTAGCGGAAAGAGGTTCAAACCGCGTTGATACGCATGATAGATGTACGGACCGTGGCGCGGCGAGGCGGTTGCCGAAAGGAAATTGGCAACGCAGACAGACGGACGGACGAGCGGTAGTCATTCCTCAAATGCGCGAAAGATAATTCAAGCCTCCTTGAGCCCAGGAGCAAAACTCAGGAAGGACAAACGACAGTGGTATCAAACTCGACCTATCCATGCGGCGCCTAAACTCCGACGGGAAACCAAAGAGGGCTGGGATATCGAATGATCGGCGGATATATGGGAATAGCGGCATCATGAAATGAGTCTACCATCCCTTTTTCCTGGCAAACCGCTTGTTGAGGAGCGCAAGCACCTTCGTCACGTTGAACTGGACATATTCGAGATCCAAGTCATCCTGGTTGTCCTTCTGCATCTCCAGAAGGTCGTCGAGCTTGAGGTCGAGCTCGAGAAGACCCCTGTTTCTCCCTGTACAAGCTTGTTAGCACATGGCTGTGGTGACTGAGGTGAGATCCGCTTACCCTTGTAATGGAGAGAAATCACAAAAGTGCCCGGGAGCGGGCTCGTGAAGTTAAAGTAGATGTTCGCTCTCCGGTTGTCGGGGACATTGCTCTTCTGGATGACACCCTCCTTCTCGAGCTGTTGATGTGTGAATTTGTACGGTCCCAAAACCTGCTGCTTCTGCTGCTTTCTTCGTGTCCCCTCGCTCTGGCTACGAACGTTGTGGAGATAGCTCTTGTACGTCTCGAGCTGGCCCACGAGATACGAGTTGTGGTCACGAATCGTCTTGAATACCTCCTCCAGTTTCGTCGTCTCCTGGAGGACAACCTCCTTCAGCGATCCCAGGTGCTGCAGCTCCTGCTCGACCTCGTCACGAAGGAGGCTGAACTGATCGCTCTTATCGATGACCTTCAGCTCCTGCAGCTGGCTCAAGAGCTCCATCGCGCGGATGCCCTTGCGCACCATGACGGCGTCATTTCGGGAGGTCGCGGCGGCATCAGCGATGCGCTCGAGGCGCAGTGGTCGCTTCGTCACCGAGGCATTCGCGGGGATTGTCCGCAATATCTGGACGAAGATCGACTTCGCTTCCATGAAGTAGACCTCCTCCTGCGTAATGTCCAGAGCCGCAGTCAGGTTGTCAATGGCTGTCTCCCACTTGCTAAACAGGGGCAGGTTGATCATCCTGTTCTCTTTTCGCGGGACCTGAGCAGGCGCGGCGCCGAGCTCGGACATGATGGAAGAAATGTGAGAGTTCTCGTCCTTGCAGAGCTCCCCAGTATGTTTATCGATCAAAGCATGCATGGCGTAGATTTCGTTCAACGTGATGGAGAGCTCTAGGTCCTTTTTGGAGAGGGCCACGTAGTTGTCCATCTCAAGACTCTCGTAGAAGTCTTGCACCTCGCACAATTCGAGCATGAACTTGTTGACCCGGTCCTTGTTCTGGTGCACAAAAGGCTGCAGTTTGGCCATGTAGGGCTCCTTGGCATACGAGGGCTTGTTGGCAACATTCTGCAGCATCTTGGCAATCAAGGTCAGGGTCCGCCGGGGCCGGTCGGCCGGGATGCCATCGATAAGCATGTACGACTTGGGGGTCACAATGGCCGGATTGACGTATCGCAGGAAAAAGAAGCCACCGATCAGTGTACATACGGCTTGGTCGTCAGCCTCGGGGTACTTCCTCTTGGTCAAGCTCCGAATCTGCTTGCAGATCCACCTAATGCCGTATGGCGCATCCTCCAGCCCGTCGATAATGGTCGTGAGGAAGCCGTTGGCGATCTCCGTCAACATGGTCAAGCGAGGTTCGATGATGGCCTGGACCTGCGGGTTCTCGGCTGCCTGCTCGGCCGTGATGCCCTTGGGTAGCGACGGAGGCAAACTACCAGTATCCTCTTCAATCTGCTCGATCATACGCTCGTAAACCTTGAGAGGGTTGATCTCGAGATCGAGGTCTCTGAGCTCGATCAGACTAGTGATTCGGTCGGCCAGCACCGCCTTGAGGAAGCTCTGCCCTGGGCCTCGTCTCGTATAAGTGGTCATCATCCGAGAGACCGGGGTGTTGGCGCGGAGGAGCGAGGAATACTCGGGCGTGTTGTCAAATTGGTAAGTGAGGACGGACTGTGGGATGGATTAGCCTCCGGCTTTGCCCTGTAGTGATTCCGCGAGATCCCACCTGAAACATAGTCAAGAGCAAGTGCTCTTCACGGCTCTCGTACTGGTTTCCGTAGATGGTAAACATGACTGTCTGCAGCAGGGAGTCGATCTCGGCCATGGAGACAAGCCGACACAGGTGAGCAATGTGCCTGGGCTCCGACTGCAGAAGAAACAGCAGGTTGCCGTATTTCTGAGTCTTGTCATCGTTGGGGAACACGCCGTCCTGCTGGGTCTCGGTCGCATCCTCGAGGCGGCTTGCGACTTCATTTTGCTACATCCCCGATGTTAGACCAATAGCGCATTTGGCTGCACGCCAAGTATAGAAGGGGGGGGGGTTCTCACCTCCTCCAGGGCCATGCGATTCTGAATGAGAAGGGCGATGCGGGAATCGAGGTAGCGCACGTCCTTCTCGAGAATGAAGTTCTTCTTGGACTGCAAGGAGATCTTCGACTTTAGGTCTCGCAAGATCTTCTGGGCTGTGCGACGAGATTGTTAGTGTTTCCAAACAAAAGACCTAGCACACAGCACACGGGGGCCATGGTTTACCTTTCGCAAGGTCGTCCTCAATCACCAAGTCCGACTCATTTGCCGACATTGACATGTACAATGCCGACATGGAGTACCGCTTGGACTGGCGGGCGGACCGCGAGCCATCGTAGGACGACATGGTGTTCTGTCGCGATATGGGTTGGAAGGATGAAGAGGAGGCAGTCGAGGCTCGTGATGGCGTCTGCAGCATAACTGACATGATGGCGGTTGCCGTCGGTGACGATTCAGGGCAGGAGTCGCCAGGCCGGGGGCCGCAGGAATGCGGGAGGGCTGCAGTTGTCGGCGGGCAGGGGTAGAGGGGAGGCGGTCGCTGGGGTCGTGGCTAGTGGTCGCTGTGCGGCAGAGCGGAGGCAGCGCAATGGGCGGTTCGGCGGGAAGGACGGGAGGTCGCTTATGTCGACCCTAGAGGGATGGGCCTCTCCGACGTGCGATGGGTGCGCGGGGATTGAATGGCGGCGGCAAGTTGTCCGCGGTATAGGGGCGGGCAGGTGAGCGAGACAACAGGGCTCGGAGATGGTTCTGGCGGGACGAAGTGGCTTTCGCTATACCGCGGGCCAGGCGAGACAGCGTAGATAAATGGGCGTTCGTCGATCGGTGATGGAATGAAGGTCACCCAGCGAGCGCCACGGCTTGTCGCTCCTTCTTCGTCACTCTTGTTTTCTCGGGCGCCTTTTGCAGCCAAGTATGCGCCAGGTGCGCAAGGAGGCGGTCGCAGCGGGTTCACACAATTTCTCGATGCGAGTCTGCCTGGACTCGACAGTGAGGACGAGGCAATGAAACTAGCGCCCGGTTGGCAGAAAGTCCCGGATGCGAAGAAGGGAAAGCAGTGTCTTGGTGGAAAGGTTGAAATTTGTCGCGGGCGACGTGACCAGGTGGAGAGAGGAAACCGAAAGGGTGGCTGCTTGTCTCAGGTTCTTGTGTGGGAAGGAACCTAGCATGCAAGTGCGGTGGGCCTCTCTCTGCCTGCACCCAAAAACTCCGGATCTAGGGAGAGCCCAGTGGGTGGGGGGGAGAAGAGAGGAGGGGAGGGGGGGGCTTCTTGTTCGGGCGCAGCGGGCTCTGGGGCTAGACCAACGCTGATAGGGGTGTGTAAATTGCAAGCTCTCCTTGAGCCGCCTATAGTCGATTCTGCGGCGAAGAATGCAAACGCCAAGGATGGATGCACGTATGGAACCGAAACAGCCAGACGAGAGAGGTTGGGGGGGGCATGAGGCATTCACGACGAGAAGGAAAGCGACAAGAGGATGTGGGGAAGGGATTGAGCAAAAGACGACGGAATCTTGGAAGACAAGAAGGCCGAGGGTGATGAGGAACTGCCGGAAGGGGCCAGCGAGCACACACCTGCCTGCCAGGTGATGACTCTTGGAAGTTGTGGAGGGTGTCCGAGCCCCTGCTACGCTAAGGCCATCGCCGTTTGGTAGCGGGCCACTTGCTCACCGATCAACATCTAATGGTGTGTGTGGTTGTGGTGCTCGCCGGCGTCGTCCTAGTGGTGGGCGGAGCCGACTTGACCAGTAACCAACATGTCTTCCGACGCCCTCATTCAGGTAGCTCTAATGCGGAATCTATTGCGCTCTGCACTACGTATCCGTCAATTGGCACGCACGTATTTGCGGCCCGGGAGACGAGCCACTGCGGCGCAAGACAATGAATGGTTTTTGGGGGTGTTCTTTTTTGGTCGCCATCGGTGCGGGACCAACACCCACCCTCCCCCATTACCGCCGAGTACATACACATGCCCTACCTACGTACGGTACATAATATATAATACACATATACACAAACATCGTCTTGGTTGCGCCGGGGAGGGGGGGGGGGAGTGGCTGGGGGGAGGGCGGGAAGGACTGTGAGATAACAGCAGGTGTGTCCGCTCCTGTAAAAGGAGGCAGCAACCAACCCAGAAGGGTCCATGCAATCGCCTCGGTGCACGGGGATGCAGGGAAGAATAAAAAAAAGACCGCAGGAATGCCCGACGCAAATCAAAGGAGTTCCGTAGTGGTTTGGCAGCGTTCACGGGAGCGGCTCCTAGATGTGTCTGGCACCCGAACTTCACCGCCTGACGTTCCCGGTAATGCAACATATAACGGGCAATGAGGATGGCCCCAGAGCAACGTCAACGAGGGGTTCTTGGCCCCACCGAGGAGGGCCTTCCTCCAACCCCAGGCACGGCCACGGCACAGAGATACGCCCAGACGGCCCATCACCGTGTCACCGCCACCCATGGATGAACGGGCCAAGGGCTAAGGAGGGGCGGCGGCGAGGACCAGGAGCAACAGGAGGTGGAGGAAGAGTTGTTAGTGGTGGTGGTGCCAGAAGAGATATGTGCGGTGCATGCGCCATGCGCGAGCGAGTGGATTGTGTGGCGGCAGTAGTTAGGAGGAGCAGCAACACCACCAACAACCACCACCACCACAGAGCAGCAGCGGTTTCTGCTGTGGTGCTGTGGGACGGTCGGCAGAGACAGTGCGCTCCGCGTGTTTCGGGCTAAGGCAGGGAGAGGGGCAAAGCTCTCGTGAGTGGTGGAGCGGCACCACACCACCAGGAGGACAGGGGCAGGCGGACGGGATTGGCTGAGAGCATGGCACCGTCCAGGGGCAAGCGGGGTCGCATCCCACCACCCAACGTGCCCTTGGTACCCCTCCAACCCTCCACCCTCCCAAATCGCGGGACGAGTGGGCAGCCCCGGCCTGGTCCTGCCAAGTGCGTGCGTGCCCCAGTTTGCCCAGTGTCAATCGCGTTGGACTGGGAACAACAGGTCCCGGCGGCTGGCTTGGCTGGCCAAACTGTCCTTGGATGGATCCCGATCGGGGAAAGGCCGTCGAAACGGCCCCCTCTTTCCAGCCATTTTTGCCCCAATCCACGTCCACCCTCCACGCCGACTCTTCGCTTCCGAGCCAAGTTAACGGTGCTTGGAGCTAGCCGAGCCAATTTGGGTTCGTTCGGCCCCGGGGTTTCTGCAAGGCCGTCGTCTTGCCCCCTTCAGTGAGTGGTGGCGGCGCCATACCGAAACTTTCTATAGGTAGCTACAGTACGTAGAAGGAAGGCGTTGTCAAAGAGAGTGAGAGAGAGGTACAGTACATCAGTACATCAGTACATCAGTACATCAGGTACAGATTACAGTACGGAATACAACAACGCCCTAGGTATTTTTTAACCCCCTCCCCCCAATATTCGGCGCCCGTAGCCCCTGCCCATTCCGGGTATACCAAGTTGCTTGCTATCTGGCCCACCGCCCGCCCTCAGCAAGCTTGCGATAAAGGGATACCTGTGCCAATATACCTGTGGGGGAGCCGTAATCTGGATGACCATCCTGGCGATCCGCTTGCTTGCGGCTTGTCGCGAACGGGTCATGGCCAACAGGGGAGCTGATAAGTACCTGTCTACCTCCCTCGAAACTGCGAAGAACGAGACCAGGTGCCGCAGGCGAATTGGAGGGGGGGACAGCAGGTGCACGAGTGCATGCACTTCAATGACAGATTACGGGTCGTCGGCGATGGTATGGACGCTAAGGTTGGATCCTGTCTGCCAATAATCCCCCGAAAGACGTCCCGAAAAGCTTAGGTACAGGATTGCACAGGATTATACTACGTACATGTCATTGTTTTCGTTTCCGCTCGTCTGAGCGTTTCCCTAGCGTTTCAAGATGCAAGGCTGCAATTTCAAGGACTGCCCAGCATTGCGTCGAGTTGCCCCTCCAAGCGCTCCTGGGCTACGGCCACCTTCGACCTCAAATCCGGCGCGAAAGGCCTGCCGGGCCCCTCCGCGCCTGGCATTCTATGGCAAAAGCAGCGCTGCACAACGACTCTCGGTGTGCTCAGTCAGTCTGGCAATGTGCAGGCTGAGGAAGTCAGGGGGGGAGGGCGCCCTATTAGGGGAGGGGGGTGCCAACATCCGCCTGCCACACAGATAAGCTAAAAGAGAAAAGAAAAAGAACTGCACACGGGATACACTCCAGACAGCCCTGCCGGGTCGTCAGAGTCTCCTCCCCCCTGACGGGCAGGCACCCTTGTCCAGGCCAGGTTCTGTACCTTAAGTTGTACAGGATGCGCTCGTTTCTACCCGCCAGGTTGCGCCAAAACGTTCGTTCCTGCAGACTGTTGCATCCCAAAACACCAGCGCATGAATTCCCGGCCCTAACAATAATAGGCCATACACTTCATCGTCCCCCCCTTCTCCCCAGTGATGAGCGCCGTTTCGAGCAGGTAGGAAACAGACGGCGATCGATCGGCTGCCGTCGTCCTCTTCTCGAACGCACCAAGCCGAGGCCAAGCAATTCTGGCGCTTCCGCCGAAGATACGAGAGAGGCCGCCACCCCACAGCACCGCACCGCCCGTTGCTGCCGTGCGTAGCATTACGACATGGCACACGTGCGCACTACAACGGGTCCCGCGCTGCAGCCCTCGGCGCCCAGCATGAAAACGCGTCACCGTGCTCTGTTTGGGCCGGCCGAGGAAACCTGCCATGTCTTTATGCGTATAAACTGTGTAGCGACGACGGGCCGGCCTAGTGCGAAGACCTCGATGCGTCCGCACTGGCATCCCAGGGGCTCGTTCGACAAGAGATTTAAATTCAGGCCTTGACAAAGCTCGCCACTCGGATGTCGGTACGGGAGCAGCTGGCTACACGCCCACTACACTTCCACCCCCCCGGTTGCTTGTCTCGTTTGTCTCGTTGCGATTCAGGGTCCGTCTCAAGCCTGCCTTGCGTGCTTGCCTGCTGGCCGAACCGCTCAGCCACACACGGCAAGACGATCGACACCTGGGCCGGGAGAGAAACAGAGAAACAGGCCCCAATCCCTCACGTGCCCTTGCTTCGTTGTCGTTCGTTCCGTGCTCCGTGCTCCATGCCCATACTCCCATGTGGAGTATGGAGTTGTATAAACTCAGGGGACTTGCTTTCAGCCCCGTTGCCGTCTTGCATCATGCCAGTAGCCAGGCTGAATCGGTCTTTCTTGAGAAGCGATTTGACTCCCGTCCCGGATTTCTTGCCGGTCGGATTTTTTTTTCAGCGGCACCCTGGGCCCTTGCACTTCGTCCCAAGTGTCTACTAAATCAGTCTCCAGCCCACCTTCCTTGCAGGTCCGTGACCTGTGCCACGGCTCTGGGCCTCGTAGCTTAATGCGGTTTCGATACCAGCGGCCTTCTTGTCCGTAGGCTGCTTCGTAGACAAATGACAAATACCAAAGGAGTTCGTATGGCGCATCATTGCACGGAATCTCGCCCGGAACAGGTGCGGCGGTACCGATGCCAAACCAATGTTTCTACCCGACAGCAAGCAGTTCGCCGATCAACAAGATCAACAAGGCAGCTCAACCCCTTTGCAACTTTCTGGGGGGGGGGGGGG
>MU270049.1:0-132954 GCA_021432635.1 Thozetella sp. PMI_491
TAATAATAATAATAATAATAATAATAATAATAATAATAATAATAATAATAATAATAATAATAATAATAATAATAATAATAATAATAATAATAATATAATATTCCTCTAGGAATTTACTATTTATAATTAGCTTATAGTTTATTACTAGCTTTAATAGTAGTTAGTTTAAAAGCTTATAATAATCTAATAATAAATAAACTATTAAAGTATTAAAGATCTTTTAAGATAAGACTTTATTAAAGCCTTTAATAAGAACTAGTTTTAACAGCCTTTTAGTATTATACTCTTAACTATTTAATAACCTACTTAGTAAGGTCTAGTTATAATAAGAAGTAAATATTAGCTTTAATATTAACTAAAGTATTAAATTATAATATTACACTTATAAATAAGAGCTTTATAAATATTATTAATTACTTTCCTTTAACTAGATAAATAAAGTTAAGATTAGCTCTTATTAATACTATAATAATAGCTAGGGTAAATGCTTACTCTTAGCCTATTAGTTTAATAGGTTATAATTAAAGCTTTTAATACTATTATTAGTTAACTACTCCTTTTAATCCTTTTTAAAGGTGTTATTATTATAGTCTTTATGTAGCTTTAAGATCTATATAACTAGTCTAAAGTGTTTTAGCTTAGGGTATATTATAGCTTTATAGCTAGGTTAATTATAGTTAAAACAGTATTTAATTAGTACTATTAATTAAGGAGTAGCTTTTACTAAAGGCATAAAAAGTATTAAATAAGATATTCCTTTATAAGGTTAAACAAGGAATAAAGTTATATATAATACTAATCTAAGGGTTTTTATTTACTAAAAAACACTTTATTAATAGTAAATTATTTATTTATACTTTTATTAGTCTAAGAAAATATATTTTCAGCTACTATAATATATTCTTAAAATAGTATTATAATATTATTATATTAGTTAATTATAGCTTTTTTAAAGTCTATATAAAGTATTTTATATAGAGTTTCTTTCTAGTCTTTCTTATATAGTTTAATATATTATACTTAAGTTATAAACTCTATGTTACAACACTAAGATCCTAAGGTCAGTATTCTCAATGCGTAGGGGATTCTTTCCTAAGGTAGGGAGGGTAGAGACGAGTGGAGCATCAATCAACTAAGGGGTGTAGAATCTAGAGCGTAAGCTAATGTAGCTTGAATAGATTAATTGCTGAAGAGCAAAGGCTAACTGATCTATCTAGGTAGAGACTGTGGTCTTATATACTAGGTTGCTCTTCATGGCTCACTGGGCTCATCATGGTGATCCAAGTGATCCGGAGCGCTGGGCTCATCATGGTGATCCAGGTGATCCTTCTTGATTGGCTGAGCATCTGCATGGATGCCTGAGGCATCCATCAGAGGTTCTGCCCTTGCTGACCGCTGCCCCGAGGCGCTAGGCCTCGTTGGCGGTCGCGGGGAGGTGGCTGATGCCTTGATCGTAACACTCTATAGTAAACTTATTAAAATTAAAGCCTTTTATAAACTATATATACTTAAGCTTTATATAAGCTATTTACTTCTTTATTTAATTAGAAAAATAAGCACTAAGGAAGTCTAACAGCTTTATAAAATCTATAAAGGGGTTAATTATATCTTAAGCTACTTATAAGTATAGTTATTATACTATTATACTAATAGTCTAACTAATAATATAAGCTATCTTTTCTACCTTAATAAGAAAGATTACCTAATCTACTATTAGTTTATTCTTAATTTAAATTTTCTAGTCCTTATAGTCTAAACCCTTCTCTACTTATAAGTCTTCTAGATATAAGGGATTAACAATAGTTTTAAGTTAGTTTAATATATAGGTATTTACTATTAATCTAGAAATAATACTTTTATATTAAATAATACTTTATCTGAGCGTATAAGCCGAAACAAGAGGAGTTCTGGCGCTTCTGCCACCGAAAGCAATATGCCGACGGAGAGACTGTTATAGAGGCAAAGATGCTCTTATTCTTAGCTGGAGACGTCGCCGGCCGGCCCCTTCGGCGGCCTAGCTGGAAGTCGGTAGTAAATACACCAGCCTCCGAGACCTGGCTTAATTGGCGATCCGGTTAGGGTTATGTGACGGCGATTACGGATTTCTGGCAGGCCTAGCCAGCTTTGGCGTGAATACCTACTTGTCCCTGAGAGAGTACAGCGCCTGGGAATATACCTGGTCCCTCTAATGTCGGAGTGTTGGCTCTTGAGAAGGAGAACGGAGCCGATAAGGGCCGCGAAAGTCTGCTAGACGGCTATACCGGCCTTAAGCTTCTCGCCGTTGCCTTGAGGCCGTGGGAGGCAATGGGCTCGACCCTCGAGCGGCACCTCCGAATGCCAGTAGACTTCCTACTCGCCCATTACCTCCTCGTTTGTGGCACTAGCTGCTGGAGCCTCGAGATATTGGACCTCTTTACGCTCGAGCTTCTGGAGGAGGGCCTTATTTGGTGCCTGCCTTTTTTTGTTACTAATTTGGCCGGCTCGAGACCGGCGACGCCCTTTGGGATAAGGAGCCATTGCTCTGCCTCTTCGGCGTTGTCGGCTTTTACTTTCTTGCGCGGTGGGACCTCTTGCTAGAACCGTTTCCCGACTTCTCCTCTCGAGATTGGTGGTATGATATCTGGGTGGTTAAGGGGGTGGCCGGCAAGCCGGCCGTCTCGCCCTGGATTATGCACCGATGGGTTCTCGACGAGGCAGCCGAACAGGAGCAGATAGAACACTACCTCCAAGCCGGCCCCGAGAGAGCGAGAAGGAACGAGAGCCCTGGAGACCAAGAGGAATGGATTCGGCGTAGGGAAGGGTAGGAACTAAGGGGGCAAAGCGAATCTAAAGGGTAGCATAGTCTTTCTGTGGTGCTGCGGGTGCTTCACAACCTGCCGCGTTCAGCACCACTTACGGGAGCCTATAGAGGTGACTGTTGCAAAACCCTCACGAACCGAAATTGAGTCAGAAGACCTGAATTGAGACCATACCGCGTAGCTTAACATCAAACAAACGGCGGCCCAACACGGTCGACATTCTTGACCAAAATTTCCCGATGACAGAGAGCTCTACTTATCCGTAAAATACCAGCCTTCTCGAGGGCATCGTGTACGTCGAACTGCGGAATCCATGGACCATGGATGGATGGTTTCATCCGCCCGGGGGTATTAAATACTGTAGTACTAAGCTTGGGCTAAGCGCATGTACCGGACTTGGTAGGTGATGAGGTGCCTAAGGCATCTATCGTGAGTTCTGCCGCTGCTCCCCGCCCTAGGTGCTAGGTCGGTCTGTTGGGCCGGGGGCTGATGCATGCTTAACATAAGGCAGGGACACTCTAGGTTAACCGGGCTGGATCGCTGAGGCCTCTTAAGGGGATAATCATGGTCTTCTCAATTGTAGAGCTAACTCTTGAAGATCAGAGTCCCAGGCTTTTCTCCCTAGGATTTAGTTAAGGCGCCGGGGCAATTCCCCGCCGGCTCGTAGGTGCAGCTGGCGCCAGTCGGCGCCGGTTCGCCTCCGGCCACATGTTACACTTACCTCTGGTAAACTCCTTAATACTACACATATTACAGTATCTTACTAGTTTTAGAGTGTGTTCTCTAGTATAGCACTTTTACATAATATCTATAAACTTCCTAGGAGACTAATACCTATAGTATTATATATAAGCTATCTCTGTATATCCTACTAGAAGCTGAAGTGAGGTGTGGGGATAGTAGGTGGTTCCTGCAGGATTTGGTTACACCGCCTTTCCCAGCCCCTCTTTCTGCCCAGCCGACCAGGGGGGGGATTACAGTGGGTGCCGATGTAGGACCAAAAATTCGAACAAAGTTCGCGTGGTGAGTCAAGCAGGCATTCAAAAACCTTCCTGCATCCTCAATACAAGCCCTGAGCAATACCAGATTGCACGAGAGGTCCAATTGAGTCTATCGATAGCAGTCAAACCGTCATGGCCGCCGTCAATGGCTCTGGCCCTACGAAGATCCCCATACTGGGGCGAGACGATATTGTCGTTGATCACGGCATCTGGCTCGACTACGTGACTCACGACCTCCTGGCCAACATCAAGTCCTCGACTTATGTCCTGCTCACGGATACGAATCTATACCCACTCTACGTGCCCTCATTCCAGGCCGTCTTCAAAATGGCCGCCGTCCCCAACGTCCGGCTCCTCAGCTATGCCATCCCTCCCGGCGAGTCCTCCAAAGGGCGCGAAACGAAAGCCGAGATCGAGGACTGGATGCTCTCCCAGAAATGCACCCGCGACACCGTCATCATTGCGCTGGGGGGCGGCGTCATCGGAGACATGATTGGGTACGTTGCTGCCACCTTCATGCGCGGCGTACGCTTTGTCCAGGTGCCCACCACGCTACTTGCTATGGTGGACTCATCCATCGGCGGCAAGACCGCCATCGACACTCCGATGGGCAAGAATCTGATCGGCGCCTTCTGGCAGCCCCAACGTGTCTATATTGACCTCGCCTTTCTCGACACCCTCCCCGTCCGCGAGTTCATCAATGGCATGGCCGAAGTGATCAAAACCGCCGCCATCTGGGATGAAACCGAATTCACCGCCCTCGAGGAGAACGCCTCCATTATCCTGCAGGCCATTCGCTCAACCACTACCCAACCATCCGGCCGGCTGATGCCCATTCGCAGCATTCTCAAGCGGATTGTCCTGGGCTCTGCCCGCGTTAAAGCCGAGGTCGTGTCGGCCGACGAGAGGGAAGGCGGCCTCCGCAACATTCTCAATTTTGGCCACTCTATTGGCCATGCCTACGAGGCAATCCTGACCCCACAGGTTCTCCACGGCGAAGCCGTAGCTATTGGAATGGTCAAAGAGGCCGAACTCGCCCGCTTCCTCGGCGTCCTGCGCCCAGGTGCCGTGGCTCGTCTCGTGAAGTGCATCGCAAGCTACGAGCTTCCCACTTCACTCAGCGACAAGCGCATCGCTAAGCTTACCGCTGGAAAGCAGTGCCCTGTCGACGTACTACTCGAGAAGATGGCCGTGGACAAGAAGAACGATGGTAGCAAGAAAAAGATTGCGTTACTCTCCGCCATAGGCAAGACCTACGAACCAAAGGCAAGTGTGGTCGAAGACCGCGTTATTCGCATCGTCTTGTCCCCTTCAATCCAGGTCACCCCTGGAGTGCCCAAGGCCCTCTCCGTCAGTATCACCCCGCCGGGTTCCAAGAGTGTATCCAATAGAGCCCTTGTTCTCGCCGCCCTAGGAGAGGGTACCTGCAGGATACGCAACCTGTTGCACTCGGATGATACCGAGTACATGCTCACTGCCATTTCCCAGCTCCATGGCGCGTCATACTCCTGGGAGAACGCCGGGGAGGTCCTAGTTGTTAAGGGCCGGGGGGGAAAGCTGCAGGCTAGCAGCCAACCCCTCTATCTTGGCAATGCCGGGACTGCCTCTCGCTTCCTCACCTCCGTAGTGGCGATCTGTTCTCCGTCCGATGTGTCTTCGACAGTGCTCACGGGCAATGCGAGGATGAAAGTACGGCCAATCGGCCCCCTCGTTGACGCCCTTCGGTCGAATGGCCTAGGCGTCAAGTACCTCGAAAAGGAACATAGCCTGCCAGTACAAGTCGATGCTGCCAGCGGTTTGGGCGGCGGAGTCATTGAGTTAGCGGCTACGATCTCGTCGCAGTACGTATCGTCGCTGCTCATGGCGGCTCCTTACGCGAAGAAGTCTGTGACTTTACGTCTCGTGGGTGGGAAGCCGATCTCCCAGCCATACATCAACATGACCATTGCCATGATGGCGTCCTTCGGCATCAAGGTGAAGCAGTCGTCCGAGGATCCAAACACTTACCACATCCCCCAAGGCACTTACAGCTGCCCCGCGGAGTACACTGTCGAGAGCGACGCCAGCTCCGCTACCTACCCCCTAGCCGTAGCTGCTATTACCGGGACGACTTGCACAATCCCAAACATTGGGTCCAGGTCCCTCCAGGGGGACGCCCGCTTCGCTGTCGATGTCTTGCGGCCCATGGGGTGCACGGTCAAGCAAACGGAGTACTCCACGACCGTCACCGGCCCGCCAGTCGGTTCCCTTAAGGCCCTTACGCACGTCGATATGGAGCCCATGACCGATGCCTTCCTTACAGCTTCGGTTCTCGCTGCTGTTGCCTTGGGCACCACTCGGATCACAGGCATTGCCAACCAACGAGTGAAGGAATGCAACCGAATATTGGCTATGAAAGATCAGCTGGTTAAGTTCGGGGTGCACTGCTCTGAGCTCGAAGATGGGATCGAGGTCACTGGCAAGCCGCACACGAAATTGTTGGAGCCGGCTGGAGGGATCTTTTGCTATGACGACCACCGCGTTGCCATGAGCTTTGGGGTGCTGTCTCTTGTCTCTCCGCACCCAGTACTCATCCTCGAGCGCGAGTGTGTTGGCAAGACATGGCCAGGTTGGTGGGATGTTTTGTCGCAGTCCTTCAAAGTCCACCTGGAAGGACAGGAGGAGATAGGGCATAGTCGACCGGCAATCGACAATCCAGGCCCGGCTAGGAACCGCTCCATCATTGTGATTGGTATGAGGGGTGCCGGAAAGACTACGGCTGGCGGCTGGATGGCTGGCCTCCTCAACAGGCCCTTCGTCGATCTTGACGTGGAGCTCGAGCGGAGAGAGGGCATGACGATCCCCGAGATGATCCGCGGGTCCCACGGTTGGGAAGGTTTCCGGAAAGCAGAGCTGGAGCTACTTGAAGACGTCATGACAAACCGGCCGACGGGCTACATATTCTCGTGCGGCGGGGGAGTCGTTGAATCAGAGGAAGCTCGCAAGCTTCTCATCAAGTACAAGCGAGAAGGAGGCTACGTTCTTCTTGTCCACCGAGACACGGACCAGGTGGTGGACTATCTGATGATAGACAAGACCAGGCCGGCCTACTCGGAAAACATCCGAGGCGTGTATGAGCGGCGTAAACCCTGGTTTGACGAGTGCAGCAACTACCAGTACTACAGCCCGCACTCTGCTGGTTCAATGCTGGAGCCTCCTCCTGACTTCTCAAGGTTCTTGTCGGCCATGTGCGGCCAAACGTCGCCGCTTCAGGCGATAGGAGCCAAGAAACATTCTTTCTTTGTCTCGCTTACGGTGCCCTCTGTCGCCGCCGCGCTAGATGTCATCCCGAAGGTCGTAGTGGGCTCGGACGCTGTCGAGCTCCGCGTAGATTTGCTCGAAGACCAATCACCAGAGTCGGTTGCCATGCAAGTCTCCCTGCTGCGGTCTGTTGTCGAGATCCCTATCATCTACACTCTCCGAACAGTCAGCCAAGGAGGGAGGTTTCCAGATGAAGACATCGAGCTCGCCCTCAAGCTGTACCAAGTCGCCTTGCGAGTTAGTGTCGAGTTTCTGGACCTGGAGTTGACGATGCCGGAGCGCATCCTTCAGGCGGTGACGGAAGCGAAGGGGCCTACCCGCATCATCGCATCACATCACGACCCCCGCGGAACAATTTCTTGGAAAAATGGCGGCTGGATCACGCACTATAACAAGGCCCTAGAGCATGGGGACATCATCAAACTAGTCGGCGTCGCCAAGGCTATGGAGGACAACTTCGCACTTGCCGCCTTCAAGTCCAGGATGCTAGCTGCGCATGATAAGCCCATGATTGCACTGAACATGGGATCTCTGGGTAAGCTCAGTCGGGTACTTAACTCCTTCATGACTCCCGTCTCCCATCCTGCCCTGCCGTCCAGGGCGGCCCCAGGCCAGCTCTCCGCTGCCGAGATACGGCAGGGTCTAGCTCTCCTTGGCGAGCTCGAGCCCCAGTCATTCTTCCTCTTCGGCAAGCCGATATCAGCGTCGCGGTCGCCCGCTCTCCACAATACCCTTTTCGCCCAAACCGGTCTTCCGCACAATTATTCCCGCTTCGAGACAAGCAATGCCGCAGACGTAGAAGACCTAATTCGCGCACCGGAGTTTGGCGGTGCATCAGTCACAATCCCACTCAAGCTGGACATCATTCCGCTGCTCGACGAGACCTCCGAGGCTGCCAAGGTCATCGGGGCTGTCAACACTATAATTCCTGTGAGAGGGACCGGCCAGGATAGGACCCGACTGATTGGAGATAATACGGACTGGATGGGTATGGTTTACTCTCTCCGATCCGCCGGGATTGTCAAGCGTGTGTCTCCCGGCGGGGCGATGGTGGTCGGCTCCGGAGGCACAACGCGTGCAGCTATCTATGCACTGCGCTCGCTAGGCTACGCACCCATCTTCATCGCGGCCAGGAACGCGGGCCGTGTTGGCGAGCTCGCGGCGTCTTTCCCTCGGGATTACGACGTTCAGGTGCTCGAGAGCCCTGCGCAAATGGCCGCTCTTCCGTCGAATCTAGTGCCCACCGTTCTCGTCAGCACTATCCCGGCGGATAAAGCCATCGAGCCAGCCATAAAAGAGATGGTTATTGCTACCCTCCAGCGGGCCCGGCCTGGCGACAGTGCCCGCGTGCTGTTAGAGATGGCATATCTGCCGCGGCGCACCCCACTCATGGAGCTGGCTGAAGACGCAGGCTGGGTCACGATCCCGGGGTTAGAAGTGCTCTCTTCTCAAGGCTGGTACCAGGTATGTGAAATGACGAAGTTGACCGCCCCACCTCGAACCTCCTTGTTCTGGGCCTCGCTCGTTGTAGGCAGTGAATTTTGTGGATGAACCTATGCTAACGACGACAATAGTTCCAGCTGTGGACTGGCATCACCCCGCTTTTCGTCGATGCTCGAGCAGCCGTACTGGGTGAGGCTGCGGATTAGGAGGACACCATCTACGCCATCAAGACGTGTCTTTTTACGTACAAAAAGGAGTCAGGATACATGTTTAAAAGGATAGAATTCTTCGATTGGCTGCAACACATGTCCCTAACATGCTCGCTCATTACTACCTGATGCAGGACCGCGGGCAAAACAAGGCGGCGTGGACTGCTCCCGAATCTGACCCAGCGTTGGAGGTATCGGGACCGCTTGCCCCTAGTGGCAAGGCACAGAACCCCCAAGGTTGGTCGCCGGCGAGCTCAAAAGCTCCCGGAGATGTGGAGGGGTTTGTGGATACAATTGCTCGCATGCCCTGCTATTTAGCCCACCACCCCAGCAGAAAGTAATCCAAGCCAACGTTGTGATGCTAGCCCGAGGACCGAGATGCTGTGGCCGGTAGGCTTGGGCCCACGAACAAAGGCCTCTCGAGAC
Organism: Thozetella sp. PMI_491; assembly: GCA_021432635.1. Taxonomy (NCBI): domain Eukaryota; kingdom Fungi; phylum Ascomycota; class Sordariomycetes; order Chaetosphaeriales; family Chaetosphaeriaceae; genus Thozetella; species Thozetella sp. PMI_491. Next base: position 9,178 of record MU270049.1, read on the forward strand.
CCTTCGGTCGCGTGGCGCCTTAAAATCAAGGAAGTCTTGGCTAACCCCTGGCCTGACCCCTGGCCTGAGCAGTCCCCAGGCAGGTTCCTATTGGGAGTTAGCCCAGTGAGCGGCCTGCTTTATAGATTTCGGCACACCTAGATCTTGCTTTGGGGATGCAGTTATCTTGGCGGTGGGGTTGGACCCTTAATTTGACGGTCCGGCATGTCATTTGTACAAGGTATAGAATGTGAATTGCTCTGCCATAGTGGGTAACGCATCACTGCCTATCGGTAGGTCCATCCACAAAGCCGGTACACTTGGTTTGGTGACAGGAACACCCTATCCATAATCGCATTCAGGTTACCAGCGGCATTTGGCGGGCTCTTCCCTTAGGTACCAGACTGTCAGATACAGAATCAGCACCGAGGTGAGTCAGTCGCTCGACTCATTCACTACGCAGAACCGTCGATTTTGAGAAGACGAAAGATTCTTGTTAAATACTGGCTAGACATAATGAGACGCTGCGAGGTCCATCCACGCATGCTAATATATCGTGCATAGTCATTAGCCCAGGCCATGCGCAAATCATTCCTTTTCCTACCCCGCGTACACTGGATACATCGACAACACGCAGACTCCTGCCAATCCAACCCTACCCCCCCTTTCTTACTCCGCCTAAGAACTTGACCATGGCTAGAAATCGACAAATGAGAAAAGTAGCGTAAACAATCTAAATGAAGCGTTTCTCCAGAACATCTCGATGCTCGAGGCATGCCGAGCCCCGGTGTGCTTCTATCGTAGGTATTGTACATGTGGTAACAACCAGAGTAGATCATCGCTCATTCACACGTCTAGTGGGCATCTTTGCAGCGGCTAAAGACAAAAAAATACAACCCAAACGAAACCTCGACTCCGTCATACCCGTCCGAAACCCGGCAATAGATCGTCGCTACCAGTTGAAAAGGGGGTTATTAAAGCCGCTGTATAGAAACGCAAGGATGTACAGACGAAGAATACGAAAGGTTGGAGTTCAAAACAGGAAAAATGAGTCTCCTAGCCTTGGAAAATTTGGAAAGATAGGGCCGGCTTGGGCACGGGTCTGGCAGCAGGGTCTCGCCGGATGTTGTCGCAATGTGGAGCGCCATGCAGACTCGATCGTCGCTTGGGCCATCAATTTGACGTCATTGTGCAGGACCCTGACCCACCTAGGACCCCTAAAACCAGAGCGGCCAATCGGATGCAACAGCTGCGTCATTCGATGTCATCATCGCTCAACTCTGACATCCCAGAGTTTGCGCGGTGACATTCCTCGAGGGCCGGGTTTGGCGGGGGAATGAATCTGATCGGCGAACTGCGATCCTGGGATGTTGGCTGCCGGCACATCGATGATGATATCCAGCCCCATCTCCAAACCCGAATGTCGCACAATCTGCCGGAGCGGAATGAGGGGTCTCATCATGTTACCCTGTGGAATGGAGCGGGAGAACCCCGCTTGGACCGAGGCCCTGCTCCCGTTCCCAGGGGGGTGCGGTGATTTCGTGGAGCCGCTCCCTCTCACCAGAGCCCGCTTAGGCGTGCGTTCTCCTCCTGTGCTTCCCTTGAAGCTCGACGTCCGGGTGGCACACGCGATAGTGGCGCGTGAGGGCGTCAGCCCTGCTGAAAGTTTTCTCATCGGTGCACAAGTCGCAACGAACCTTTTGCTTGCGTGCGTTGTGGATGGTATCCTCGTGGCGAGTAAGATCGTAGGGCCGAGAGAAAACTGTGTTGCAGGACTTGCCAGTGCTAGGATTGATGCGATCACAACGGTGCGGGCCGGCCTGGCTGTTGAATAGCCCAGACGCAACGCTGGTGCTGCCATCCGGACGCCGAGATGCCCCGAGACCATGTGCCTGGCGATGACCTTCCCTCTTGTGCTTCTGGAGAAGGGCCGGTGTTTCGAACCGTTGTGTACACCCGTGATAAGTACACGTGTAGGTTCCTCCGTCGGCAGTGGTACCCAGCGGCCGCTGTGGACTATTGGCCTCGGACGGACCGGAGCTTCCAACGTCCGTCGAACCTAGTCGGGAATGCGGCATAGACCCACTGCTCAGCGACGCCACAGTGCTCTGATGGCGAGGCTGGGCGATAAAGGGGTATTGTTGCGGCACCTGCAACCCCGTCGGGAGCTGGGAGGTCACATAGTTGCTGAAGGAGGTGTCGTCGAGGACCAAAGGGTCAAACTGCTGTTGATGGGGCTGTGCAACAGCCATAGTGGTTTGCTGTGGGAACAGCGGGAGCGATGCGGCGATCCCGTCAGTATCGGTGAAGTCTAGCATCGCATCCTTCGGAGATATGGTCGGCGGGTTCGTAGTGTCCGAGGAACGAGCCAGCTGCTGGCGCACCGCCTGGGCGTCCTGCGTAGCCTTCCTGTGCTCCCTCAACTGCTGCGCAGAGCCGAACCGCATTCCGGCCGTGTTCATGGCCACCGAGAAGTCGTGGACTGGCGCGGGTGCTAAGGGGGAGTTCGTGCGAAACGGAGACTTGTCCCTCGCCGTGCCTGACACGGGCGAGTGTCCGACGCTCAAGTGCTGACTGTTGGCCGCCTGCACCCTTTGGGCGAAGATGTCGTTCTTGGGTGAGACAGGGATGTTCATGGAGGCAGCGCTTCCGATGCTGAAACTAGGGCTGTAAAGCTCGTCGTTGTAGACATCCGTCATGGTGCGGTCTAGCTTCGGGACCGAGTTGCTGAAGACTGCGTCATCATACCAAGGTGAGTACTCGTTGCTTATAAAGTCAACTAGGGGTTCCGAGGGCTCACTATTCTTCCGCCTCCTGTCATCTTCAGGCTCCCCCGATGGCGTGGCAGGTGAGTCACTGTTGATGGAACTCGCCACCGAGAGTGGCCTCGACCTGCTGGACCCTACCGAATGGTCCGCAGCGGCGAGGAGCCCCGCAGCGTGCCTATGTCTCGGCTGTGCACCCGAGCCTTGATAGGCGCTTGTCGAGACAACGGCCGCCTCCGCAGGAGCATAGTTCGGGTAGTTTGGATAGAAGGCGTCGTGGCTGGCCGCAGGGTACTTGGCTAGCTGATAGTTGAGGTCGTCGTGGCCGGAGAGACCGTGGAAGCCGTCCCCGAGCGAGTCTGTCACCGCAATATGGGGGTTCGACGTGTTGTGCGAGTAGGGCGAGGCAGGACCAGCGGATCCGAGCGAAGAGAGAGACGACTCCCTCTGGTGCGAGAAGCGCCCGGCTGACTTGGGCGTGAGCTGGTCGCTAGGGAGCCATGAATCCGCCTGCATCATGTCGACGTCGCCAAAAATGGTCGCAGAGTCGCTGGGTACAACTGATTGTCCCGGCTGGGCGGCGGGGAGCTTGAATAAAGCACCCTGTTGAACGGCCCTAGGAACGGCGATGGTGGGGATGCTGTCTAGGGTAGACAAAGGCGCCGAGTACTGCGATGGCAGCGACTGCGTCGAGATCGGTGAGGAAGACAGGCTCTGAGGGTTTATGTCTCGGTCGAGATCGAGGTCGATGTCGAGGTCGAGGTCGAGGCCGTTGAGGTCGATATTCCCGCCGCTGCTGCCCAAAGGTGCGGCCGCCTGTTGAGCGCCGCCGATGAAGAACGGATGCTGGGGAAGGAGGTCGGCCTGAGAGTGCTGGAGCTGGAGTTGACGAAGAAATGAGGTTCTCTGTTGAGGTTCGCTCAGTATCATGGTGATATTTCGAAGTTCAAGATCGAATATCTCAAGAATAGAGATCGAGTGGCGAAATCGTCGAACGGTGTGGTCTGGGGGGGAGGCGAGACTTATACTGGGACCGACCGATTCCCCCATGAGTAATTGGTGGTCGCCCTGATGTAATGGTGGGTCATCTAGAACTAACCAGAAGGTGGGCCGGGCTTGGCGGGGTACGTACCCACAGTGCCACAAAGCCTTCGGTAGGTACGTATCCCTCGACGGTACGTACCTCGCGGGTACCGAAGTACCTGCTAGGTGCTACGTCGCTTTTTTTTTTTTTACTTTGGATTTCCGGCCTCGGCCGCCGGCCTTTAGGGTCCTGATGGGGCGCGCTGCAGGCTTCGGACTTTACAGAAAACGGTCGGTGAAAACATTACTACCCTTAGAAAACCATGGACGGCCTGAGTCATCGAGGCATGCACCAGGCACTCTCTTTCATGCCGGCGCTGAGCGAGCGAGGGGACTGCTCTTCGCCTCGATATTGCACACGTCGCCCACCAGCACGGCCTCCTCGCCTCCTTTTCCTTTTCCCAAACCCTCTCTCCTGTTACTCTCCCGTCTCCCGTAGATCGCTTCTTCTCTCCGTTGAGATGCCGACGAAGGACCGGACTCCGAATAAGGTTGGTCGCGACGCGAGGGCCCCGCCCAGAGCTCTGCCGGTTAGGATCTCCTAAGGATTCGGAGGGCGGGCAATTATTGACCGTGCTCCAGCGCATTGGAGGATTATGATTATTTGCAATTTATGAGGACCTCAAACCGATGGTGCACGTAGGTGTTTGGCATAATCGGCCGACGCACTTCATCAAGTACTCGCTTATCCCGCCCCGGGAAAGACGCCGCCTAGGCTGGTGCAAACAGCATCCAGACTCGCTTTGGTGTCCAGCGATCGAGTTCCCGCAGGCCGCGGTCCGGTCGTGGGGTTGTAGAGCACGCTGGACCGGACGACGAAGCAGCGATGGAAGGATCGTCTCAGACCGAACCATGACGTCGTCGGCTCCGAGACCAGCGCGCCCGTTTGGCTGCAAGCTCAGCTCGTCTTTGGGGCCGGCGCGCGACGCGCCATCCTTCTCTGAAACCTTCGATCGTGGAGTAAACTGCCGGTGCTGCTGCTAGATGGTAACTCCCTCGGCCGCCTGCTCGCGTTTCTTGCATGCGCCTCTCTCCTTCCCTCTCTCTGTCTTAGCGCGGGGGACGGCTTCCAAGTGATAGACACCCTCGGGAACGACCGACGCGTCCCCCCCCTTCGTCCTTCCCCATTTGCAGCCACTGTCGGCCACTGCAGGCTTGTTCCTGTCGAGGGGGCCAAGCAGGAGGGCAGGCACAGCCACATCTTATTCAAGATCCGGACCGCCAAGCTTCACAGCCAACTTTCCCGAGAGACCCTGGATTGCCTGGCTTGACCAGCTGGCAACCAGGGTATAAAATTTTCATGCAAACAATTGGGCGGCAAAGAGAAGGGAGGTACCAGCCAAGTGGTGCATTTGTCCTGGCCCTATCGGTTTGTGACGGCTTGAAGCCCCCCGCCTCCATCAAAAAGCTCCCTCCCGTCTTGGATAGGGTCGATTGCCAAGGTTCAGTGCCCTCACTAGCCACACTCGATGCAGATCATTGCTATACAAGGCAGGGATGTGCTAGGGGTTCAGGGCACGCGCCGTGGCTGTCCATCAGGGCGCCTTTGTGTTGCTTGTGGAGCTGACGTGCCAAGGTGTCTGTGGCTTGCCCCCTTCCCCCCTTCCGGGCGCAGTGCTTGATGGAGCGGGCTGGCCATTCGAGCTGGCCAGCACATCCCAGACCTGCTGAACGAGAAGAAGCTGCGTTTTGGTTCTGGGCAGCGAAAGTTGTCGAAGCAAAACTGGCACCCGAGGCAAGGAAACAATGCCGCCGCGGGGACTCGGACTCGCTTCCGTGCCACTCCCTCCGTATTGTCACGCCCGTATTGTCAGTGTCAATTGTCGCCCTCCGTATGGCTCGCCATGCGACCATGCCCGGCGCAAGCCACTCCAACACGAATCCCAGTGTGGGGTATTGTGCATCCCCGCTGTAGCGAGCCGGTGACCACCCCCGGCGGCCGCGTACCCAAATCGAGGAACCCAGGTCAAAAAGAAAACTCAAAATGCTCGAGAGAATTCAGCCTGGAGCCGAGGCCGCCTGCCTGCGTTGTCCTTCCTGTCTTCACGATCGCATGAGAGAAGACGGCCGGTGCTTTTGCTTTCATCTGGAGGCTCTTGCTCATACGGCGTCTGCAGAGTTTTCGTCCCATCTGGACAGGGGTCATATGACGCAGGCACCTGATTGACATCTCACATCGTGAGCTTTCCGCGGAGCCTGAGCCGCCTGAGCCCGCCCTGGAGGCGGCCTGGGCTGGGCAGCTTGCACTGTCCTGTACCATGCACGCATGTCCTGCACCAACCGGTGCCTAGGGTACGTAGGGGCTACTTCGGCAAGACTAACACTCTGCCGGGGCTGATGTGTGACTAATCTGCTGCCGGTTTGGGTGGCGCTGGCCGACCGATGAAAGCCTCGGTTTACGAGGCATGAGCCGGGAAGAAAGAAACCCCGACCAGCACCATGGTAGACCAGCAGAGGGTATTTGTTCAAGAGTAGAGAGAGAGAGAGAGAGAGAGAGAGAACCCGAGAGTAGGGGTGGGAAAGAAGGGAGGACAGGCCTGTGCTGTTGACAAATGGACTGGAGGCGATCGTTGGCCGTGTGGTGCCGCGCCTTTCCCCTGGAAACCCACCGGGCCGGTACCTCACGAAATAAGGGGCGGGTAAGACTGCTGCTAGTGATCAATTGCTTGCAGTGCCTCGAGCACACATATCGTCGGTACAGTTACGCGCCGGACGCCGTCATCGCATGCCTGGCACCAAACCGGGGGATTGAATGCGAAAGCACCGCGCTGTCCTCGGTGACGCGCACAAGGCTCGCGCTCTCTCTCCTCAGATGATCCGACATACGACGGGATGGCATGAAGATGGAAAAAAACCCTCCGACGCCAACATGCGCTACTCAGCTGACACGCTCTCCGGCGGAATGCCCACCGTGAGAAGGTCTAGCCGCAGTCTAGCGAACCGGGCGGCTGGTTGCATACCTCGTTGGCTGTTCTAGACCGACAAACTGCCTTGCATTGTCGCACGCCCATGCCATGCAGCGGGAACAGAAGACGGGAAAGTGTGGCGGCTTCAAACTCCAGCGTACGATTCCCACGTCGCACCCTTCCCTCACGTGGCCTCACCTCCGCTTCTCGCACCCCTTTCCGACGCAAGCACTCATTCCCAGGCTCTCCACGGCTCTCTTTCTCTCTCTCTCTCTCTCTCTCTCTCTCTCTCTCTCTCTCTCTCTCTCTGTGTGTGTGTCTCTCTCCTTCTCTTTCCTTTCATACAGCACCTGTGATGAAAGGCGTTTGTGATTGGGCGAAAGATAGGGCCCGTGCCCCGATCTCGGCCGGTTTTCGTCTGTCGGCCGTAGGGTGCAGAAGTCTCGGGAAGCGACGGGAAACAGACAGCTACCGGAACCCGCGAGTCTCGCCTGCCGTGGGAGCGCGACAAAAGCGCGAAATTTTCTGATCTGCAGTGCGGCGTTTGCACACTAGTCGGTCATGGGCCCGACGAGACCCCGAGAACTGCGACGTGGCCTAGGATGCCGCGCTCGGTATTCGGCGTGCTGCGCAAGGGGGCGGGGCCGAGACCCAACCCCGGGGGCCGGGGGAGGGGTGGGGAGTGATGTGCATCTTGCCTATTGCGATCCTGCTCTCCGTCCCAGCGCCGCGAGTGCGCTCATGGCCCTAGACCACGCCACCACGGCCACTCTCTAGGTATGTATGAGGCTTGTATAATATGTCAGTTGCTGACCGAGAATTACATATACACAATGCACTGCCTTGTCACCCTTCTGAGTAGGCAGAGGCTAAGGTGGGCTTGCGGAGATGCGGAGAAAGGGGGCCACGATCTCGCGCGCGAGATCAAGCAGCCAAGGAAGCCAAAGAGGTAGTCCACGGGAGCCATGCACTACATATGTGGTACTTTGGGTACGTGTTACTCAGTTAGGTTTTACCTTCGGTGCGCCCGCTTTCCGCTTCTAGTCAAAGCTCTTAAACTCTTATGCGCCCTAGGTGCGCTCGGGGGCCCTTGCATGCATAACTCAGTCGTGACTAACCGACTAATCATCTGATTGTCACACGCTATGGGGGAGGGAAAAAAAATTCTTTCCGCCCTTTCTTTTTTGGAATCTTGTCAGTCTCCGCGGGCGGGCCGAGACGCAAGCAGGCTGGAGACGAGCATGTTCCGGGCCTTCTCTAGGTGCGATGTGATGCACACTCCTGCAAGAAACCGACTTGTCGGCCTTGAGAACGGTGATTACATAGTAGATTACTAAAGGCGTTGTCGGTGGTTCGGCCTTAACGTTTCCCAGCGTGTGGAAGTATGGAAGTACCCCTAGGACCCGACTTGGCCGGGTGCCCAGCCACCCACAGGTTTGCCCATTGAAAAAAAGATGGTCCAGATGCCGCCCCGCCACACCTCGCGTGGGCCTCGGTGACCCGCCAAAGGAGACACCCAGCCAATGGGCGTTCTCCCTTGCCATGTGCGTGAAGGAAAATAAACGTGGACGCCCACACTGCATCGGCGGCCCCGGATCGTGGATTGCGGGAACCATCGGGCGGGCCATCGATAACCCCCCCCCCTTGGACCCCCTGGTAGATCCAAACTACCGGTGTTGACAGCCGCGCCTAGGAGCAATAGGTAGGTCCCCAAGGGCCCATTTGCCCGTCAGACGCCTATGTATCGTCCCCTTCCCCCGACATGCCCAAACAAATATACGTATGCACACACATACGCACACGTCCTGCGACTCAGCGTGCTCTTTCCTACACTTTTTCTGTGTTCTCACCCTAGGCGCAGGGTAGGGAGCAGAGGGGGCGAGGAAGGGTGAGGGAGTTTTTGTGGGGGTGGGGAAGGCGTATTCGAGGCCTACTCCGGTCTCGCAGAGCGGCCCTTGGGGCTTTGGGGCGGCCTCCCGATACCGTTGGGGACACATACACACAGAGGAAGGGAGGGAGAGAACAGCGTACTCGGCCTAACCAGGTTCCTGTGGCAGGCCGGGGGACAATGCTCAGATGCAAAGGGATCTGGCATTGCGCTCTTTCTGTAGCCGAGCGGGTTGCCGATGGCGGGGGGACCTCAATCTTTGTGCTACCATGAACCTAGGCTGACACCGCTACGTCTAGCTTCCCTACGTCCCGGCATCCCGGCCTAGCATCTCGCTCGGCCCAGCACGTTGGGTACAGCGGCTGAACCTGCATGAGACCTAGAGCTGACATGCCCCCACCCCGCGCCAGTGTGTCCGGGCAACATCCCCCCTTATCCCTTTTTTTCTTTTCATTCCCTGTTTTGCGCCGGCGGTAAAAGGCTTCTTGCTGTCGCTCACGGGCCTACTCTTTCTCACTCTCTTATTTCCGGGCTGGGCCTTGCTCGTCATAGGTTAGGACACGAGGGGGGAGGGTCAAGAAGATTACGAATCAAGCTTCACGGCCCATCGTCCTCGAGGACACGAGGCGGCAGCTCTAGTCATGCAACTCGCGTCAGAGTCTCGCCTACGATCGTCGCCAAGGTCCATATCAGCGACCGCCGCCCCGGAGCTTCGGGCTCGGTTGGTCTCGTGTGCCTCGTATGCATAGCTCACTATGATTCAACCCCAGAAGCGCTGCATGTGCGTGGCGATACGCACCTCTGCCATGTGCCTAGCGCGCACTCAGACCGCTGCCAGACCGCAACCATTCCCCCGGGCCGGGGAACTTTAAGTGCGCGCGCTGGTGACTGACTGAGCATAAGCACAGATTGTAGACCGCCAATTTGATCCCATGCATCGTCATTACATGCCGCATTCGCCTTCGCCTATGCGCGACGGGCCAGGTAGCCCATCTGTGGTTTGCTTGCGCGGTTTCTCGCCTTCCGAGCCCTGTAGGAAAAAAAATGGCTAAGGCGCGGTCAAAGGCAAAAAAGAGGAAAATGGGGCTGCGACAGCGTTTCGTTCGCCAGCGGGCAGTGCCGTAAGGAGAGGAGGACTAGCCCAAGCTACGGAGCAAGGCACAAACTACCTTAGGTACAGTACCTCCACCCGGCTGGGACCCTCTTTTTCCCGCAGAGAATAACGGCGAGCCTGCGATGCGAGGATGAAAATTTTTTGAACACGAGCTAATGCAAGACATGGTGGCCTAAAAATAAGAATGACGAAATGGCTGTAAGGGACAGAGCAGTCTGTCTGCACCTTGGTTGGCTCGAGTCGCAATTGTGGTGGGTCTCGGTGCCCCCCGATGAGGCGCGCGCCTCTTTTCCTATCACGTAGCCACCGGCAAGCCGGCTCTGGCCGCCCATGGGGACGGCTTGGGAAGGCCCCCAAAACCCCCGACCGAGTAGTTCCGCGCGAGGCCTCTGCAGATCCCAACCAAAACTTAAGCGCGACCCTGCTGTAACGTATCTATCTCTTTTGTCACCCTTGCTCGAGGCTGTGTGCAGCCACGACCGTCTCGCGTGGCCCGGGCTCGAGAGGGAAAGCTGAACGGCCTGGGGCATCGATCCTATGTCTCCTGCATTCCTTTTCTTCTCTTTCCAGGTTCCTGCCCCTCCTGAAGCAGGACCGATGTCTTCGAACTAGTACTAGACTTCCTACACCCTGTGTACACACCACTTGGGGAAGGAGGCTAGTCCTTTGTTTGTCTTGTCGTTGCAGAACCTGTCTCTTTTCCCAAATCGAGGCCGGCAACAAGAGTTGACCTAACCGACTTTCATCGCCCAGGAGAATCTCCGTCTCTGAGCTTGATGTTTGCTGCCCGCGGGACTGCCGAGAGCGCGCGCGGCTAAGGCTCAAGTTTTTGAAAGGACTAGGCTTGGAAAATAGAGTGTGGCGAACTTTCAGATGATCTTCGAGCTACCGTACCGGCCGACTCCACCGGGACCTGAGTTGGCCAGTGCGTTTGTCGTTCCTCTTCATCTTAAATTAAACCTCAGGCCAACACTCCTAGCTTCATCGTCTAAAAGGCGGTGACAGGTTGAGCACGTTGTTTGCATGTATGTCGCGGACTCAGGCTCAAAGCGGCTCAGAAAGCTTGTCCTGGCGTCTCCCCGAAAACCTCCCAGTGAGCCGGGCATGGAGCTCACATACATCACCTACCAAAGTCAAGATTCCTTTTCAATCCCTTTTTTTCATTTTTTTTTCCAGGAGAAGATTGGGGAAGAAAAGCTGCATCGACGCTCCATGTATCGCCCATGCTCGCCTTCTCTTTTCATAACAACGGTGTCTTTCTGTCTTACTATTTATCCTTGCAAGATTTTAGGCGGGAGTGCTACTTGCCCCCCCTGTGTCCTCCACATTTGGCAGATGCATGGCAGACTGGCAGCCCGTTAGTTTACTATCTCACCGGGCCAACACAACTGGATCTAGATAGCACACCTCCGTGGCGTGTAGGTACGCCGGTAAAGAGCTACCAAGTGCCGCTGGCTTTAGACAATGATGAGCTATATATCGGGTGTTAGTTATGCACGAGCTAAGACGAGGTTGCACTGATCACGCTCGGCGTTATTGACGAACCTCGATCAGCTTTTCGGTTAGTCCGAAGCACTGCTTGTCCTGGTCCTGGGACGAGTTGAAGGAGCAGGACCGCCAAAGGCCTCCGAATCCCATGTCTTCGAGAATTTCGTTTAGCATGCTGGTCGAATCAAGCGCCGCGGCAAACTTCGGGTTTGAAGTTAGTGTTTGCAGTAGCGCGTGGGCTGACTCTAGTGTCGATGAGTTTTGGCAGTGTAGCAATATGTCGTCTAGGACGACAATAATGGGACCGCACCTGGCGCCAGTTAGGGTCAGCATGGCGGCCTCGAAACCCTCCCGCAGGTTCGAATTCGTTTAAGGTCAAAAATACGCAGCACTAGCCGACTTACAAGTGCAAGACCACAGATGGTCGGCCCACGGCAATCTCGCTGAGCCACTGCAGTGTCCTGTTTTGCACGGCATCTTCCAGGTACTGAAAGTCGACTAGCTCGATCGCCGTGTTCAGCAACAGGTCCTTGTCTTTCATGGCCCCGATATCTTGCGCTGCACGGAGGCTTCCTACGTCGGAGACTCCGCTAGGGTTGATGCCCGCAGACCATAAACAGTCCCGGAGCTCATCCAGGCTAACAGCGCGGGCCAGGATCAGGGCCATGTACGGGGAGCCGGACAGGTCCCTCGGGGTTTTCTCCACGTCCGAGCCTGTCCAGTTTGTCATCTCGAGGAAGGTGGACAAGACCCTGAGGGCTGTTGCCTTGGTTGCAGTATCGTTCAGGCCCCGAACAAGGCACGCGCACGAGGCGAAATGAAAGTTCTCGTGATTGAAGTGGATACCATATGCATCGTCGAGCGGAAGGGCAGCGTCCTCGAGCTGGGATCGGCCCTGCAGGAGGCTATTGACCATGGCGTCCCCCTTCATGTCACCCGAGGTGTTTATGTTGATCAGCACAGACTCGAGAAACATGGCAGTGCAGTTGAATAGGTTGGGCGGAACTAGTCGGAGCAGAGATATGGCAAGCCAAAATAGCTGAAGGCCGTATCGAGACGCCGATGGGAGCTTGGCCATCATTTTCGACAGTGACGTAACAATGGCCACAAGCATCTCGCTATTGCTGTCGTCGCCAAACCGACCAACACTGTTCCGCAGTGCGACGAGCACCTGGTACAGAAGATCATCATCGACTTCTTCGCGCGCGAGGCAGCCCATCACTGCGAATGCCCTCGGTTGTATCGCTGGGTTATTCTGAAAGGCAGTGCTGGCCACTAAGCTCATCCACCGAGAACGCCAGGAATTGGCGATATCGACGGATGGCGCCGCAATCGAGCAGACATCGAACAATAGCGAAGCAAGGTTTTCGGTCGCCGCCAAGGTCGGGCCCGAATCCTGGGTTGTCGACATGGATGCACCATCTTTGCCAAACGAAGAAACATTTGTGGAGAAAAAGTCGCTCCTGGGCTCGGACAACGTCTCCAGGCTTGCTCTCAGCTTATTCAAGCGCGCCTCATCCAGGGAGAATGAGGTACAAGCTGCATGGATCGTATTAATGAGTAGCTGGTGGACAACTACTCGGACATCTGACGCTCCAGTATTTGCTAGCATCGTGACGACATGGAAGATCTCTGGGAGGTAGAGCTGGGACTGCACGCCGCTGTCGAACGACAGAGAAAGGCAGAACTGGAGAAGGACACATATCTCAGGCCAGACTGTGTTCTCCGGTAGGTACTTTGTTGGCCGCAGCGACGAACGATTGAGTGCCTTCCGCAGTCGCGATATCATCTTGCCCCGTAGCGTTATTGTACCTATCGCGCTGACAATCGATGCCAGAGTTTCGGTCTGGTCATCATTGAAGCCGATGTTGAGCGCCGTCTTGAGAACCTCCTCCGCAAGGATGTCGAGGAGAACCTCGTCCTGGTAGATCACCGGCCACACTGACTGTTCCATAGTGAAGGTGAGTGTGGGGTCAGAGAGAGTAAGATCGATTAGCTTCCGGAACAAGACTGCTATCTTTTCCCTCCCCTTGTCGCTCTCGGCCTCGGATGCGAGCAGGCAGGTGCGGAGGCCGGGAATCCAGGGGGCCATGTAAGCGAGACTGAGGGGTTTCTGCTCGTCCGAGAAGCTTTCCCATCCCACGAAAAATTCATTAAGGAAGTCGGACGTGAGCTGCGGCTCCGCTTGCGCCAGTTTCTGGCTTATCTTGATTATGAACCGTGAAGGGTCCAGTGGGACGGAGATGTCTAGAGAGAGCTCAGCCACCTTCTCCATGCCCCGCCTAGCTGAACTCTTCACATGCCAGCCATCAAGTGGGGTGGGTAATCCGTACCTTTGGTGCACATCAACCTAGAGGATGCGGTGAACTTGAAGGCCATACACAGGGCGCCCAAGAGGTTGTAGGAGGACAGCCTGAGCATCGGATCGGCGCTGGCCAGGTTGGTCAAAGCTAGGTTGAGCAGCGTCCCTGGGACGTCCTGGGGCCGGATGAGCCTTTCAAAGGACTTCGTGGCCCGCGTGTCTTTGCCATATTTAGCTTTCGCGCTCCTGATGGCCTGCAGAACATCGGCCTTCTTGGAGCTTGTGAAGTACATGACGACCTTGCCGTTATCGGCTCGGATGCCGAATGCCGAGTCGTCCTCTGTTTGTATCGAAGTAGGGGCTTCTTCGACATCCCCAAGGCGGAATATGTCATTGACTGTGGTGCTAAGGCGGAGGCCTGGATAAACTTCTTGCTTCTTGGTCGTGGTTACCTGCACAAACTGGCTACCCACCTTGATCACGACCTCGATCTTTCCCTTGGTCTTTGACAGTCGGGTGATGGGCTGGAAAACATATCTTGTATCGGTTACCACACTGATAGTCTCCTTTGGGAGATGGAGGTGACTCAGATGGAAATGGGCCTGCAGGTCCTGGAGGCTACCGATGAGATGATACTCGACATTTCTGGGGTTAAAGACGCTGCTTTCGTTCCTTGCCGACATCCGAAGCACACGGCGAAAACATTTTCTATATAGCAGCGCAACTTAGTTTCCCCTCGTCCCTAGTGGTGGGTCACATCGCTTAGTCACATACCTGCACGCATTGTTCATATTGTAAATGTACACCCGTGATAGCTGCCGGGATAGCTCACTGGGGGTGAGCAATTCCAGTTTCTGGAAAAGATCATCCTGGGGTTCGTTTTGCCCGTTGTAGCAGGTGGCGTCGATGAGAAGACCAAAGGGCTTGTGCCACAAGCGGCTCGCGATCTGTGCTCGTGTGAGGGGTCATGTTTATCGTGGGGGGAGGATTAATGAACCCGACCTTCAGGTAACAGTACAGCAAGGTGTCGTAATCGATAGCCTCGACATCAATATTCCGAAGAATGATGCATATGATCGATAGACCATCCTAGGCAAGGAAGTCAGCCCAGGTTCCAGGCTACATGTTGACAAAGAGGGAACCTTTACCTTGCTCTCTCCGCCATCATAGACCGCGCGAGCTGTGAGGAAAGACTCGGAACTCCGGAAGGCGTTGCGAAGCATGAAGTCTTGGAATCTGGAATACAAAGGAGGTGGGTTTGTCGACATTTGGGGTCTGTTCCAGGTGACGGCAAGAGGAGGCGGTCCGAGGTTTGTTATGAGATTTCTCAACGGCTCAAGGACAGGAGAACGCCCGCGTGCTGAGTCTGCCGGTGACTTCACCAATTCTCTCCGCTCCTGTGAGACTAGCCGCTGGCGAACCGGATCCCAATGGTCATAGAGAAACCTATGCAGGGCAACGCAGGAACCAAAGTCAAATGATTCGCTGCTGCTACGACCGTCCGTCATCGGCGGGGGGACCTAGGCGATGTTAAAGAAGCCTGACTAGCGGAGTAGGAAAGCGATGACTCACCGAGATCTCTCGCAGGAAGGTGGTCACATGGTATATATTGTGGGCAAGGAATTCGTTCAGGGGGAACATGTAGGGTTCCTTGGCGCCAAAGAGCACATTGTTTGCGAGGTTCTGAACGATCTTTGCAATTAGTAACAGCCCCCGGCGCATCTCCTTGGATGGCGCAGCAGTGACAAGCCCTTCCGCCTCGGGAGCGACGATTGCCGGGCAGAAGAAACGCAGGAAGATGAATGCGCCAACTGCTGTGTACTTCGCTTCCAGGAATCTGGGCATCACGGCCTCTGAGATCTGTGCGCCACGTTAGCTGGCGTGGAAGGCCCTCTGGTTGCATTTAACTGACAATGCTGCATATCTTGCGAAATGAGTCGGGGATGTTTACCGACGACGCACAAATGTCATCAATGAACACCTTAGCGACTATCTGCAACTGGAGGGCGTTCTTTTGGAGCTCTTCGGGTGTGCTGACCCTCGTGGGATCGAGCTCAAGGTTGAGGTCCTTGGATGTCAACATAAGCCTCTCGACGACCTTTTGAAGGGTTGCCTTCAAGTATCCGGAGCCTTTCCATTTCGCATATATGGACAGCATCTTGGTTGCTACACAGGTTCTTCGGAGTAACTCGGACTCATTTTCTGGGACGGATGTTGGTCGTCACGCAATAGCGACAAGGGTGGAGGGAGGCATACCTGTGTCTTCGACCTCTTGTTTGATCAAGGCCTCAATTAGTACAAAACTAAGTCCTCGAGTTTCGTATATATTTAGCAGAGAAATCGTCAACTCGTCAACTTCGTTACTGGGGCATATTGCTGCCATAGCGACAGCTATATTGGTGTCGCTCGTGAGCAACTTTACAAAGAGGGTTAGCAAAACGACTTGCACAGCGATATTCGTAGCGGCGGGAGTTGCCGAGGGGAATTTACATCCAGAAGTTCCTCATATCGCTCATTGACTGCAGTATCGGAGAGATTATGGAACTCGTTGCCCTGCATCAGGATATTGTAGAGGACCCTCACAAATGCCGTGCGAATCTCCACGTTCTCGTGGTAACCAATACTAAGCGAGTGTTTCAGGCCGACGTCGATGTTAGCGCTGAGAAGGTTGGACAGGATGGTGATGGCAAGATCGGCAGAGGATGCTGTATCGTCACGGCCCTCCGCCCTGCCCGGTTCCGGTGGCTCGAGGTTCAGGAGAGAGAGAAATCGATTGAAGTACTGATGGAACATCTGGGACTTGAGGTCGCTCGTGCCAGCATCGGTCTGCCCATCCCCTGGTTGGAGAGGTAAGCGGAAGGTCAGTTCTGCCAAAGATCTCAGGCAGGCTTTATCAAGGTCTCTTTGGACCCTGGCCCCTTCATCCTGGCGACCGCCATAAATGGAGGCGTCGCCCCTTGGGGACCGTGGCCGCGCGATCCAGCCAAAGATGTACTCGAGCAGCTGGTTCCGAATGCGAACATCATCCCGCAGATTGAGATGCTCCTTCCTCTTGGTGACAGCCTCACATAGCTGACAGATCTTGATTTTGACCCGAAGACTGCTTTGGCCATCCGAGACTCCGTCTAGAAACTTCGCAAAATTTAGAGTTAAGGCCCCTAAGTGCACGGAAGACGCAGCGCCAAGATCCGAAGGGCCATCCAGCCTCTCGACTAATGCTTTGAGCAAGGAGGCTGACTGTTCGGCAAATATGATCTCATGGTCTTGGCCTTTCCCGGATTGCTCAAGCGCCCCGGTAAAGAGAACGTCAAGCTCAGATTCAAGGGCCTTGAACAAAGGATGATACAAAGTCGGAGAGACCTCGGTCGACAAGACGTCCCGCATTGTCTCACGGATTCTAACGTTTCCGCATGCCAGTAGTTGTATGCTCAGGCTGAGATACCTACTTAGCAAAGGTTCTTCGTGGTTTTCAGACGAGAGGCGATCAATCCATCTCAGCCCGCTGATGCTTGGCTCGTCTAAGACAACAACCTGATCAGCGGTGCAGATGCCGCCCAGCGAGGCCAGGAAGCCAGAGTAGTTTCGCCATTCGGCAACCGTCTTCTCTGAGATACTGTCGGGAGGGGACGTCGAGACATCCTTCGACAAATGCAGCCACTTGTCGAAGGCTAGTTCCCAAGCATCAAGGATGCCGCTGCTGGGGTATTGCATCCGCCTTAGCAGGGCCCGGTTCCGCTTCTGGAAAGCGACTACTCCAGTAAATCGGAACGCGCGAGATGATATTTCGTCGAACACGTCACCGTTCCGTAGGACAGTGAGGGGCGACTTGACTGTCTCCGGAGTCGAATCGACGAGACGGCATTCCTCGAGAAAGACACCGATGCAGGAGGTCACCAACTGGCATACCTCAATATCGGCGGAGCAGAGGGATACCAGGAAGAGCGTTTCCAGTTTCGTTGAGACCGCTGTGCGTTCTGGAGCATCTTCCGATACTTCTGACAGCTCCTAGGCAGGCATTAGTCGGAATGGATCTCGAGGAGTTACTTTATCGACAAGGGGGGCCTTTACTGGGATGGTCTTGACCAGCAACAGCCTCGATTCAAGGTAATCGCGAATGGATCTGACCCCGCCCTCATCTCCGGAGATTCCAACTTGGTTACACATAGAGGTCAAGACCAATGAACTAGGCAACGATAGTTAGCGTCCGGAACTGCTGTGCGATTAATGCGGTGGCTCACGTCAGCCGCCAGAAGCCTGCCTTAAAACTCGGGGCCTCTAGACCCTTGGAAGCCCTTAAGGTCGACAGGACTTGGTCGTTGGCAAATAATCGTTTGGCCACGCTGGACGCGAGTTTTCGAATCGACTCGTTCGGTGCTATCACACACGACAACAGAGACTTGAAATTTTCATGATAAAAGCGGTCACGCTCCGCTCGGTCGCTAGGAGGTCCTTCGAAGAGGGTCATTGGGGATGCATCCAAAAAGTTGAGGATGTTGCATATCATGTTGACGGACGAGGTACTCTCAACCGCCTTGCGTTGGGGAATCGAGTCGTTAACATATGCCTCCGTGAGGAGTCCTGACATGGTCTGTGGATGAGGAACAAGCCAAACTTGTTAGTGGCGGCGGCAACGGGTAGAATCACGTCGACTTACCTTCAACTGCCCCTGGATAAATGCGGACGCCGCGCTGAACAAAGGCTGATATCTTGCCCGGTCAGCTAGCCTTGCGAAATGAGAGCAGGTCTGAACAACGGAGATCTTGAAGCTGTGAGGGGCTGAGGAGGCAAGGCACGACTGTGAAGAACTCAAACAGCTGTCAAAGTTGAGGTGAGCTAGACTGACGAACGCGGCAGTCATAACATCTTGTTCGAACAGGACGCCATCGGCCCCAGGAGCAAACCGGCGAAAGACTGCATCGCGAACCTCGTCTTGGACATCCATGGCGTAACTCATCAATGCAGAGTCGCTCTCGGCATCGAAATGCCGGGCAGCCCGGAGCAGTGAGACCAGGCAGTAGGCGGCTTGTTCGTTCCTGTTCCTCAACGCCTTCCTTAAGCCATCCAGGAAGCCGACCTTCTTCGTCATGCTGCTGCTCTTGGCTTCCCTCATGTTACTAGCCACCTCGAAGACATCCGGAAGGAGGAAGAGGAGGGTGGTCTGCAGCGGATACAGAAGTGCCCGTCGCCTGGGGTTATCAACTACGGTTTGGGTCATATCAAAGAGCGTTTCGGGCCCCGTATCGCGGCGCTTCTGCATGATGTGTAACTGCACAAACTGTTCAGGATAGCGGTCCAACCAGCGAGTAATCAATAGCGGCGCAACAATGGCGATAGTGTTCTGGAAGGGCCTTCGAAAGTGCAAGAAGCTTGAGCAGAACTCCTGTATCACCATGCTCAGCTTCTGGCTGTCAACCCAAAACGACGAGACCAGGCGGAGAATGATCAGGGCTGCCCTCTCATCCTCTGCCGCGGTCGCGTGAGTTGCGGTAGCGCCGGGGGCGGGCGCCGTTGTGCGCACTGTGTATATGACATTTCGGAAGTAGTCGAAGGCGGATGGCCAGCTCGACGCCGTCACGTACTCGACGATGGCTGTCACGTGCGACTCAACCGCCGTGGCGTGGTCTTGAAGCAACCGACTACTTTCGAACTGCTCTTCGGACGGGGTGGACAAAGGGGTCCTAACAGACTCCTCAAGCAACCTGATGGCAATGTGCTGGGAGGAAGATTCGTCTAGTATAGTCCTAGCAGGGAGCATGTACCCATCGGGGATGGGTTCGAAGAGGAGCTTGATGGCATCGAAGACACGACCGATCAGGACATCGTCTAAGGGGTCTGGCAAGGGTCGTTGCGCACGCTGCCATGGCGAGAGGCGACCGTGCTGCGAATCTTGCGATCCGAGGCCATCCGGTTTCCAATGACTAGCGCAGCAGTCTGCGATTAACTCGAGTGTGTATAGCTCCGAGAGCAAGACGTGCGGCGGGTGCGACGAGGCGCCTTTGAACGGGCGAGCGAGGTCTTCTAGAAGCGTGAGGAGAGCGTCGAGCACAAGGGAAATGGAGGAGGTGCTGATTTTTACGAGTGTTGCGCGTGTTATGGTGACGATCTCGTCTTGGTGCAGCTCGTGGGCCTGGGTGCCGGTTCGATGAGGGAGCTGGGGGCGGAAGAGTTAGCGCACGAAAGGTAGCTGGAGACTATATTTCGGCTCGGATCATGGACGCAACCTACCCGAGTAGTGAGCCTTTCTACTAAGCAGCTGACTAGGCCAATGTCGCTACTCATGTTGGGCAGGGTGTGGCAGGATGCAGGGGAGGATTTCCCACTGTTCTCATGATGATTGAATTCGAGACTCAGTGTTTTGGTGGCGGGGAGGATGGAAAGAGCTCGGCACCGCGAGAGCTCCCCAGTTCCTAACCGCGTGGATAGAGAAGGACAAACAGGGAGTGGGTATGCGAGATAGAGTGATAGAGAGCGAATAAGAGGTAAGGGAGAGAATAAGTGTATCACAGAAGCCGGCGGCGACAAATGTCGTCGTCGTCGTCGAGTTGACGACCAGCACCCGAGGAGTGCGGGTGGGATTGAATTCGGAGCGGGGCGGGGTGGAAGAGGGGGGGGGGGAAACGGGGGGGCAGGAGTTATGCCCTCTCAGTGACAATTGGGGGAACCTCGCCGATGCGAGGGGGAACTTGAATCAATCTAGAGGCCCCCCCGTTTTGTGTATGCCCGCAAGCCCAGTAACCATGTTGCTTCTGGTTTCAGCGACCCTACCTGCACCTCCTGGCAGCAGACTCTAGGCCAGGGCCGATGAAGACATCAACAAACGACCTGATATATCTTATTCTTACATGCGTACCGGCATCATCGCATCACGCAGCATTTACAACGCCCTTGTTGTGGTAGACAGACGACTTTGGTTAGGCAAGCAGGAGATGATAGCCCTGCAGCTACAGGCCACTAAATATCGCCGAGTTTAAACCCTGGGGGTTAGCCACGACTCCTTCATCGCCCACCTGCCACTCATGTGAACCCCCCTATCAGAGACCGAGGACGCCCTGGAGCAAAAACCCAATCAAGGCCTCGTGGGCCATCGCCCGCATTATGCCCTGGATAGACGATGCCATGAGAGCACGGGGGCACATCGTGTCGCCCACATACCGTCGAAAAGGAGAAAAAAAAACCCCAGGAACCAGCCAGTCTACAGGCAACCCTTCTATTCCCCTCCCGCCGGCTTGCAGCTACCCCCTCGCCCTCGTATGCATGCTATCTCTTACGTTGTAGCACGCGCCGAGTGCAGATGAAGCATTTAAAACCACGCGGCTTGTAGGTTTACATGGATTCCTAGAAAATTTTCATATAAAGGTTGATGTAGGTATTCGATAGTTGTTTCCGGATTCTAGAAGCCGGCTTGCCGCTCGAATTCAGTTATTGTTTGAATGCTGAGAGCCGCCTCTCGCATGACAACACGCTTCCTGGCCCCGGGGGTGGGGTGGTGGGCAGCTTGCTACGCTGATTAGCTGGTAAGCATGATAGAGTGGGTTAGGGCAATGCTCGATGTCGCTCTCTCAAGTCATCTTTAGATAGCTACGGTAGCTGTACTAGGTGTGATGGAGCGAGCAATGCCTTTCCTCCTTAGAGCCTTGGGAGCCCAGACATCAGAATTTCTGTTGGCTTAATTGTTCAGCCTCCCTACTATTGTTTGCTACTGCTCATCCCATTCGGTTAGAAGTCTTTCCCCGCATCCTCGTTCTCTGCATTTCACCGAGCATCCTAGGCGTTGACGGCTGCATCCATTTACCCAGTGGCCATGTCCTAATAACCACAGCCAATATGCCTGCGCTTCCCGGCTTGCGGCCTTACCTTCCCCTCTGCGTCTACCTGTAGCCACGGGAGTCGCGGTTATGGCCGCGATTGCGGTCCTCCCGGTGCGGCGGCCGGTAGCCTCGGTCGTACCCAGGAGGGGCAGGCGGCCGGTAATTTTGACCCTGGTAGTTCCCGGGCTGCGAGGGCTGCTGCGGGGGCTGCTGCGGTGGGTAGTAAGGCTGGCCGTGACCACCGCCGTGGCTCCCACCCCCGCCGTATCCGAGATGTGCAGGCGGCGGCGGCGGGGGCGGTACTCCCATGCCAAATCCGGGCATACCTGGAGGTGGCGGCTGCCAGCTCTGCTGGGGCGGGGCGGCCCTGTATGGGCCTCTGGAGTCATATGCGCTCTGAGGGCCGTATCCATTCGAGCTATGTCCGTTGCGAGGCTGTGATTGGTATGGGCCACGATCTTGGCGGCCGCCATGGTTAAAGTGACGCGGGGCAGCGTTGCCGGGTCCGTAATTGATCGGGTCGCTCCGCCCGTTCCGGCTCGTGTCCCCAAGGGGGGCGCCTCCGTAACTTCTCCCGGACCTGGCCGCTTTGCCTTTGAGAATCTCAATGTCGCTCCTGTTTAGCGCTGGGGTGGGAAGCTTGACGCCACGAAGGAGCATGGACTTGTGCGCGTGAGAACTGGCCGGAAAGTCGTAGTTGACACTAGGGTGACAAGTTAGCAGACTCAAATGGAGGGCCATTGTGAGGAGGGGGGCGGAACATACCTGATTGACCGATCATACTCGACATCCGGAAGGGCGCTGCGCTCAAGCGGGTAGACTAGCGAGCCATGCGGTACGTACCCATCTATTTTCTCGACTTTGCCCGCTAGGCCGTCGGCCATTCGAGGATCTAGTTTTACCTTTGGCATTCCCTGTTTCTTGGAGTAGAAGGTGGTAGTGACTTGGTCGTACAGTTCGTGGTGAGCATCTGAGAAGAGAAGCACGTCTCTACCAACCTCATTGCGTGCCTGATCCTCTGGGCTCAACAGGTGGTACTTAGTGTCCATAGCGGCCAGGAGTCGGGGCATGTCGATGAATGGTAGCAGCACCACCCCTTGCCATGCCATTTTTTTGCCGTTCAAGTCCACGTCAAAGTCCTCCGGGTAGAAGTCAATAATGCTACTGTCCTCTTCAGTCATCAACGGGTGGAACACCTCGGGAATCGCATGCCGCGAGGCAGCCGGAAGAACGCTCATGAGCTGCTCAAAGGGGCGCGAGATGTGTCCCTTGGTGAAGTTGATTTTCATCTTGCCGAGGTCCACAAAATCGGCGGCGAATGGCGCATAGTGGTACGGATAATACCAGTCCCAGGAGGGGCATCCCTGGAAGTAATACATCAACACCCAAGCAAGACCTTCGACATAGGCGCGGGCGACCTTGTGGCGAAATTCAATGTCTTTAGGGTCCACATGGAATTTCTGCTGATAATAGCGGTCGGCGTAGCCCTCCTCCCAGAGTCGGACAGTGTCAATAGGCCCTTCTCCGCCGGGACTGGACGCTGCTGTTCCAGTCTCCGATTCGCTCCCGGGTGTGCTTGACCTTCCCTCTTCCATGAGCGCTGCCTTGCGTTTGCCCAGCGCTGATGCCGGGGTTTTCGCCTCTCCATCCGGCTCGCCCCCCCCGGGCTGTTTGGGGTTGGACATGAGGCTTTTGATTTGCGCTTTCATGACGCTAGCTGCACTTTTGTTGGCGCTGTTGACCTGCTCGATCCCCTGGCGGTTCACGACCATATCGTGAGTGATAGCTTGCGGGACAGTCGTGACGGGATTGGAATCTTGCCTCCCGCCCCGTCCGTTGCCCTGCTGTTGAAGCCTCCTCCTCTTGAAGCTAGCCTCGCGACGGTCTTCCGTCTCCTTTCGTCTCCTGAAGATCATATCTTCCTGCTTGGCCAGGCCAGCCATGATGTATTGAGCCCGTTCGAGGTCGACGTGGCCATCCTTGGTCAAGTATCCCCCCATATGTGGAAGATTATCTTTCCATATAGCGGAAAGAGTATCGATACCATTTTCCCTTATCTCCAGAGCCGGGAGGTGCGGCAGGAAATCGTTACCGACGAAGAAGCACATGAATACCCAGTCGTCAATAGCACGTTCCAGGTCGAAACGGAAAGGTAGACCGGGGATTTCGAGCTCGACGGCGAGATACTCACGCAGAATAGATACGTGAAGCCAGATGAAAGGCTTCAAGGTGGCCGGCTTGTCTTTTTCATCAAAGTCGCCGTCCATCTTCCTGGCCTCGCCTTTACATGTTCTCTCATCGTGGCCTTTCTGGCCGCAGAGCTTGCAAAGCTTCGCCTTGGCATCCTGGAAAAAGACATCCTCGCGCAAGACCCGAAAGTGAGGCTCATGAGTGGCCAGGCCAAGCATGATCAGGTCGGCATCCAAGCCGTAGATAACATGCCGGGTGTTCGGGTCGTGGTCCGGCGACGACCGCTGAGACCGGACAAACTCCATGATCTTGTGCTCACCTTCACCTGGAACCGTGGCATCCGAGATGATAACCTTCATCTTGGCCCAGGCAGGATCGGTATTGAGCTTATAGGCACACCAGTACCGGAGGCTGGCAGCGAGGATATCCATGAACGGCGTACCTGGAGTGATCGAGTTCGAGTCGAAGGCTTTCTTGGTGATGTTCTCAACGGACTCCTCCTTCAGAGCTCCCTTATTCTGCCTCCTCATCAGCTCCAAGAGGGCCTTCTTGTCATCCTCTTTCTCCTTGGCTTCTTGGGCGGCTCGGAATCTTCTTGAGCGCTGCTGGTTCATTTTGGCACGGGGGGCAACACCGTCTGTAATCATGTGAGCATTATCGTAAAGCAAATGGGACAGGAGTCACGCGGGCTCGTACCAACGGCAATCATAAGCAGCTTGCGCGGCCGTACCATGTTGACGACACGGTCCGTGTATTTGAAGATCTCAATCATCATCTCCTCCTCATCCTTGGGGGCCGGCTTGTCCTCGGGGTGTGAGCAAGGGTGAACAATGCCATTCATGTCGAGATAGAGATTGTCGAACTCCTCGCCGTTGGGGTTCGGTTGGGTGGTGTCGACGGGCACAATGGTGCCATCTTCCATGACTATGGGTCGCTCCTCGGCGACGGGGGATATAATTTTGGGATACTTGGTTGAAAGCCATCTGAAAGCCGCGGGGATACCCATCTTGAAAGGTTCGGTTGGTTGACACAGGGGAGAAACGATAGGTGGATGGTGACAAGGATGGCCGGCGTAGGACGAGAAAGGTAGACGGCAGGCGGGTTGCGCAAAGCAAATTGCATGTGGTTAAAATAGGGCACTACGTCGTATGGAAGGCTCCTGTTGTCGCAGTTTGAGATCGGGTCGCGCGAAGTGAGCGGCGGGAAGGCAGGAAAGAGATGCGCCGGACTAGAGGTCGAGGCTTTGTTGTGTCGCAAAAGGTGCGCTGCTCGGGAGCCCCCTTTGTTCGCCGTCGGCGGCGCTCTCGAACGCAGCAGGCTAGAGGAGTGCAGAAAATGCTTGTTCGTCCTGGAACGTAAAGAGAGGACCAGTTATTCGATGATGTTGGGAGATGAAGGGGTGACGAAGGATCTGAGGTCTGCAGAGCTCGAGCCTGTGCTTGCCACATACGTGACCCTGAAGCGGCTTGTGGAAAAGGCAGCAAAGCCGGGGTGGAGTAAACTAAGATATGGGAAAGGATCGGTTATCAATAACCCAATTCATTGGATAGATGCTATCGAAAATGCGTTAGCGGGTCCACTGACCTCAGCCTTGCAAGGCCCCTGCTAACTGAATATTACGCGTTTTTGGAAGGGAGCTCCTGGATGTAACCCACGTTCAGTACATCTGTCCATTTGCATGTATCCTGAAATCTCCAGGACCACTCCGCAAGCTTCCTTCACTTGCGACAGGGAAAACGTCGACACCGCTGACGACCTCCCGCCACCTTCTACATGTTGAAAGAGTGCCGGCCCCTCTATTGGCTGATCCAAGCAACCTCTCTCTGCTCCTCGACCCCGGAGCTGTTCGACGGCAGCCAAGAACTGACTGAACACCTAATGATTCCTCTCCATGGCCGTGGATAGACGCCTCCTCCCCACACAATGTTCTCGACGATTACGGCTGCCCCGGCCAAGCAGTCGGTGAGCGAGACTATATCAGTCTTGAGTGGCCGTTTGAACTCGGCTACTCTGTTAGAGGACCGCCGCGCCGCGATTCTCGGCCTGCGGAGCTTTGCGAAGGAGTACCCGGCCTCCGTGTCCTCGGGAGCGCTTCGCAGTCTAATTGGGAGCCTCAGCAAGGACGGAGAGGATGTCGACACCGTCAAGGTCACACTCGAAACGCTGCTGATGCTTTTCAGCCCGAACGAGAGCAGCCCCGAGGCCTCGGAAGAGATTGCTCTCTGGCTGGCCGACGAATTCACTCAGCGGCAGGAAAACATCACTCTCCTGCTAGATTTTCTAGACTCAAACGACTTCTACTCAAGGCTATACTCGCTGCAGCTCCTGTCTGCGATCCTGTCCTCGCGCACCGAGCGAACCGAAGAATGCGTCTTCACCGCGCCGCTCGGCATCCCGAGGTTGGTCTCCATACTAGACGATAGAAGGGAGGCCATCCGGAATGAAGCAATCACCCTCCTGACCGACCTCACTCCTGCGTCCGTAGATATCCAGAAGCTGGTCGCCTTTGAGGGCATTTTCGAGCGGGTGTTTCGAATTATCAATGACGAAGGCGGCCTCCTGGAAGGCGGCAGGGTTGTCGAGGACTGCCTCATCCTCCTGGCAAACCTCTTGCGTCTGAATTCTTCGAACCAGTCCATGTTCCGGGATATGGGCTTCATCGCACGCCTGGGGCGGCTTCTCGAGAGCGCATACCAAGCAGGGAAAGACGGCGAAGAGGTCGCGCCTTGGGCCCAGGCCCAGCAGAATAGGAACATATATGCTCTTCTTGCAGTAACGCGACTGTTTCTGGTGGCAGGCGCCATCGGGACACCTCAGAACCAGGACGCCTTTCTACGGGATCAGGTTCTACAAAACGCCCTCCAGCTTGCCTTTGCCCATACCGCTGAGCTGCCTATCAAGTCAGAGGCGCTGGTTACTTGCGCTGACATGATACGAGGTAATGCTAGGCTGCAGGAGAGTTTTGCTGGCCTTCAGGTCCCCTCTCCCCTGGATGGACCTGGTGGGCAGAATGGGGCCCAAGCCGGTGGCGTATCCAAAGTGTTTGTCATCGACGGTCTGCTAGATCTTGCTCTAGTTGTGCATGCACCACAGACGTTCGATATGAGGTTAGCGGCCTGTGCTTGCCTCAAGGCTTACTTCTTCAACCACTCGGCCGTGCGACTTCACTTCCTGCGAAGGGCCATCGAGGGGCATAAATCCGGTGCCGATGAGCTCACTAATGTTCTCACAACCCTCCTGCAGCCGGCCGCTGAGACGGCGGCGGGCGACCCTTACCGATACTGGTTCGCTGCAGTGCTCATGCTTCATCTTATTCATGAGAATCCTACAACTAAAGCTCTAGCCATGGGGGTCACAGAAGGTGACGAGGCGAGTGGCGAAGAGGTAGTCACCAGCATCCAGACAATCACAGCACACTTCCTCGGCAGTGTTGCCAAGTCAGCTGATCCTCGCATCCTGACTGGCTACTTGATGCTACTCCTATGTTGGCTATTCGAGGACCTAGACGGCGTGAATGACTTCCTCGGGGAGGGTAGCAACGTCCAGGGGCTAATTCAAGCGGCAGTAGAGAACCCGAACGGCAATGTCATAGTGCAAGGTCTAAGCGCCATGCTCCTGGGGGTCGTGTATGAATTCTCGACCAAGGACTCACCGATCCCGCGGGCAACCCTGCGCGAGATAATCATGACACGGATGGGTCGGGACAGATACATCGACAAATTGTCTAGACTAAGAGCCTTCCCTCTGATGAGGGACCACGAAGTGCTTTCCCAGACGGTAGAGCTAGCACCCGACCAAAAATTGCCAGATGTCTTTTTCGACGACACCTTTGTAGACTTCTTCAAGGACAACTTTAGCCGCATTCAACGGGCCGTCGACCGAGATCCAGGGATGGAAGTATCCGTCGTCACCAATGGCGTACAAAAAGGAATTTCGCGAGAGCTGGTTGACTCACTTCGTGCCCAGGTGGCCGAGAAGGAGCGTGCGTTGCAGGACCTCGAGGTTGAGAAGGCAACTTTGGCTAGGCAGCTAGGGCAAGAGCAAGCAGACCACCGGCGAACAAAGGAGAGCACTTCGGTGGAAGTGTCGCGTGCCAAGGAGGCAGTGGACTCGCTGAAGAGCCAGCTCAGCGCCAAGGATCGGGTTCTCCAAGACACGGAGGCTGCAAAGGTCATTTTGACTCGGAATCTAAGCCAAGAGCAGACAGACCATCGGCGTACCAAGGACACGTCAGGTATGGAGATCGCCCGAGTCAAGAAGGTCAATGAGGCTCTTCAGAGGACTCACCAGGAAGAGATCACCGCCCTGCGTGCAGAACACCTCACCAAAGAGCAGGAGCTACAGAAGCAGATCGAGACGATCCGTAAGATGACGGAGCAAGAGGCTGAGCGAGTCAGACGGAGATCGGAAGCGGAGAAGGCCGACCTCAAGGCTACCATCAGCCGGCTCGAGGTCGACCTTATGAAGGCCAACAAGGCGAAGGCTGGGGTCGAAACGAAAGCGACTGAGCTTGAGACGCAATTGAAAACGTCGGCAGCCAAGCTAGCTCACTCGGAAAAGCATCTCAAGCAATCCGAGCACGAGGCTATGAATACACGGCAAAAATTGGAAGCCCAGCTGAAGGCGAAGGACGAGGAGAAAGCCACGATACAAGGCGAGCTAGATGACTTGCTAATGGTGTTTGGAGACCTCGAGGAGAAGGCAGAGAAGTACAAGGTACGTCAAGTCGAGTCGGCCCGAAATGACCCTCGTATGCTGCTGTTGGCGGATTCTCTCCTCGCTCTCTCTCCGTGGGTCAATACTGACGACCTCGTCTAGGCTCGTTTGAAAGCACTGGGCGAGCAAGTGTCGGATGGTGAGGACGAAGATGACGAAGGAGAAAGCGGCGACGATGAGTGAGGTAATCCAAGACAACCGAGAATCACTCTTTTGGTGTCGTGGGTAACGTCAAAAGCGGTTTAATGGACAAGACTCGGATCCTGGTAGACTTGTTTGGCTATCTCGCTGGAAACCTATGGCTCATGTTCATGTGCAAGACTGCAAACAGTCATACTGACCCCGAAGCCGTTTCTTGGGAGCGATGTCGCGCTACAGCCCCGATAGCACGTCCCTCTCCGTACTGTTTGAGGTACAGTCCAGAGTGAATCCTCGACTCCAGACCTGCGACCAGAGAGGCAAGCTAGGGCGGCGACGCTGCGTCGCACGATGCTGTTGATCGATCTACTTCTCCCCGGTCACTTCCCCGTGGTCCGGTAGTCTTATTCAAGAGGCTATCGGTGCGTATACAATATGGCATTCTTACCCCGTTGCCCAGCGCCTCTCTCTAGTTGAAGCAAGCGTGTCTCGGCTGGTGAAAGCCCCTATGGAGATCCGCTGCGCTGTATGAACCTGGTGTGAAATGGTGTTGTTTGTCGCCGTCTGGTTTATTTAGGGGGGGAAGGGGAGAGAGGAGAGGGGAGGATTGCGAGGGCGCTGCTGTATAGGTGGAGGCGGTGACGGAGGAAGTTTGGTGTTGCCGCGCAAAAACCCGTGTCGCTCATTAGGGCAACCAGGTTGGGCAGCTTAGATATGAGTAGTGCGGGCAGCCAGGTTGAAAAAAAATTATTTCCCCATATTATGCGAGAGCACTTGCAACCCGCCGCCCTCCCACCCTAGATTACATCCAGCTATATCTTTGTGTTCTTGCGCGCACGTGAAAACCTTGTCTAACTCAGGCAAGGAAGAAAGGGAGGAACCCAGAAATAGATAAGCAAGAGAAAGGAAGCCAGCAAACAGCGCTTTCCCTCCATCCTCCAAATGGCAGACCGCGAAGACCATTTAAGCACCTCCGAAGTCTCGGACGACGAGGGTTGGGAGGATACGAACAAAGAAGACGATGAAGAAGAGAACCTCGCCGTCCTCTCACTTCTCGACGACCGTGTCTTCCCCGACGCCTCTTCTATGCTTGCCTACTGCAAGGAGAAACACGGGCTCGATTTCCTAGCCATCAGGGATCGTTTGGCCCTCGATTTCCATGGCTGTGTGAAGCTCATCAACTATAGTGAGCTGCCCTCTCTTTCTAGTCGAGTCAAATATAGAGCTAGTTCTGACCAGCCGCACGACAGTTCGACAGCGGGTGCACGAAGGCGCGGGACTACCCGCCGAGGTCACGCTCGAGGACATACAAGATGACCGCTACCTCAAACCAGTGCTTGACAACGATGCCCTTATCATGTGCCTCGACGAGCTGCCTGATGCCGCCCTCAACACAGCCTCAGCCAGCCAGCAAGGCACTGTCCATGTGGAGACGGCTGACCCTGCCTTGGTCGAGTCCCTCCTGAAGAAGAACGCCGAGCTGCAGGCTGAGCTTGAGCGGTTGGCTGGCCAGTTCAGCAACTACCGCCTCGCCGTCCAGCAGACGCTTGACCAGCGTTGGGGAGATGACGATGATGGCACGGGTGCAGTCAAGGCAGAGACAGATGCCTCTGGGAAGCCAAAGGACAATTCTGACTACTATTTTGAGTCGTATGCGCACAATGGTATTATCCCTTTCCTCCCTGCCCCCCTGATTCACTACCTCACCCTCTTGCTGTACGCCTTTGCGACAGGGCTGCTTGCGCTAATTGTTTACCTCGAGGAAGAGATACACGAGACTATGCTCAAGGATACCATCCGGACTGACGCATACCGAGACTTCATCTACGGCAACAAGGATCTCTTTGCTGACAAAGTCGTCCTCGATATCGGCTGCGGCACCGGAATTCTCAGCATGTTTTGCGCCAAGGCCGGCGCCAGGCAAGTCATCGCCGTTGACAAATCGGAGATACTCGACAAGGCACGAGAGAACATTTTCAACAACGGTCTGACCGACAAGATCGTATGTCTCAAGGGCAAGATTGAGGAGGTCATCCTACCAGTGGCGCAGGTAGACATCATCGTAAGCGAGTGGATGGGCTACTGCCTTCTCTACGAAGCCATGCTTCCAAGCGTCATCTACGCCCGCGACAAATACCTGAAGCCGGACGGATTGCTTGTGCCTAGCCACGCGTCTATGTGGATTGCGCCGGTGGCTGATCCAGAGTTCATCGCAGAGCACATCGGTTTCTGGCGTGATGTTTACGGCTTCGACATGAAGGCGATGCAGGAGGGCATTTTCAAAGACGCCCGCGTGCAAACGATGCCCTCTGGCTCCGTATGTGGAAGCGCAAGTCCCTTTAGCTTCCTGGACCTTCACTCGGCCAAGGTGGAAGATCTCGTGTTCAAGGCCGCCTGGAGCACGAAGCTATCTACCGACATCGACTCGCTCGATGGGTTTCTGGTATGGTTCGACATATTCTTTGCAAGCTCCCGCAGTGACGAAACTGTAAAGCCGGCAATGACGTCAAAGGACTGGTCTTCTACGGCTAGTCAGGAGCGGGTATCCTTCACCACCGGGCCATATGGAAAGGAAACGCACTGGAGACAAGGATTATTGCTGAATGACAAGAACTCAGGCGGGCCTGGCCTGAAGACTGACATGGAACTCAACGGCGAGATCTCGTACGCGATCCCCAAGGACCATGCTCGGGGCTTAAACCTCGAAGTCACTTGGGCGACGGCAGATGGAGGAAACAAGCGGAGCCAGATGTGGCTTTTGCATTAACCAAAGTGCCTGAACTACATGCTATTTGGGCGGGGGCTTCTCTATTGGGTCAAAGGGGACTACATAGCTAAGTCTGCGATCTACCCATGTGCCCCCTTCCGTGTTTCTCCAATACCGACCGTTGCCTTTGAGCCGCCTCGAGGATGGGATGCTCGGGAGGAGCAAAGAGGTTGAATAGAAGGGAATGATTCTCATCTCGACTAAGTGAGGCCAGCCATTACCACCAGTCGGTGGCGTCCTGGGGCGCCGGGCTAGAGGGCAGGAACTCGCAGGCTTTGCATGATCAAGTTAACGATGCTCAAGAAGCCCTCGCCGAGAATGAAGCCCTGCCGTCGATGTTAGCGTAGGGATCGAGATGACGGTGCTTTGTAGGCCTTGCAGGGCACGTACCGATGCTAGAACGATCAAGGGGGTCTCTTCCCAACCCATCCTTGTTCTCCACCACCAGCCAAAAAGGCCGCCAATTGTCCTGGCCAGCGTAAAGGATGGAACATTGTACATCCCTATGTAGATTGTAAGTAAAGCTGTCCCCGGTCCTCGTTGTTGTGTCAAGCCTACCAATTGCTACGGCAATTCCGCCTGGGATGTATGCTTGCCAGCGCTTGTTTGTCCCATATATCCTTGCAGCCGTGAGGATAGCGAATAGAACTCCAAAACTGACAGCCCACTCTCTAGCCATGGGCGGTAACCCTTCGCCTGTCACTAACCTGGCAGTAAATATCCATACATAGCCAGTTGGGACTTGGAAGAGATCCCCTGGGACCTCATACACACTAAATAGGTACGCGATCCATTAGCGATTATGGGAGGGCGGAGGTTGGACGTGAAGAACGAGACTCACGCCGTGTATAGTCGGTAGATGAAGGCGCTGACGATAGCACCAACAGTGGCTCCGACAACTTGCCCCCAGAACTGTGCGCTCGGGGCAGCGCCGAGGAGGTGTCCGGTCTTTAGATCTTGCATTAAATCCCCGGCTTGTAAAGCGCCCTATCATTGCTTGTTAGCTGGCCTCCCAGGGTGTCAGGGGAGAACGACAGGGCGACGGACGGCTTCGGACTAGCTAACTGTTAGCAATCGTTACGAAGGGGTTTGGCGAGGTGGGCTGGGTACATACCACGGCACCTGCCACTAGGTTGATGAGAACGCTGGACTTGTTAGATTGGGGGATGATGAAGGCGAAGAAGAGCTGAGCTAGCTTGCTGATGCCTGATACGGGGTTAAGGTCCGTCTCTCCCAGAGCGCGGACACCCATGATGCTTAGCACGAGCGCCATGAACACGGCCACGACAGTCGCATACAAAGGGACAAGATCTCCAAATACGACGTGGGTGCAAAATATGCAGAACAAGATCGACAGGACCAGGCCCACTCCTACAACACGGTTGCTAATTTGCTGGTCAGGAGGGGCGTCGTCATGCTCGTCGTCGTCGTCGTCGTCGTAAGGCTTGCTAGACGCAGCAGGGGAAACGGGCCTTGGGTTAGACAGACTCGGGTATGTGGGCTCACTGCTGGCTTCGCTCTCACTCAAACTCACCGAAGCATAGCCCCGGGGTCGACGGTGTAGGAGAGCCTTGAGGTCGCCGGGGGTAAACTGACCACCTAGGAAGTTCCGTGTCCCGGGAGAGTATTGCCAAAGGCTTCGGAGTGCGACGTAGCCTAAACTAGCCACGGCATCCGCAAGCATGATGGCGAGGGAGACCCAGACAATCCAGCCTTTGCTTCCAGATTCCCAGTCATCGATCGGCCCGGGAGCCCAGCCCTGATGCTTAGCAAGCGGGGAGAGCACCGCCCAGCCAACTATCGCGCCGAGGAGCATGTGTAAGGTGGTTGCGGGGCCCATGATGATGCCCTGTCCGACATAGGCTAGGCTCGGGTTAAGCGTCCAGAGCCAGGTCGCGGCGGCAACGCTTCCAAAGATGGGAATGTTGCGTAGGATAGGGATAAAGTAAGTGGCAAAGGTGAAGATACCCGAGACGAAGAAGCACAGCAAGAGGATCTGCACGTTCTTCCTCCACAACTGGCTTCGCTCTGCATCCTCTTCCCCGGAGAGATCGGCCGGTGCGGCTTGGCTAGCAGCAAGACTTGCGAAGCCGGCGGGGATCGCGCCGGAATCTTCGTGCTGCTTGGCTACCGAAGCCTGGCCATGCAGAACGCCGATTAGAACGGCCGTACTGAAGCCAGATGGGAATTTGAGCTGCTCCCGAATGATGACTTGCCGGCGCCTACGGGAAGAACCCAAAACAGAGGGGCTGCGGTCAGCACAAGTGCTTGCGGATACAGGGTGAGGGAGCAATGCGCCTACAGCGGTACTGCGAAGACAACGCCAAAGTAGCAGAGTCCAAGGGACCACAAGATCAACTTCCATATGCTCAGATCAAGCGGGCCGTTTTCCTCTGGGGTGAGGAGGTAGTTCATGGCAGGCAGCTGGGCACTCGTTAGCAGAGGCACGGACCAGCACAAGAAGCACGCGGCACATCTGAGAGACTACGTGATGCGGACAGACTCACCACACCGACAAAACCACAGCCCAGAGGCATGATGGCCATGCTCCCGGCAACGGTCTGGACGAGGACATTCTCCACGGGCGAGAAGGGGAACTCGAGGTGGCGCGAGAGCAGTTTGAAAAATCCGAAGCCCATCAAGCTGGCCGGCATGGTCATGGTGCTGACCCATCCGGTCTGGAGGCCGAAGTACATGTTGGAGAAGCAGATGACGAGGCCGACTAAGAGGCCGACAGCTACGCCTCGAAAGGTCAAGCTCCGGCCGGGGATCAAATGAGGCATAGATGCTGCCGCATCTGATAGCCCCGTTGCAGCGGCAGCATCTGCATCGTCTCGGTAGGTCGCCGGTGAGCCACCGTCCATACTGCCTAGCGCCGGGCTCGGAGGGGATTCCTCGCTAGGAGCGCTTCTCAAGGCAGCTGCGTGCGGTGTCATGACCGACGTCGGGGGGCCTGAGTTGACCGTTGTTGACGCAGGTGTGTCTAGGAGACGCAACCTGGCGTATCGCAGAAGCAATCCTCCTCAGGGCGATCTGCAAAATTCCATGCTCCCGGTACTCCAAAATGCGGAGGGCGGCGGATGACGCGATTCTGCACAGTTGGATTCAGGGATGGTCGGGTGGAGAAAAGAAGTTTGGGCTGGCGGCGGCTGCGGTCGGTATCCGGACGGGATTGGTTCCGCCGAACGCAGCTAGTGTTCTTCCAGGCGTACCACCAACGCCCGTGACAATGTGTCTGGACATCTTTAACACCCCCCCCCCCCCCCCCCAAAAGTATATAGATGATTTATTCTAGATGATTTATCCGTGGTCCCCGTGGCTAATCGTGGATCGTACGGCCGGCTAGCGAGGATCAGATGGCTTGCGTGGGCGTTTGGTCCGCGGTCCTGCAGCCATGCAATGGTATCCATGTCGAGAGACCTCATGCTTTGGCCTCTAGTGTCTTGCCCTACCTGCCTGCATTGCTTATTCTGCATTTCCTTTCTAATAAACCTCTTTCCTGCTCCTCGTCGTATGTCAGAGCAAAGAGAGAAACTCCATGTGGGACTACATTGTCTACATTCAATACCAGATCTGCAAAACCCATACAGCCGGGGAGACTCGGCGAGAATGGGAAATGGGTGTGGTTGGTCGTCGAGTGCGGGTGGAGGAATACAGTAAATTTACATGTGCTTCGCAAGCGTGCCTATGATCTGATGGGTACACTTCTTCATAGGGCAGAGGGTGTTCGTTGTCTTGCTGCCCACCAACATTCGGTGAGAGGAGCGGTTGCATGCCTTCCCCTACAATGTGGACGCCCCTACAATGTGGACGTCCCTACAATGTGGACGTAGGCCAAGGACTCTAGGATCCCATTCTTTCGCCCTCTCGAGTCCCAATCTCTAGAACCCGAAGCTGTCAAGCAATGAGTTTGCGTCCGGTTCCTCGAATACCGTGGGCGGCGCTTGCTGGCGGTGCCCTCCTGATTTCATCTCGACGGCCATCTGCGCTGACATGGGCGACACTGGGAGGTCGGCCACTACCAGCGAGCTCCTCCTACGAAGGAGCTTGAGCGGATCGATCTCGCCACCTAGTCCTGGCGTGATGCTCAGGGCCGGTTGCAGGAACTCCCAGTTCCGCACCAAGTCTAAGCCGAGGAGATCACATCCCATACGGTCGTACAACCGGGCGTTATGAAGAACAAATTCCCATTCCACCTTAGGCGTGACCTTGGACGCCCCACGCAGAGTCTGCAGCGTCTTTTGTCGTAGTTGTGCATAGAGGATGACTAGCGCCGGGTCATCCGTAAGAAAGAGTTTAGACTTGAGATCCGGCGAGCAAGGGGTCTCTAGCAGTGTGTATACTGGCGTCTAAGGGGTCACTTAGTCATCCGTCTTGAGAGGCACCGGTGTTGTTTGCGTGTTTGGGGACGGAAAGGGAGAGGGGGTGACCAACGATGAGCGCTCGAACAGCCATGTCCCTCCGATGTAGCATCCAGAAGGCCCATGAGGCGAGCCAGCGGTTACCCTCTTCGGCGGCGATCGCCAACACTTGTTCCTCAAGTAGCTTCCGTAGTACAGGACCTTGATCGCCTTCGTAGACTCGAGCAATGGCAATGGCAAGCTGGAGGTCTTTGATCTGGTTGAGACAAATGTTGACGGCATCCTGGAGGTGGTCGGCTAGCAGGAAGAAGGCGGCAGCATATTCTAGGGGGCCACACGGTCAGGTGCCGATACGCGAAAGGATGGCCATTGCTAGCTGGGTTCGGAGGGGGTTCAGAGGGGGTTCTAGACATACCGAACCGGCGTTTGCTCATCAGAGCATATGCATTCTTGAGCGCGGTGGTTTTCCACTTGGGGTCGTCAAAGTTGTTGGCAAGCAGCTTCTGCGTAGCCCCTTGCTCGCGGTTCCAGCTCGCCATGCGCCAGAGCCCCTGAAGCACTGTCTTCTTGCGGAGAGCTAGATAGTAGAGGCTGCAGTCCACAGGATTTTTCATCTCGCTCTTGGTGTACTCGTTTCGGGCAATGACTTCGAACTGGGTCCGCTACCATCAAATGTTAGAAAACGAGGGTGCAAGCCACCGGCAGGATACAGCTCGACATACCACTGCTGTAATGTCGGTAAGCCACATGAACATGCCGCTTTCCCGGGCACTCTCCCACAGCAGTGACCCGTGGTGCTGCCGGCATACGAAGTCGACCAATATGTCTTGACTGCCAGAGTGGTAGGCCCAATTGATCTCCCTCCACGACATATGTATCTCGTTCGTCCGGCCTTTCCGGAGGGCATGCTGGCGGAAGAAGAGCATGAAGCGAGCGCCATTCTCGTCGAGCGAACGTCTCTGCTTCTCAACCACCCCAACGCACTCGACGATATCCACTAATTGGATTTGCTCGTGGCCTGACAACTGCGGTAGGCCGACCTGGGTAAGTTTCTCGTTGATCGATCGGGCAATTTCTTCACTGAAGCTTTCTTCAAAGCTATCGCTCGACATGCGTCGAGTGAGATACGGGCTCGCATCCGAGCTAGATGCGGCGGCCTGGGAGAGTGAGTAACCATGTCCTAAGGCCCGTTGCGGAAGAGATGGCTCGCTGTTTGTACTGACCAGATCACTCATATAAAACTCCTCCATATCCATGCTAAGATAGTCGTCGATGCTCTCTCCCTCGATCCAAAACTTCAGAGTTTTGTATAGGGCCATCAATATCCGATGCACCAGGGTCGTCTTGCCTGCCAGTATACACTGGCTGAGAAACTGGGGGTGAAATATCGGCAGAGGTCCATTGAGCCGCTGAACGGCGTCGAACAGATCCCATCGCTCGTCCTTGCGCTGGGGAAGCCGAAGACTACTTATGAGGGAGCTCGAGACATCGAAGCTCCTGTCATAGGAGAAGAGCTGGTTTCCGGCTCCGATAACGAGGTGCCCATCGCCAAGCCAAGTGGAATCCCCGATAGGGTGCGGAGTCATGTCTCGGATGCTGATCTCGCGGATGGCAGCCCAGGCTGGACCTTTGTTGAGGTAGTCAAAACGCATCTGCGACAAGAGGAGGATACGGTGGGGGAAGCCAACGGCTAGTATGGACTGTGAGTCTGGAGTAGACGTCCAGTCAAGATCCTGTATCGTGTTGCGGCCCTCGAATTCTCGGGCATACTCCAGACGAGCGCCACGAATGTCCCAGATTGTCACTGTTGATCTGCTTGAATTCACCAACGCTGCTTTCTTCATGGTGCTTCCGCTGACCAAGCTCGGCTCGGACACGCCGGTTTCCATGGCGCTGGTCGAAAGCCATTCCACCCGGCTTCCTTGCTGGTCGACACGCGCGGTCCAGAACTCGACACGCCCGGATTTGGTGTACGAGATGGCAACATCTCGAGCGAAGACATCCAGGAAGCCTGAAATAATCGGAGATGAGCCGGCTGGGTCCACCGGCAACACATACGCGAGATCGCCAGCATCCCCAAGTTCAAACCGGACGAAGGTTGTAATGGATGGCGTCTGGTGCCCCTCCGCAGCTACCTTGGCGTCCGTAGGGGAGTAATTTGGAAGCTTGATCTGCCACACAATGCCCTGCTTTTCCGAGGAAATGGTAGCGAGGTGCGCTGTCGTGTAGCCCTCGGCCTTCTGCCTCGGGAGAATGAGAAGACACAGAGGCTTCCCGGGAATGTTATACTCGCTCTCAGCCAACAGCACCGGCGTCGGCCGTCGACAGTCCCAAAGCGAAACGCTGTCATGATGTAAAAAGACGATGAAACGACCTTTTCTCAGGACGCACATGCGGTGGATGTGGGTGCTGTGCTGAATCATGGTCTTGTGAGACAACATAGCACGTTTGCTGTGTAGGTCATGCTTCCAAACGATGCTTTGCCCCCCCGACGTCCGGGAGACGATACCTTGACCACTGAAGTTTCTCACAATCTTCATGACAGCAGCGGAGTGGCCCGACCAGATACCCCGGAGCACAAGCTTCTTGGACTTCGGATTTGGGTCGAAGAAGCGAGCAATGTTGGTTTGGTAGACCTCAACCTTGCCGTCGAAATAGTGAAGGAGGATATGGAGGTGCCCTCCCGCGTTGCAGTAGCTGTGGCCTTGGACGTATGTATCTGGGTCAGTCTCACCGCCCCTCAGGAAATCAAAGTCGTTTGAGTAGACATGTGCAACATTGAAGACGTTTGACTTCTGGGACTTGGAACCAACGTTTTCAAGGGCCCACGCAGACATGCGCCCCCGGCCGTCAAAGACAACGCAAATCTCGGGGCTTCGATTCGCAACGGCAATGAGATGCTCCAAGGCAGCAGCATCCTCTGGCCCTTGGGCGTCTCCCTCCTGCACCGCCTGTTCGGTGGCAGCCGAGAAGTCTCTGCCGTGCAGCATAAAGGCCCATCGCAGGCCCGGCGTGGCGGATGAGTGGACATGCCTATCCTGGATGGAGGCAGAGAGGTCGATTTTGCCCCACAATTGGGGATGCTGCTGGCCGTGGCTGTCCGAACCCGTCCAGATGCGCAACGTATCGTCAGCGCAAAACGTGTACAGCACATTGTCCATTGTCTGGGCCAGGTGGTGTGGCCGTCGCCAGTGAAGGTTCACAACTAGTGCGGGGTGAGGAAGATAGATAAAGTCGAAGCGAACAGTCTCCGATTCGTAGCTCAGGCGGCGCCAGACTTTGACCAGCTTGTCGTGGCAACCCACCGAAGCGATGTAGGCAGAATCGTACGAGAGGCTGGCGAGGCGGACCGAGTTCGCGAGGCATTTTTGCCAAACACATATTGGCTCTGACGAGGTCTGGTAAAGCTGCAGGGACGAATGCGCCACAAGTAGTTCTTCTGAGCTACCCCAAGATAGTGAGATGGGTGTCTCGTCATCCGAGGCTCGCTCTGGCTGCTCGATCGTGATGGAGGACTGCAGCGCCCACTGCTGAGGGTTAGCGCGGCGAGCTTGGCGAAGTTGAGCTCCGAGCCTGTGCGAAGCTTCTCACCTGGAGAGCATCCTCCTCTAGCCCAAAGGGCTGGTATATTCTAACGACACGGCGGGTGCAAACAGCTATCTTGCCCGTGGCCTCGTCCAAGGCTATGGCCTCGAGCGCTTCCTCGTCATCATCGTATACCGTCTGTAGGAGGGTGTCGGGGTTGTCGAGGATGGAAAAGGCGTTGCCGCTGATGTAGACCTGCGAGTGGCCCAAGGTCAGACGTTGTGAGGCCGCGGTGGGGAGAGCGCATGCGTACAGTGACCCGGCGGGAATCCCAGAAGCCCGTGGCCAGAGCTTGCAATTGGGATTCCGGCTTCCCGGGTAGGACGGCCCTCATGCTACCGGCGAGCTCTTGCTGGTCAGGACATTTCGCTGTGCGCGCTGCGGAGCAGAGTCGAGGTTGCGTCTAGTACCACCGGGGCGAGCAAGAATGATAGCTGACCGCGAGGTGTGTGGGGCGGACAAGATGCTCGGGTTAGGAGCTAGCTTGCACGACGCTAAAATGGCTCTCTGGCCAAAGGCGATGCAAATGCACTCGCAAGCGGCGAGGCAACGGTAGAGCGAGGTCGAGACAGCCCGAGGGAGGGAGGCAGGGAGAAGGCGCCGGGGGGCGGGGCGACAGACGTGGAACGGCGCCCTCAGGCAATGCAACGCCAATTGGCAATAGACTTAAGTGCTGGCCTAGATAAGGGAAGACGCGGTCGTGGAGTTGCGAAGCCGGAGACGCTGCGTTGGCTATTTTCGGAGGCAGATGATCAACATAGCTGCAGGCATGCCGCTTTGTATACGAGCGAAGCGAACACGTGCAGCTATGCTGCAAGGGTTGGGGGCCGGGGAGCTCACAGGCAGTATGGGGTAGCCTAAGGTACCTAGGGGAGGTACTCTATACAGCGTGCAATCAAGTGTGAAAAGCATCTGTTTATCTGACCACCGCAGAGCTAGCTACCTTTCCTTACACTCTTACGCCCCAAAAATATACCAATTGCCAGCATTCGGCCTACAGTGCTAACGAAAACACTCAAAGGTTCATTCGCTTGGGCTACGCATCACTGTAGGGGACATCGTCGGCCTTCTCCTTCTCAAGAGGGCTTATGACTACGTACGAGCCCTGTTTGTTAGCGTCGGAATTAAAGGGTCACTGTCTCACCTTTACTTTATTTTAGGTCACAGGGAACTTACAGGGCCAGCAAAGAACCAAGGTGGCCAATAATGAGCCAGAATCAAGCCTAGAGGCCCGTTTACTGGCTTCAAGTCCTCAGATCTGGCTAGCCTCTATGTCTTGTACTGTACCAAGCAACCCAACATAGAGGGGTAGATTGTACTGGCACGCTACTGGCTTGGCCAGCCTACGGAGCAGAGCCCTGATCTTGCACTAGTGAGCGTATTTGAAGGCCCTTAGATATGCACCTGGAGGCACAGCATGCAGGATACGACTCAAGAGGCCAAAGAGTGAAGCATGAAGGTCCTGCCGCTATACTGTTGCCTTGCAAGCATCCCTCTACGACTGCCTGGGTAAACCAGGCTCGAGCTCCTGCCTAGGAATGGAAGCCTGCTGCTTAGTCTAACCTTTGGTCTGAAGATATAATGACAAGCCCATAGGCCCGCGGTTGGTGCGCATGCTAACCTACATAGTCTTACAAACCGGCGGTAGGAGAGGAGTTGCCCGTCATTTTTATAATGCCTCCTCTTTCATTGATAGAGTGGCCTTGCCATCAGCGGCGACAACCAGTAGCCAGAGTGGTGATGAAATAGATTGGGCACTAGCATCGGCGAACAGAGAGCATGACACCTATGACGACACTGCGATAGGCTGGAAATTGCCATTATTGTCGTACTTGGCTTCTGTAATAGGGCAGTCAGCCACTAGCGTTGCGAAACGGGAGAAAAGGAGTCCAAGAAGGGGGGCGGGGAGGCTGGAGAAACGGCCAGAACATACTGAAAAAGGTATACGACAGTGTGACTGTTTCAACGCCACGCATGTTGAGGTCGTTCAGCATGTCCGGGTCCAAATAGAAGAACACGGGCATGTCCACCGTCTCTCCCGCGGCCAGCCTTTGCTCCTCGAAGCAGAAGCATTGAATCTTGCTAAAGTATGGAGCCACTTGCCCGGGAGTTACGCTGTAGGTGGCAACTCCGATGATATCCGAATTGCTCTTGTTGGTAGCCGTGTAGAAGGCCAAGGCCGTCTCGCCGGGGAGCACTCGAACCTCGCGCTGCTGAGGCACGAATTTCCACGGCAGAACGTCCGAAACGGAGGCATTGAAGGTGACTCGAATGCGTTTGGCGCTCGTGACGGGCTCAAGTCGGGTCGAGATGTCGATGTCGTCTCCGCCGGGGCCGTGGCCAGGCGCTCGTACCGGTTGGCCACCCCAGCCGGTAGTCTGGCAGATCTGGTAAAGGGAAACCAAAGCGTCAGTCCCGCCTTTCTTCTGGCCGCGGGTTGAGGGAAGGGCGTGGACCTTACCATTTTGTACATGGGGACCGACCCGTACGAGAGCGCAACGGTGCCGAGGATGACACTCATAGCGTAGTACCTGCGGTTAAGTCAGCCTTGCCAATCCTGCCCAGCCCTTGGATGTGGCTGTTCTGCGAATGAGACCTATCGCCTCACATGGTTGTCCTGTTTCTCTTCTTGTAAACATCGCGCAGACTCTCCATAGATGGTGCCGCCCCTGGCCGTTGAGCATTGCTGCTGGACGAGGTCGACGTTTGCCGGGCGCCAGGCGCCAGGCGCCTTCGCGGTTGCTGGGCTCTCGCTTGTCGGCAGAAGAGGCACGACCACGCCTGCGACGACTTCGAAGCCCGCCGGATAGATTGAGATATTATATTCATAGAGAGTATTAAGGGCTGTGGCGCGCAAATTTATTTGCTCTCTCCAGTGCCGTACAGGGAGAAGCGGTGGCACGATGATGGATCATGGAGCTAAGGAAAGCTCCAAAAATGGCTTCCGTCGAGCAATGTCGTACGGGGTGGGTCCCCTCCTAAAAAGAAAAGTAAACGGGCCGCTAACCATCCAATAATTAACCGGGATAGTGAGACGGTCCCTGTGGCGGCCTAGCCCCTGCTCGTACATGTGCAGGAGTGCAGACAGACGGTATACAACCTACTGCTAATATCTGGTGCACTTACTCGTGCCTCCGGGCTTTTGAGTATATTTGTGCCATGATCAATCTCTCGTCCCCGTGAGCGATTAGGCGTATGTGCAAATACATAAAAATCATTGTCGCGAGAGATAGCGAAGAAGCTTTCAAAACAAGTATCACCAGTGGCAATTTGTTGCACGGGACCCAGCAGTGATGATCATGTTAATACTCCTAAGGTTATAATCCAGGCGAGTTCCTGACCTATTGATAAATTAGGCATACCGTTCATCCCGGCACCCTCCCGTTGTTCAAATCTGCCTTTCTTTATTTTTGGCTAGCGATACCCAAACCATGGATCTCCAAGCAATCACAACTCCTTCTTCTTCGCGTGGGCACCATTCCCATTCACCCCATTACCATTCGTGTGTGGAGCAGACTTGGCCGGCGACGAAAACAGGCCGGTTATTCCGTCTATCACACTGACCAAGAACAGCTGGACAACGAGAATCCAGACGCGCAGGACTCGGTCGCCCAGCCGCAGCTCAGGGCGTCTTCCTCTGCTGAAAGTTGAATCAACAAACTCGAAGGGTAGCTTCGCTCCTAGATGGTCTTGGGCAACCTTTAACCCGCTGCTGAAGCCGTCTTCGTGGAAACCGTATTTGGTCCAGGCCCCAGCATAGCTGACGCCGCGCGTGTTCTGAATCGTTGGGAGGAGCTGTTGGGCCCGCACCGCCGCAGGCGTGTATAGGGGATGCGTGTAGGAGTATTGACCCTGCACCGTCTCCTCCGCCGGCTCGTGGAGCGGGTTCAGGGTGACTAAGACGTCGCCAAACCTGTCGGTCGGAATGTGCTGCAAGATATTCATGTTGTACGTCAGAGACACCTGGTCAATGTTTCCTTTGCCCGTCAACGGGGAGGACTTGGTCATGTAGTTCCAGCTTGACCAAGCCTTGCGGGACTCGGGCATCAACGACACGTCCGAGTGGAGCACCGCCGCGTTCTTGGACGTGCGGAAGCTGCTCATAATGCCCCTCTCCTCCTCTGTGGCCGAGTCCTTGATGATGGAAAAGGCCTCGTCGCCGTGGGTTG
Source organism: Thozetella sp. PMI_491 (assembly GCA_021432635.1). Classification (NCBI taxonomy): domain Eukaryota; kingdom Fungi; phylum Ascomycota; class Sordariomycetes; order Chaetosphaeriales; family Chaetosphaeriaceae; genus Thozetella; species Thozetella sp. PMI_491. The sequence goes on from MU270049.1 coordinate 52,437, forward strand.
CGAGGATCACGTGGTCAAACATCTCCGACTCCCCACCGGCGAGATGGAGCCTGACGCGGCCATCGCTGTCATTTTCGAGGGACAGCACCGGGGTGTTGAGGAAGAGGTGGTTGGGCGGGAAGCCCTTCATGACGGCATCAATGTAGGACTTTGATCCTTCCGGGATGGTTAGCCAGTCCGGCCTCTTCGCGACCGTAGAGAGGAGATGGTGGTTCCAGCTAGGCACAGTTAGTCTCCACACCTGAATCGGGTTCCAATAGGCACGGGCAGGCAAGGACTCACAGGAATCGGATGAGTGTGACCGCAGGGAACTCTAGTGAGCATTTGTCGGGACTGGTGCTCCACACGGCGGCCGTCATGGGAATGAGGTAGTCGTCGCGGAAAACGTCCGAATAACCATTCCGGTCCAGATAGTCTCCAACGCTCTCCTCCTGGCTCGCATCGCCCGAGCTGTCCGAGATCAACAGGTCGAGAGCGAACTGATTGAACCGGATGACGTCAAATACCAGCCGCCACATCCTCGGGGAGAAGATGTTCCGCCGCTGGCAGAAGAGGGAATCGAGGCTTGTGCCCGCCCACTCGAACAAGCCATGATCCCGAGAGACAGCCAAGGTCATCTCGGTAGGCACCGTACGCACATGGACCTTGTCCAAGAAGCTGATAAAGTTGGCTGCATCCCGGGTAAGCTACTCTACAGACGGTTGGGACCTAAGGATCAGAAGCTGCGCTAAACTCACGATATGTAGCAGTGTTCATGACGATGAAGCCGGTGTCTACCGCGGTCGTGTGCCCGCCGCATGTCCACTCGACAGTGTTGGTATGGCCGCCGAGCCGGTCGGCAGACTCGTAGAGGTAGACATCGTGGTGAGTGCGGTTGAGCGCCCACAGAGCCGCTATTCCGGCACAGCCACTGCCCACGATGGCAACCCTCTTCCTGGGGACCTGGGAGTCAATGGACGAAGCCTTGGATCTGCTCATCACGGGAAGGCGGGGAGAGGGGGCGAAAGAGCTGTGGGAGAGAGAGCTAGGGCGGGTAGCTGGGGTGTAGATATGCGCCGACCCAGTGTGGGGGCCAGTGACGTGACGATATCTTCAAAGGGTGGATGTGCAGGTACGTAGTGAAGGGACTGTGTCCAAGTAGCTCGTGTTAGGCCCGACTAGTGGCAGCCACTGTGTCACTCTTGGGACTTGGTCTTTACGGGCCGCAAGTCTGCTGAGGAACAGTGTAGTGGTGGAATATGAGGCCACTTGGCCGTGGTAGATGGGGGTTTGCTTGCGCAGCTGAGACAGGGTCTGCTATCGGCGCGAGGTGTAGTTGAGCACGAGCCAGCCGCGGGTGCATGGTATGAGAGAAGGGTTCCAGAAAACAATGAGGTTAAAGATGGGCGAGAAGGGATCATGGCCACGCGTCGCCCCAACTTTGTCAAGCTTTGTGGCTAGCCTCGAGTCTGCGAGCTTGCTTGCTCGCTCCTTGGCCCCGTCGCGGAGGCCTTTGTGTGAGACAGCAGAAAGGAAGTGGAGGGCGTGGTTTCTTTACTCAGCTTACAGTGGCTCATTCGGCTGCTTTTCAGCCATGGCGGCGGCTACCGGATCCAAGACGAATGCGAAATCTGCTGGGTTAAGCCCTGAAGCTCTGGCTGAGAACATACGTTGAGTGTTGGGCGCCAGGGCAGGAGCGTCGCCGGTGGTGATGGAGCAGGGCCGCCAGGGGAACGAACAGACACAGGCTTGGTTTCACATCCAAACGCTTTGATGTAGGCGGGGCCGCCACCAGACACACGACTATAGGAGCGCTGTGCACCTCCCTGTCCTTTCATTCCCACGCCCTTTGACGGAGTCGGGTCGTGGCGCGAGAGGGAGCAGACAAAGCAGCAACTGTGGTGATTCCGGGGGGCACTAACTGTGGATGGGGGGTGCGAATTGCGCCGCCGTCCATAGTTCACTTGAAGGCAAGTTACATAAGGTGCGCACCCAACCCAAACCAAGGCAGTAAGTTTGGCCGCTCTGTTGCATGTACTATTGCAATACAGGGCCTACGATGCAATCAACACCTTTCCACCCGAGGCCACAGTGGCAGGGCGGATGCGAGCAAGTGCAGGAGGATCAGCTCTCCCAGAATGCCACCGCGCAGATGCCGCCGGCCCAGCGCTACAGCTTTCTGTCACTGCTATCTTCGTGCCTTCGGTTACAGATGACACCTCGAATGCATCCTTGCTTGAGAGAGAGACCCTGCTCTGGTGTGCTGTCCGAATGTTGGGGCCAAACGGGATTGCGAACTCATTGCGTAAAGCTAGTAGCAATTCTTGAAGCGCCATTTTCTCTCCCCAGCTAGTTCAGCCCGGTGTCTACGGCAGAACTGACACCGTGCCATGCGTTTCTGCACTGCTGGGTTTATCAACTTTGGAGAGAAAAGAAGAAATAGCCCGGAGCGGCTCGCAAATTTTTGCTGCTTTTTAGCAATTGGGGCTAGCATGCGCACGTGCCATCTTAGTCCCCGTGACCATGACGGCAGGCGCAGGGGGCAGGCAAGAATCAGGTGGGTCTCAGCCGCCTTCTCCGACGTCTCCATGTGCATGGGACGGATCTTGAACTGTTTGCCTGGACCGACTCGTCATCCCCCCTCCCAAAGGATTGAAAGCATTCCATCTTGCCGTACCCCCAAACCTTGCGATAAACCACAGCAATACCAGGTCGTCAAATATTGGGCTGCATAGCGATCCTCAGCCGGCGACGGCCCGACCTTAAGCACTCCTCGATCCTAGATCCCCGTTACCTCAACTCAACGACCGCCGTCACCCCTAGCCCACCATGGCTAATCCTCTCGACACCGATGCCGGCACCGAGTTGTTCAGTAGCTATGAGGCTGAATTCAAACTTGTGCAGGCCGACCTCATCCAAAAGCTCGACCAAATCCCCGAGCTCTCTGGTGAGCCACGCAAAGCCGCCCTCTCCCAAGCGACGCGAGCCCTCGAGGAGGCACAGGAACTGTTGGACCAGATGCGCCTGGAGAAGCAGAACATCCCCTCCGGCTCTCGCACCAAGGTGAACCAGCGCCTGCGAAACTACGATGCCGACGTGGACGGATACAAGCGAAAGCTGCGGTCTCTGGCAGACGATAGGTCCGCTCTCTTCGGGGGGCGATACAGCGACAACCCCGGCGCGGGATCGTCGGACGTGCAGCTAGAGCAGCGACAGCAACTTCTCGCGGGTACAGACCGGTTGGACCGTAGTACCCAGCGACTGAAGGCCAGCCAGGCGCTGGCGAACGAGACCGAGGCGATTGGAGCCAGCACCCTCGCCGACCTACATCGGCAACGCGAAACTATCCAGCATACGTCAGACATTCTGCTCGAAAGCGAAAGCTATGTCGATCGGAGCGTCAAGACGCTAAGGGGCATGGCCCGTAGGTACTGTAGTCTTCCTTGCGCCTCTAGAACTAGTTGCTCAAGCACGAGCTAACAGAAATCTTTGCGACAGGATGGCTACGAATCGGGTGATAACCATCGCTATCATCACCGTGCTTGTTCTTCTCATTTTTGCCGTCATCTACAGCAAGTTCAGGTGAATCATGAAGGGTTCTGGGTGGTCACGGCGTTTCTTTGGTACTGTATCTGTATGGGTGGAAACTTTCCGGTATACATGTATTCTGGCCTCTTTCCTGGTGCTTATCAAAAGACAAGCAGAGGGGGGCAGTCAAGTAGCATTAAGACAGATGCATAATGAAGCGCACACACCGTTGCGTCTCTTACTCTCTCATCTACTTTACTCCGCTTTCCCCACCGGCCACCGTCTCGTCTCCTCTCCCCGATGTCGTAGCCCACATTAAAGGAATTTCTAGAAGTTTGATGGCTCGCCTATCCCGGGGTATCTACCCGAAGAAAGTTGTATGGGACGAAATGAGGGAGAAGAATTGACAACTAAAGGCTAGATCACATTCACCGTTCCATCTATCTACGACTTCCAGCGGGCTTCCTCACCCTTCCGCGAACAGCCGGCCCTCTCCGCTTCTCCTCCCCTAGGCCCCTACGCCCAGCACCAATGCCTCCTTTCCCGGCACGGCCGCCACCTCGACCGCCACGAGGTTTCTGGTATCCTCTTCCTTGGTCAATTTTAGCCTTGATGGAGGAGGCTGTTGATCTGTCTACCTCCATCTCCTCGTCCTCATCGTCGTCCTCATCGTCCATCCCCTTCCTGCCCTTATTGGACCACTTGATCTTGCCGCGAAGTCCTCGCTTCGGTACATCCTTGCCCTTTAGCGCTGCTACATAAGCACCCACTGCGCTCTCACCCTCCCCAGCTCCGGAGGCGTCGATCTCCATAGCTCCTTCATCATCGCTATCCTGGCCTAGGATGAGTTTCCCATCTAGATCCGTCTTAGCCTTCGACCTTCCTGGGCGCTTCAGTTTTGTCGGCTTGGTAGAGGAGATGTTGGCCAGGGCATTCCGGTCAAGCAGGTCTAGAGGTTCGTCGTCATCCTCGACAATATAAGTATCGCCCCCCTTGCGACCGCTTCTCATCGGCTTGCCTGTAGTTTCGTCATCGGAATTGCCCGAATCCGACTCGTCAGTACTATACAACGCCTGGTCGTACTCGCTCTCGAAACGGCCGCCGCGCTTTCCGGTGCTAATGTCATCTTCGTTGCCCTTAGCTTCCTTAGCTGCTGCCTTTCGCTTATTGGTTCGCTCCTTGGTCTTCCGGATGTTGGTAAGAAGCTTCCTGTCGCTCTCGGGACAATACCGGTTGACGCTTTCAAACCCAAAGCGCTTGACCATCCTCTCCATGATGTGCTTGACCTTGGCTCTCGAGTGACCGCTGTGCTCATGACTCCATACCATTAAATTGGGTATGAGTGTCTGCAATCTCGGCCGCATCATCTCGATCGGAAGGCTAATGACAGAGACCTTGACAAAGCCCAAAACGCTGCGGACGATTTCGCGGTTGTTAGAGGTGAGGAACAGATCCATGGTCTGAACGAGGTCCGCCATTGTCTCTTGACTAAGAGACTCTCGGAACTCGAAGAGAATACGTGTGATGGCTGTGATCGAAGCCGATATCATATGAGGCGTGCTCCCGGCTAGGCCGGCACTGACCATGGTGAAGTACTCCTCGATAGATGCGGCCGCGCCCGGTGCGTCCTTAGGCATATGCGGAATCTTGCTGTTCTCGATCACTGCTCCTCTGGACGAGGCAAGCTTGTATCCCATCACCACCAGAACGTCAAAAGCGGTGGTTCTCGCCCGCTCGTTGTGTTCTTTGCAGCCGATGACGACTTCTGAGAGTATGGCCGGGATGAAATGAAGGGAGCTGTCCGGTATAAAGGGCACCATAGCACCGATTGCCGCGAGGCGGTCTCTTCTCGCTGGCCCAGACACCTTCTCGGCGCTGGCGAGGAGAAGGGTCTGCATTTCGGAATGTCTCTCCTCGAGGGCGATTTTCCCGATTGGGGATTCCGCTAGTCGAGGGATAAGTTTGTAGGCTTTCTTCTGGAGTTGAGGATCATCCTCCCTTTGTATCACGATCGAGGCAATCTCGAATAGAGTCGTGAAGCTATCCCGTGGCAGATGGACAGCCATTGCAACAACAAGATCCATGAGGGTGTGCGTTGTCGAAGGGAATTGTGCCTTAGCCTTTTGCGAGTTGCCTTCAGTCGGAGTAGGTGGGGATTCCTTCAACGCGTCAGACAGCATCTGACACACGCGGTCAAATGTTTCCTGGAGCTCGGCCGCGGGCGTGATGCTAAGGTAAGTGTTAATCGTCTGGAGGATTGGGCCCCTGGACTGGGGTAGGGTCTCCGAGTAAACGTTGAATAAGACAGCCAAAAAATTGCCTGCCAACGTCCCGAGATAGTCCAGGTTCCTCCTAGCTTCCGCCTTGCTGACTCGGCTCTGCAGCACGAGATCATCCTCTTCCGTGTCCTCGATGGAGGCAATGGCTTGATTAGACTCGACGGCCACCTTCAGGGCCCGGCATATGTCCAGACGCAAATCAACCTGTTGGTACAGGAGGTTCGCGAGCATCTCAGCAAACGGCTGATCGAAAGCTTCCCTGATATCTAAGGGAAGGTCACAGTATCCGGGGAGGATGGACCAGACCTGGTGGACTACCGTCTCGTATATCTTGATCTCCATAGTCTTCTCAGCTGTCCCATAGTCAAGGACGCGCTGAAACATGAGCTCGCTGAGGGGTATGAGGTCCGACTTGAAGTGGGCGAGGGTGGCGTTGGCCGTGTAATCTCGCAGAAGCGGGAGCAGCCAAGCCCGGCCGGGCTGGCCTCTGCTGGGGTTGATTAGATTCAGCGGTAGAACTTCCAGAACCGCCTCGGGTCCCATGGCCCGGATCGCATGGCCCAGAACTTCGTCGGCTTCCTGTTTTCCCGTGAACGAGTCGTTGCCACGCATATCGCCGATAGTCCGGGTGACGCCGAGGAGAAAAGGTGCAGCCCTCCACCGCAGGGAGTCGAACATTGCACCGAGTACGTTGAACGTCTCTAACCATGCTGCTTGGTACTTGACCGCGAGGAGACCCTCGACTACTCGGACGATCTTCTCAAGAGTTTTCTCGTCATACACCGATGGGTCGAGGATAACCTGGTCCGGGATGCAATTCGCCATGAACGAGATGAGGCATTCCGACGCCGAAACGCGGATGTTTTTTGACTCCGATTCCAGAAACTTTGAAACGAGGTGGAACAACTCTGGGAGTTTCTGAAAGGTGTCTTCTGGCTCTACTTGGGCCGACACATCGTAGCCCCTGGACAAGATAGCGATCCAGGGCGGCAATAGCTGGGTGTCGTTGGCAGCAGGCCGGAGCTCCGAGATGATCTCTAGTAGTCGTGGGAGCTTGGATGATGCAACCTCGTCGGTCGCCATCCCTTCGAAGATCATCTCGAAGATATCGAAGACGGCAACTGTCAAGTGCTCGTTGCCGGATCGTGCGATGCCCAGGAGTAGTTCACAAAGCGACTCGGTTTCCCGGCTTGGCCAGCCACCACTCGCAGACGCCACGGTTTTGACTAGCTGGAGCGCGTGAATCGTATCCGGGTCGTGGATGGGCTCAGAGGCTTTCTTCCCCTTCCTGGTCTGAGCGGCCTTGTCCGCTAGGTTGGCTAGCTTGAACTTGGCTGTCTCTGCACACATAGCAGCGGCAGGATGATCTAGGGCCGGGCTTGGTGGGGGGTTCTGCAACACGTTGTTCAGTGCCTCCTGCGCCCTCTTGCGCACCTTAGGTCGGGAGTCCACGGCCAGCTCTAACAGGCCACCCACCGCAGCCCTAGGGCTGATCTGCTTCGTCGACAAATCCCATGCCGGAGAATCTTGGGCCAACAACAGAGACTCGAGGCATCCGATCGACGGTCTTATGAGAGGAGCATCGGCGCCGGGCTCCGTTATAACGGGAGCAAGGAGGTTGAGGATCTGGGCAAACTTGGCGCGGAGGAGAGGCTGCGGGGCAAAGGGGGTGACGATGTCGAGCAGGTAGATGACAGAAGCCGCGATCTCCTTCTTATTCAGAAGAGCAAGAAGAGCCGCAAAGTACCCTGTCGGTGTGGGAGCTGTGTTTTGTTCCTTGAGGGTGGCCTCGACTGCCCCCAAGACAACGGCGGTCTAGCAGGAGGAGGGTGGTATGTTAGTTGTTCCTCCGTGCGTGTGGGCGGCTGATTGGGGAGGGCGGGAGATACCTGTTTTTGGCTTTCTAGATTTGGTGATCGTATCTTATCCAACTTCTCTTCGAGAGAGGCCGGTGGCGCCATCTTGACCGTGGGAATTGGCCGAGAGTCGAGAACGTCGGAAAGCTAGTCGACGAAGCCTTTGGGAATTCTCGCCCGGCACAAAGTACCCAAAGTTCCCAAATTTTTCGATTTTCTTCGTTATCGATAACTGACCCCACCATTCGATTCGATACTTCGGTGTGATAGCGCAATCGATTGAACGGTGCAACGCCGTTAATGACTAAGCCGCTGATGGGGTTAGTGCGCTCAGGAGAGAGGCCTGAACCAATGCTCTGAAACATAGGCGAGTTGAAGAACCATACCAACTCTAGGGACCTAGGTTCTCAAATTCTTAAGGTGCCCCACGAACCATCTATCACTTTCGGGAACAGTGATAGCAAGTGGGTGATTGCATGCGCTTTCTTGCTTTACTTTTTTTTTTCTCTTCGTTTTCTTAGGTGGATGGATGAATTTCGTACGCGCGTCGTAGTTACAACATCAGCGTGTCGCTGAGCTTAAGATCTCCTTATGCCCGAATACCAAACGCCCCTCAAGCAACCCGAAAGTTGTCATGTACTGTGTAGTATCATCCTTCCGCCTTACGAAAACTCGTTGTCCGCCTCCTCGATCTGGCTCTTGATCCGGACGAAAATGGCCGTCTTCCACTTGTCTAACTTGGACATCTGGTCGAACGCGTACAGCTTGTCGGTAAACTGATCCTGGTCTCCAGCTTGGATCGCGCCAAGGAGGTCGGTTAGGAGCTGGTGCTCTCGCGTGCTTGCGAAAGTAGGATCCTGCTCCCTGTAGCCGGCGAGGGCCCGCTCGACGGCCACCATGTCTTTCGTCGCTAGGTGGCAAACACCAGCCTTCAGGAAGTACTCCTTTACTGAGTACTTCATCAAGTTGTTGCTGATGGACGACGCGGCCACCTTCTCGTAGATCCCTATGGCCTTGTAGTAGTCAGCCTCAAGGGCTGCGAGGTCGGCGACCTTGAGATAGAGCTTATTGGCGAGGCTGTGCGCGCTCTGTTAGCAAGCCTACCATCAAACCCAGCTAGTGGTGAGACCCACGGGCCCGGGTGGATGGAGCACATACGCCGGAGCATTGTCGGTATCGTACCACCCGGCCGCCAACTCATAGCTCTCGAGGGCTCCCTTAACATCGCCCAACTCGGTCTCAAACACTTCTCCCATGCTCTCCTTATGGGATGCGGCTCTCCTGAAGTTTCCCTTGGCACAGTACTGTTGAATGGCCACCTCGAGGCAGCGCACGGCAGCACGGGGGTCGTCTCTCCTGTAGACCTTGAAGGCATCGATCATAGTGTTGGCGGCGTCATCGGGCTCCTTCAGATTGACCGTCTGGATCTGTGCGGCTTTCTCGAACGCGGCACCGGCTTCCTTGTCTAGCAAAAGAGAGGGAATATCAGTAAGAGGGTGCGAAGATGAGGGGGGCTCCTCCCTGTGGAAGGTGGAGAGAGGATGAGATGGGCCAGCGCACTTAGTCCCTGCAATCGAAAGGCATTCGCCGCCTGTATGTAGAGATCCGCGGCATCTTGGTACTTGTCCTGGCGGCCACCGAAGAAGCTAAACCCTCCCGAGGCAGACGAAGTGGTCTTCTCTGCCTATACACCAGAGCTGTTCAGTCACCCGAGGCTAGTGCGGAGGGGTACACGTGGGGCAGCGCCCATGGTTCGTAGCTGACCTTTTGGAGGAGAGCGCGGGGGTCTTGGGACATGATGTCTTCGTCACTACGAAAAGTATCGATTGATGGTAATCGAAGATAGGCTCGGGGGGCTGGCGGACAGGCTGCGTTGTTAATAGCTCGGGGGTGTTGTCGGATGTTGAGTGTCGCAGGCTGGGCTCGATCGTTGTCATCTTTGGAGCCAGACCCTTGCCACTGCCTAGCCACCTGGCTCCAAAACAGAGCTATGACGCCACAAGTACTAACTACCTTTCTGACTCGCGCATTTTTCGCAGATATCCAATGTAGCCAATACTTTCTGCCTTCTGCCCAGCTCTTATCATGGTCAAGGCTTGATTAGCGTCTTTGCCTCATAACCAAACCCCTATTCAATTTTGGCAGTCATTTAGCTTTACCACCTTGCACCAAGGGCGGTTTGATACGAGACCTAGGAGAACACAGCATGTTTGCTGTCTCCTCCTAGCAGTGTCGATTTTGATATCGAGGATTGAACCCGCTTCTAGGAATTCGGGAAAAAGAGACAGCATAAAAGACCATCGGCCCTGGAGCAACCGATGATGGAGGTAACCACCCTGATGCAGGTGCGACGTGCCGCACTGTCGCGCTCTACTCTAGTCCTTCGGGGATATTCAACAGTACGAGGGAAGTGCGGGTGCCGTCATCACTCATCAGCGGCCTTGCGCCAGAAAACAGACCTCAGCTCGGTGCTCTCTCGCTCTACTTGGTCTGTTCGCTCTCTCCTCCCTTCAGGCACGGCGGCCGCCGACGAGACAACAATCAGCTCGTCCCAACTACACCATCTTCTTCGCCTCTCCGCATTGCCAATGCCCAGGACGCCGGAAGAAGAAACAAAAATGATACAGGTTCTACAGTCACAGCTCCGGTTTGTCCGCGACGTCCAGGCCATGGACACCGAAGGGGTAGAACCCTTGAGGTCTATCCGAGACGAAACCGAGGACGGCATGAAGGAGGCCGCCATCGGTTTAGCGCAACTTCGCGAAGCACTGGCCAATGAGACAGCCCACGGACACAGCAAGCGGCCGAGAATGGAGAAGAAAGATAGCAAACCAGCAGGCGATGGAGACTGGGACGTCCTGGGCACGGCCGCTGAGAAAGTTGGCCGTTACTTCGTCGTCCGCACAGGGAACTCGACCGAGGGATGACTGCCGGAATTCCTTCCCCACTTACTTAGGGCCATGTCGCTACCTCCGTTCTTTCTGCTGCTGGGGGTAGCGCGGGCGAAACCTACTACTTCAGGCCTCCTCGCCCCTGCTCCCCACCTGATCCATTGCGACACGCACTTGCGCTGTATATCTGATCGACGCGATGGCTTCAACAGACTTTCAAGGACCCTGACACCCAGATCTTGCCAGTCACAGACCAGATAGAGACAACATACAATATTGCCCAGATATTCGTAACGCGATGTACAAGGCTGGTGGCCCAAAACCTCCCTCTCGAGATACCTAAGGTAGTTAATTGCATAAGCCCACACAGTCTCTATGTCGACCGCCGGGAATGAGTGCCCTCGGGGGCCTCTCGGTGCAGGTCCAACACAATCCTTTCTCGGCTTACTCAAACCTCACCACTCGCCACCTTGGACCCTCCCCCATTCCCATTTATTTACTGCCATCCGAAGTTTTCTCGCTTCGACGGAGGCTGCTGCCCAAATGGTAGTGCTCGGTAGTTTCATGCCGGAGGCATTAGGACGCCTGATCCCCACTCTGTATTCGAGGGCTGCGACCGCTCGTGCTCCGGTCTCCGCGGTAAGTGATAGTGGTCACCTTAGCACGTGCTCCGAGGAGACGTGTGCCCCGATTCCTACTTTCTGCCTCTGCCTTTCTTCTTCTTGATCCGGGTGCGAATAATGCCTTCGGGTTGCTTCTCCTCCTTTGCCGCCTCCGTGACGACGGGGCCCTCTGGGCTGAGCTCGACAGCATCCCGCCTCTCATCGAGCTCGCGAGTCTGCTCTTCGAGGGTGGCCAGAGCTCTCTCATCCGCAGCAACGACCTCCCTATCGATATCTTCCCAGCCGATGCAGTCCAGGATGCTGCCGACGAGGTACTGGTATCTCATGTGGCCACCGACCTTAGCGGTGACATTCACATTCTCGACACCGTCAACGCCGCCTATGCGCTGCAAGCCTGCAACTCCGTACTGGAGGGAGCTCATTCTGTAGAGAAAGCCTAGAACGTAGTCATTTTCCGAGTAGACATTGACCAGGCGGGCCGAGACGACGCTCTTCATTGTTCCCCACACAAGACGGCCGGAAGGGGCTGGAGTGCCCATGAGGATAGCGTTCTCGACCAGACCAAACGCGCGCTTCTCGGCCAGACTCATGAGGCATGTATATATGACACGTGCACCCAAGCTGTATCCGACTAGTGTGATTCCGCGCTCGCCGTGCATCTTGCTCGATATCATCTCAGCAAGAGTGTGCCCAGTCTTGTCCGCACGGACCATGCCTAGTGTCCATGGATTGTCGATCGTCTTGCTCATCTTGAGCAGCCCGTCGGGCCAACAGCCTCCGTCGAGGCTGCCCCGCACTGAGCCGCTTGTGTGGCCATGGATGTCGTTCTCGGGGTGAGCGTGTTTCCGGCTGGCGCTGGCGCGAGCCACGATCTCTTTCTTCGCGAGAGACCATGCCGCACTCTTCAGCACCGTCTTGAGAGCGTTCCCCATTTTCTTCAATGCTTCAGGATCCCACTGGAGGGCATACACCTCGCTGCTGTCCCCAAGGGCATACCAGGGCTTCGTAATATCGTCATCCTCTAGGAGCCACCCTCCGATAGCGAGGACAACGCGGAGCCGGCGCTGCTCGGGCTCGATCATTCCAAACTCCGACTCTTCTCTGCCAGGGCTGCGGATTGGTCTAAGACCAAATAGAGGGATATCCTTGGCTAGCTGTTCCATCGGTTTTCCGGATGGTCGTGCGACGTAGAGACCGAAAAGAGCGGCTACCGTAAGAGCACTCTCCGCCACCCCGGCCAAGATGCCAGCAGTAGCAGAGGTGCCCAAGGAAAGACCGCTGGGAATGGTACCGATTCTGGCGGCCACAAGGGAGGCGGGCAGACTACCCGACGCGTCAGCTCCTGCCATGGCCGACCTTGTCTTCCTAACGCCCTTGGGCTCTTCGCCTTTGCGAGGCAGTAAATCTGCCGGCTTTACGTCCTTGACAGCATCGGCTAAGACCTTCGCAAGACGGACCTCGTCGTCGAGAACGACATGGATGGGAACATGCAGGGACGAGGCCAGGATCAACATAAGGGTACGTGAGTATGCCTGGTAATGGTCAAGTGAGAGGAGTAAAAGGAGCATAGCATGCAGTACTAGCTTCTTCTTCTCCATTGGGAGGTAGCTCAGCGAGTTGGGCACGGGAGGATAAAACCTGCGCATGTTCTCGTCGGCAAGCGTCATGCGTGTCTTGGGCACTACCGGGCTCGAGGTCAGACCTGCCAGCATTTGTGTTGGTATGCGTTTGATTGGTACTCACCTGGGAGCCGTGGTGCACTAGTACCCGGAGATCCGCGCCGGGGCTGACGGCTACTCCGGGCCGTGTGCTTTCCACCCTTGACGGAGATGTCATTAACTCGGCGGTTCACACTTATCTGCCACTTTCGGAAGCTCATAATAAACTCCTTCTTTAGTTCCTGTAGAATCGGCTTGGGGAACGCGTCCTGACGAGCAGAGCCGATGCCAGAGCCTTCATCCAGGCTCTGAGGCGGCATCTCCCTATCACTTGCGGCAGACTGGGACCGTGTGTGGCCAGTTGGCATCTTAAGCCCACCCAAATCCCCACCGTCCTCTTCGCTCGGGCTTGGATAGCCGTCAGCGGGCGGAGAAGGGTTGTGTCGACTATCCAACGCCAAGCTAAGATCTCGCAGATGGGGAGGAAGCTGGTTCCAGTAGCTAGGGCGGGGAGGCTGGCTGTAGTTGCTGGTACCGGCCGATTCGAAGGCAAGAGAGAGCTGATCCTGCATGCTTTCGATGGCTTTACTAATGAGAGAACTGAGCTCATGCTTCTCTGCCGCGGTCAACAGGGTGCTAAAATCAGCCTCGCGGCGGAGCGGGTGCCCGCCCTTTTTGTTACTTGGAGGCATGGCTGCTTGCTCGTCCGAAGCGAGAGAGTCGAGGGAGGCCGCAATCTTGTTCCTAGCTGGAGCTGCTGTCGCAAGCGCAGCTGCGGCGTCGACACAAAGAGCCCGGTTGGTAATGTCTTTGGTGGGTGCAGCTAGATCAGAAGAAGGGGCCAAGGAAATTTCGTTGTCGGAGGGGGTTTGGTTGTCTTGAGTCTGGGTCGAAAGGACCCGGAAGGGATTGCGGTCTCGACCAGGCATGTCGGAAGAGGGCAAGCTTAGCTGCGAACTGGGGTCTCTCGCCCCTTCCCTGGCGGTCGGACGATAACGTCTCCTCTACTCCAAGGTGGCTAAGGAAGTAAACGGACAAGGAAGTGAGGGCCAGGTGTACGCCCTTTGACTTACTCCGGCTCCCGGGGGGCATCCACTTGATCCCAGAGCAACGTGTTTAGCTCCTAGAGACAGGTAACGGGAGGCAACCGCTACTGGCCGCTCCGGCAACTCAAGACAGGGCTGGTAGCTAGAGTGAGGGCGAGGCGAAGATGGAGTCAAGCAAGGCACGGCCTTGAGAGCTGGGAAAGGGTCATGTTTCCCTCCCATACAGAGTGGGAAAGCACAAGTCGCAAAAGTGAATGGCACCTATCGTGGTTGCCTCGCAGGATAGTCGACGTGCCGGCCTCAAAGCTTTCGGGGAGCAAGAATAACGAAGGCCACTTGACAATGGGAGGGGGGTCTGTTTGCTAGGAGTGAGTGGCACTTGCCATGCGGTGCAACCTGTGGTTAACCTGACGCCAAAGTCTGCCAGCTCATCTGCCGGTCGCGGGATAAGATTGAGAGCAGGCATTATGAGCAGGACTGGAGGAAACATGACGGACGGCGGCAGGAAGAAGAAAGAGGCCAGTGGAGGCAGGCATTGGAGGGGATGATCACGCGAATTTGTCTTTGGTCAATACCAACAGCACGGTCAACCACTTGGAGTGGGAGGAACGAGACGAAAGGTCCCTCACGCCATGCATGTTAAGGTAGTTAAGACATGCCTGCCTGCCCGGTGTGGATCACGCGGGAGCTCCCGGTCACGGCAGGCGATTGCCAAAGGCGCTGAAGCGGGATAGGCCTGATGCTGCAGACACCTTGTTTCAGGGCAAGGATTGGCCAGTTGGTGGGGATAGGGCTGGGCTGAGGGACGGCTGTTTGGATGGCCAAGGACGCCCTGCCCACTGGAACACCCGTCACCCTTCCTTTCACCCCCTTCCTTTCAGCCCCTCTTGGAACCCTATCCAATGCTTTTGGCGACCGTGTCGTGCAGTTCGGCTTGCCAGATTTTCCATAGACACACCCCGGCCGGGGATTGCTCAAGCGGTGAGCGCCAAACCAAAGCTATTGCATGTTTGTTGTTGCACCCATGCCTGCATCTTCCCCTTATGGGCGACGGCCTGTGCTAGCACAGCTTCCATTGTCATCGATGGGCGGATGAGACCGAGCCAGGTTCGGCTGCATTTGGGAGATGCTAGCGCCACCATCCACAGCACAACACCCAGGCAACCCCCACTACATAGGTAATGGCTGAATTATAGCCTCGCAGCTCTGGCTTAAGGACCTGTAGCTACCTAGGTGTGTGGTCGCAGCTCGGTAGGTGATTAAAGTACCTAACAACTTTGCGTCCCCCCTCCACCATGCGGGGGCGGGGCAGCTGACTAACCTAGGGTACGCCTCATACGGGCCTCATCTGCCGTCATACTTAAGGCAGTGCAACGCCAGCTCACTTCGTCCTGCCCTCCCTTTGCGCAAACATTTGCAACCCCCCCTCTCCCAAAAAAATCTCCCCAAGAAGCCCTACTCAACCCGCTCCAGGTTCTCCATAGCCGCAAAGCGCACCGCTTCAGATGACATCACGAGCCCCGCGACAGTTGGTGCAGGCAGCATCAAGCCAGGGCCAACCCCAAAGCCAAAGCAACACGCAGACCCAGGCTGCGCCAGCCCAAGGGCACAGCCAGGCGCCAGCCATCCTTCGTCTACGAGGGGCCCACGCACCAACGCGCAGATCCGTACAATGGCGGGAAGATGTAGTAGATAATGAGGGCTTAGGGCGCAAGAAGTCGAAGGGTATGCTGGCGCCCTACGCATTATCTCTTGATCGCCATTACTAACGAAACGCGCACAGTCTGCTGCATATATCATCGCCCCAAAGGGGTTGACGAGTCTAGTGACGAATCCTCGTCAGATTCGAGCTCCTCGGATTCAGACTCGGACTCCGGCTCCCCGAAGGATTCACAGGGCAACGACCCTGGCAAGAAGCATGCACATCACTGCGAAGGACACGGCCCTGATGGACACAGCCATGGCCGTTCGAGGCGGAAAGGCACCGGGAATACTGGTAGGCGGCGACCGAGCCCAAATGCGTACGAGAAGATGCCCAAGCCCAAATCGAAAGGAGACGCTGGCAGCGGAGACCAAGCAGGTCAGGTGGGAAATGCCTAGCCCAGACAAGGCGCTTGCAACATCCATAACAAGAGGCTTTGAGATGAAAAGTGTCAGATGCCCTTCATTGCGATGAGTGCCTTTTGCGCTATATCTCAGGCTCTTGATATATAGGGCGAGACGGCGTTCGCCAACCTGCCCATGGCAAATTGTCCTGCGAAGAGCGGCCGACTATTATCAACGCTACTTTACCAGAGGTACATAGGACATGATGATATTCTGTCCATGTTTTTCTGTTTGGCACTCTATCCGACAAGGAGAGTAGGTGCACAGGTTCCTTGCCTGACTACTTCGAGCCCCTCCGCCAGGCCGCTGCCGTCCCTTGCCGGTCTCTCCAACCAGGTTCTCCGGGGGCTTCGGAGGGGCGTGAGGGTAGTGTTATATCGTCCTCGCCCCTACGAGGACTTCATTGCCGCCCAGGAAAGACCCGGCCTGTAGTATCGATCCTCGGGCAAGAGACATACATATTCACCTATATATATCTCGGACCCTGGTTTGTATTTATAGCTCCTGAGGCGCCGAACAGCCTGTGTCAGAACTTGGACCGTGAAAGATGAGTGGTGGCATCGCCTATCAATGAGCTTGACACTTTTGACGATATGAGGCACTTCCCAAGCTGAGCACGGTTCTGGGGGCCTCGTCTGCCACTTCCACGCCTTCCCGGAGCGACTAGGAAGGCACCATTGTGCTAGGCCCATGAGCCTACTAATATAAACTCCGAAGTTCTGCTATAAACGAAGAGCATGGTTGCCCAAGAGTAGATTGAAGTAGTAATACCCTGGTCTACTATATCCCTTGCTTATGGATAGGTTGGAGCGAGTAGAACTAGATAACGAAACCGCATTCCAGGACCTCTTCCGATTGACATCCTCGCTGCCTTGTAGGTTGGCCGAGTAGAGACGGTACTCTTGGGCTCACTTGTATCTCTCATAAACCGTCCTAGAGGCTCGACTTATGTTGATGCATGCGTGCCACGTCCCATACAGGAAGGGTGCGCTATGTGTTGGCTCAATTTCGCCCGTTTCCTTGAAAATGGGTTATGTCTCATCCTTGTGTCTAACGCGTTGGCCCTCTTCCTTCCAGAGCAAACGAAACCTGACATGCAGGGCAGTGATGAAGGCCCAAAAAACCACATGTGCTACCCTATCCTTTTGATGCTCACCCGACAGAAGACGTTATGGGGAATGTCGATATCGTACAATACGGATGCCCTGCCTTGCGACCATCTGGGGCCACAGTCCAGAATGATTATCCACTAGGTAGCCCCCTTGCCCAAGTTTGATCCAAACACATCAAACGTCGGTGTTGGTGGACCCACCATGCTTGGTACTTGTTTCCTAATTAAACCGCGTACCCGCGCTTGCTCCGGTCGCGGCACTCCTTGGATGGCCCGCGGCTCCTTCATCAGCGAAGGATCCAGCCGCGCCGGGATCCGTGTGATGACGGATCTGTAGTCGCCCGGGAACTTGGACGAGGGGACCGGGACTGATGCCGTCCGCCATATGTGCTCCGACGTGTCGCTCAGGTAGCCGGGGATCTTAGCCGCCTTGGCTGGCTTTGAGTGGGCGCTCAGCCCGGTCGAAACGCCGTGCGATACCCGGATGGTGGAAAGTCGGGACAGGCCGGCCGAGAGGGCCGGCCGACCTCGTGCCTTCTTGGCGAGGATAATTTCATCGAACAGTCGAATCGACGGCTGGGATGAGGATATGGTCTCCCGCTCATGTATGAACTCATTGAAAGCTAAAGAGAGAGCACCATCGTTAGTCAATTGCCAGACAGCGAGGCTACTGTAGATAGATTGTGCACGCATATGCCATGGCATACCTTGGGTGTCCCTCATCATCGTCGCGTACTCCTGCTGATCGTACGGTAAGGACCGTATAAATCCATCCATATCAAAGGCATACAACTGCCCGCTAGCCTTCTGGTCCTTGTTGGGACGGCTCAGATGCTTCCGATACGTATATAGTAAGCTTGCCATGCAACGGACGAACGCCGCGCGGACACGCTCCGGATGGAAGGCTTCAGGGCACACGAGTGAGACAAAGCCGAGGCATCGATTGTGTGCTAGGCAACCGCACCCGCTGCATTTGTACAAGCCATCGCCTTCTGACCTGTCCTCGCAAATGGTGCAGGAGGACGAGACCTCCGAGGGCGCCCAGTTAAAGCAATGTCCTTCGACCCAGACTGTGTTGTCCGTGTTCTTGACTGGCTGGACTATCATGTTGGGCATCACTGTCGAGGCGGCGATAGTAGACTGCGCGTACGTGGATGGAGCGTACCCTCCGTATGATGACTGCGAGTCGATGGAAATGGCAGAGATAGAGAGGTTCTGGGAATGCCCGTTGAGGAACGGCAAGCTTGGCCGTTGCAGTGGCTGGTGCTTGTCCATCCCGAATGACGAGCTTCGCCTGGGTTCTTTATCAAAGTATCCTGAGCGCTTCTCGCGTAAGGTCGCCCCAACAGCAAAGCCCGAATCGTTTCGGGATACAGGCGTGGTTGGCATGGGTGGGAAATTCATGGACTGTGGGGATACCGAGTTGGGCGGGCTACCCTTTCCGGATCTCGCGGTGCCCGGCCGCTCTACCTTGGTCGGGTCTGCCTTGGAGTGCGCGAAGGCATTGAATACTGGGGGGTGACGGCTCTCCATGGGATCGGGCTCCCCAAAGGAGGCTGAATTCTGGGACACCCACTTACCCAATCCGGTCGATGGGGTCGTTGCGTTGAACAGAGTGCTGTTCTCCGCTGAGAACGCGTCGTAGGGGTACGCCTCCATCGCATACGGCGGAGCTCCGGCTGCGACGCCGTATCGCAGCCTATGGGGGGCGGCAATTTGCAGCAGAGACAATAGCTTCCGCCGGTGCTGTTTCGGGAGACTGACGGGCGGTGCGGTGGCATCAATCGAATCCTTGTCGAGATCTACGAGGACATAGTCGTCCTCAGGGAGGTCAATCCTCTCGTATCTCCTCTCCACACCGACGATGTATGGGCAAGGTGCCTCAAGGGCCGAAAGCAGTCTGGCAGGCAAGACGGGGATAAATATGCTTGCCCACTTGAGGGGGTACAGGAGGTTCGCTAAGGCATGACACGCGAGGTGCAGCATGCCGGTGTGGGACGAAAGGAAGATGATGCGGGACTCCGACATGGCATACTCGAACAGCAGGAGTGCGTTCTCTAGGGAGAGACACCTGAAGAGGGCGTAGATGTCCATGGTCCTGGAGCCGGGGAGCTCGTTCGCTGCCTCTTTCCGGGCGTAAAGCCGCAGCTCCCGGACGCCAAGCTCAACCTGAGTCTTCGAACTCAGAGGGCTAAAGGCCTCTGTGCACAGATTGACCACGTAACGTTCCAGAGGCTGCCACCGGCCGACCTTGGGAGAGCTCGGCGGTACCCGCAAGATGGCGCCGTCGGTCATTGGCACAACAACCGCCCTGAGCCACTCCTTCCAGAAAGCCATCTTCGTGGCATCCCGTCCCAGCACGCCGTATGCGCGCGGGGTCCATAGGCCCGTCTCACCAGCAGTTAGGCCGTCTATTTTTGAGGCAGCACCATGCCGTAGCGGCCGCAGCATCTCAGTCATAAGGCTGATCTTCTCCTCCACCGTACTTATCTGGTCGTCAAGAGCCTCCCGAGCCGACGACCCTGAAGGAATGGTCGGCAGCTTGGCGAGCAGCTGCGAGAGATGCGCTCGCTCAGCCGCCAGGCGGACCCCCAGGCTTGCTGCTAATTCCCTCTCCTCGTTCGTCATGTGGCGCTGCCGCCAATGCTCGCACCGCTTCTCTACCTCGTCCGCCACGTCCGCATTGAGCGCTGTCCAGACGATCAGCGTGATGCCGTAAAGCTTCGAATTGTCGTCCGAGGTCATGGTAAACCCGTGCCATGTGGAGCGTGGCCGGTCGTCTGAGGACACGATCTGAATATCGTTAGGGAAGGCAAACATGGGCACATAATCTGGAAATTTGCCCCTCCGGTCTATCTCGTCTCTTGCAGCATCACGGGTTGGGTACCGGTCCAACAAGACAGGCTCGAATCGTCGCTTGAGAGGGTGCATGTCCGGGTCAGTATTTAGTGGCTCTGGCGGAGGGATGACTGAATTATAGTTGCTGAGACGCTTGGTTGTTCGAATCGAGGCTGAGGAGAAACAGTAAGCGGCCGGTCCGATCTGGAGGTGTCTGGGGTTTCTCTGGGACGAGGTCCTCGGGGGATTACCTGCGCGGGGACCGATGGGCTGCTTCCTCACGCTGTTCATGTCCCGAAAGCTCATTTTTCGCCGGATGCTGCCCTTGATGCTCCTCAGAGGGCTCTTCCGTCCGCTCGGCTCCGCCTCTTCTGCCTTCAGCCGCTCGGTAGCCCGGTTCACCATCGGTGGCCGAGACTGTATCTTGGCCCCAGCACTGAACGTGAGGTCGTCTAAGAAATTCTCCCTCTCGGCTGCGAACTTCAGGAGGGCCTTGTCGAAGTCGAAGTCTCCGAAGAGACCACCTTCCCTAGGACCGGCAGCCATGTTCTCCGGGGGGGCGGCGCCATTGGGCGCGGGGGCGCCGTTGGGTGGTGGGACAGGCCGAATCGTCGCACTGCTCCGGTTGCTCTTGGTGCCGCTGTCGAACTCGTCGATGAAGCGGCCATCGCCGGTCAGGGCGAGGGAGAGCTTCGAGAAGCGGTTGCCGGAACTGTGGCGGGAGTGGCGGGCCGTAGCGCGCGCGGACGAGGAAACGGTGGCATCGACGGGCTCGGGCTCGCAGTCTTCAGCTATAATATCGTTCAGGGGCTGCTGCTGCTGCTGTGGCTGCTGTGAGGCACTGGTACCGCTGTTGTGGCCAGTATTGCTGGCTGGTACACCGGCGAGCGGGGCAGGAATATCACCGTATGAAATGTTCTCGATGCCGGCGACCCAGAAGTAGTCGGCGAGCGGTGTCGAGGAGTTGTCCATGACATATCACTTGGGGCGAAACGGCGGTCGCCTCGTCTCTCTGCCTCGTGCCTTTTTGGGGGAGAGGTTTCTCGCAGCAGAGAATTTCAACGCTCAAGACTGCACTCCCCAGCCTGGGACGTTTGGGTTTGCCCCCGGAATTTTCCCCCCTTTCTCAATACAGGCGTAGGAGCCAAGGATTGGGCCGTCTAGGGCCGGCTCGCACATGCGACTGCAGGTTCAGTGGGTGCCCAGTGCCTCGTTGCAGCAGATTTGTGCTTCTGGAGCCAGTGCGGGGGTGCGCGTGTTCTGCTGTGGCCCAATGAGCGAGACGGTTGGTTGGGGCCGGAGACAGCGCCCGAAAGTGGCAGTCGCAAGTTAAGGGAGGTGACGACCAGGGGGGAGGGAAGGGGAGAGGCGGAGGTCGAGCTCCAATTTTTTTTCTGTAACCCTCGATCTCGTTCTGTGACAAAAATATTGTAGATAGCAAGATATCAACGAGAGATCGCGAAGGAGCGAACCAAGGATGATAGACAAGCGAGAGCGAGGAAAGAGGCGGCGGCGACAGCGACGATCGAGAAGAGGTTCCGAAGCACTTTAAAAAGCGAGCTGAAGGTAACGAGCCCGGGCACAGATATGGAGAGTTTGGTGGCGCCAGAGAAAGCAACAACATCAATGCACCATGTTGCGCGAGGAAAGGACTACTCCACTCGTAAGAAGAAAAGGACGAGGTGGTGCTGGATGAGGGGTGTGGGGGGAAGGCGTGGGAGAAGAATCAGGATGGGGAGTTCAGGCCGATAATTGAACAAGGAGAGAGAAAGAAGAAGAGAGGGTGCCTCGCCTTTCCTCTCCCGCTTAGCTTAGCTACTCGATGATTCTCTACGCGGGACTTCCTCCCCTCACGCCTCACCTCTTCGCCTCGAAGTCCACTCTAATCTTGTCCCCGGCCTACGGGGTACCGGCGTCGATCTGCGGACCACTGGGCCCTGGATTTAGGCCCAAACTTTTAGCCCTCCCCCTCTTCCTTTCCCTCTTCCCCGGTCCCGTCCCTCCACCCCCCCTTTTAGGTGCCTTCCCTTCGCCGTCTATGCACCTACCTCGCATGCGTGTGCTTTACCCCGTACTAGGTACATTCACGTACGCAGCATCTAGATGAACTCTGTCGTGGTACCCCAGGGGGACGCGTGGGATGGCGGTGTATTTTGGGCGTTCAGGTACTGTACAACGGTCGCTGCCTCGTCCTGCCTGAGAAAGACCCGGGTGCCATGTTACATGGCCAGCTGCATAACAGAGACGGGTTGGGCCAAGCGAATGGGTAGCCAGCGAAGACCCCTGGGTCGCAGCGGTGTTTGGTTCCAGCTGTTGCTTCTTTGCTCGCCATGGTGGTTGCTCTTCCGGACCTGGAGAGACGACCCTCGAAGGACGGATACCGCCTAGTCCCGTACAGTATATTTATTTGGGCGTACGTTTTAGGCTGACGAAAATCCAGGCTTGGCCTGAAGCTGAAGACCCATGGTCCTTCACTTCCAGTCTATCCCTCGCAGCTTGCCCGAGACTCTATACGGAGTAGAGCAGTGGGTTCCGACAAGGGGGTAGCCCTGGATCAACACGCTACAACGGTCAAGATGCTTTATAGAGGAGACCGGATGCAACCCCATCCCCCGGCCCTCCCGTATACGAGGAGGCTGCGACTACTGTCCTCGGTATTCCACATACATCTATATGGAGCTACCGACTGTGGCAAGCTGCACCGTACGACTTCCCCCCTCCTTCTCCTTGGACTAGATCCTCACCGACTTCTCGCTCCCTGGACAGCCCGTTTTTCGTGTGGTCTCTTTGTCTTTTATCACCTTCGCGAATCATGGTCGCCCCGCCCATGTGAGGTCTCCCCAACTTCCTGGTGCACATGTAATAGATCCTAGCCCGATTGGCGTGTTCCTGGTTGAACGCCGAGACTGGCGCCGCCCGGCCTCGATGCCGTACCATACGAAGTACAGTATACTAGCCCACGGGAGCAGCATGTCAAACCCTGGCTACATGCTCGTAAGTTACGGTTCCTACTTTAGGTATGCAGCACACGCCGTCATCCCCGGCCCAAAGCGAGAAAACCAGAGCGATTAGCACGCCCGGGACACAATCACACAGGTCAACTATGTCAGGTCAAGCCCTTCTATCCTGAGCGCTTCTTCAACGGCATGCATGGTCTTGCAGGACTAAGCGTGAGTTTCAGCCGCTCCCATCCCTTTCCCTTTTTTGGCAAATAGACAGTTACTACCTACGTAGCGATTCGTGTGGTGAGGTGCTTTCATTGACTGGGATGGTGATGCTGGTTCAGGGATAGCGCATCAGGCTTTTTGCGATGGTAGTGAGTGAGTGGGTGGAACAAGTAACCAGAGGCATTACATAGGCACCTTACGCACTACCTCTCGGATTGGACAAGTGGAGGCCTACATAGTACAATCGTGTTTCTGATCGAAGTTCCAGCTTCTCTGCTGGCTTCTGTTAGCACCATTTCGTCTTGCATCGTCACTCGTGGAGACAAGCTCAAGGCGCCGCAATACGCCCCAAAGCGGACGAGGCGGATTACATGGTAGCAAGACCCACCAAATATCTCTGGCTATGACGCGAGATCCCCTTGATCGCGTGCACGATAACGCGCCATGCTACGCGCCAAAGTGGCGGACCCAGAAATAGTAAGAAGAAAATTGAACCGCGCCTGTTCCACCCGGCCGCGACCCTCCTCCCTTCTTCCCGTTCCCTCTTCTTGGGAAGAAGTGAAGATAGAGAGAGAAGATAAAGAGAGGGGGTGGATACATCGAACAAGCCGCCGCATTCGCAAGAATTCGCAAGAAAGGAGTTGGAGCTATTTCTTTATCTCATTCTGCCGCTAGCCTGGGAACCGAACCCACATACAGTAGGTGTCGTTCTAGACCCTTCCAAATAAAGCACACGAGGCAGGAAGAGAACCTCGACAGAGGCCGGGAAAGTATCAACCGGGTTCTGGGATGACGGCACAGTAGTGATCGACTGTTAAGCCTCGTCATGCTGTGTTATTAGGCTATGCGGCCCCCTATTCCTCCTCCGACTCCCGGCCGGACTTGCCCCTAGCCCCTAGCCCCAATTTTCACCGGATGCAACCTAGTTCCCGACATGACCAGGAGCGGGCAGCTAGGGAGCAAGCCGCCGTTCGGATACCTGTACGGAGTAAAAAACACCAGGGTCCCTCCGTGTCTGCGGCTGATGAGGCTTCGGTCGCTTGGGCATCTGAAACAACCTCTGCCTGCCCAAGAAGCGGGCAGCCGACACTAGTAGCCCCTGTAGCCGTCTAACTAGATAACCCTATCTCTTCGCATCTAATCACTCGCCCAAACATCGTCACTTCCGTCGCGCCGGGCTGGCCACCTGACTCACGGTGCTCCCAGGGAGTCCCACAGGTTAGGCGTCCATTGGTAGGAAACCCTGGACGACAGTGCCGCTACATACCCCACGGCTGGCCGATGATAAGACCTTCTCCCTCGGGGGCAGCTGGGTCCTTCGCGACGCTGTACAACTCGGTATCACAAGTTGTAACCGCGTGGAACACAGCCCGGAAGACCTCAACAGATTCGAAGAGGTCCTTAGTAAAATTAGGCGCGCCAAGCTGTATTGAAAAGCGTCTAGGTTTGGTTCGTAGGATACCGAAACAGCAAGCCGGGGCTCTCTAGTGCCTCTAGAATCAGGGTGACGGCTGCTCTGCCATACAGGATTGACGATTCCGTGCTTCCCGTCCGTTCAACGAAACGCGCTAGCCCTCGACGATCTCAGAACGGCCGTCACAAAATCCTCCGAGCTTGCCCTAGATGCACGGATGGAAGCCGGGGGCCACTAGGCTGCCGCTAAGTATGTACGTTGTACATGACCTCTTGAACCTTGTTGTATTTCAGGAAGCGCGAGAAGTTCCGGCTAAGGGGAATGGGCGTGCTAGTATAGCTGATATCATGTTCGAGGTACTGTCTCCACAGACCTGAGGAAGCCAAGTTCGTCGGTTTGGTCACAAGACGAGGGTGTGCCATCTGTCCGTGTAGACTGAGATGGCTAGTCGACAAGGGGATGGATTTTTACCTATTTCCCTTCTCTCGTCTCTTAGCGTTAAGCCGAGGGATCGTCACTGACTTGATAGGAACGGGGGAGACTGAGCGTTGCCGGACGTAACGATTCCCACGGTCGGCTTGAGAGAGAAAGAAAAATCTCTTTCTCATCCTGAGTTCCTGGCGGCCCCGTGTGTCATTAGAGTTTCTCGAACTGGGCCGAGTTGCACCGAACGGAGGGGGCCGAGAGAACGCCTATGTGTTAGGAGCCAGACAGGGCGCATTCACGCTCATGCCGACTTCTTCGTTTTCTCAGGAGCTTTGATATGCTTGGTTCCTAGTTTTCCCGTGGCTAGGAAGCCTTTATTTCCCATTTCGCTCCTCCACCCAATACCTAGCACACCTAGGATGATCTTGCCCTCATGCTGCTTCTCTTTAGAGGCCGTGGCTCGGCCTGGTTCCGTCTCTTCCACTACAAAGCATACCTGCTCCACCTCCCCTGGGTGCAGCACTGGCTTAGAGCTCCCGCTCGCCTCCCAGTTGCAGTCGCTATACACCAACCCGGGCTCCGTGTCCAGCCCCAGGCGTTCGAGCTGGATGGTGTCTTCGCTGCAGTTCTCTAGCTGCGCTTCAAGGACCCATCTTCGCACACCGGTTGATGCAGCCGGCAGGGGCCCCGGTTTCGTGCGCACAATGAGGGATGCCTTGCAGATGAACTGGTAAAGCTTGCGAAACGTGCGCGTCCGCCCGCTTATGTCTGTAGCCTCGTAGTAGCTGACCGTTACAGCCAGCACATGGTTCCCTTCTTCCTTGAGGTCAAAATTGACCACCTTCTGTAGCGTTTCGTCTGGCTCAAGATCTACTCCCTTGGTGGCTCCTAGGCCGCCCTGTTCGGGGTCGAGGTCGAGTTTCGTAACGGCCTGCGAAGTAGGCGTCTTCATCTCCGCCTCGATGCGAACATCGCGCACCGTTTTTTTAGATGCTTCCGCATCAGGTATGTCGTGGTTCGCGCAGAGAGTGCAGCTGAACGTTTCCCCCACATACGCAGACCCGAAGGAGGGGGGTAGGTTAAGAATCGGGCTCAAGATGAACGGCTCAGGGTTGGTGTCCTCTCCCGCGCCACTTTGCCGCCCGTAGGCGAGAGAGGCTGCGATTGGGGGCGGGCATGAAGAGTTCGAGGCCAGCGGAGGCTCGATTGGGTATTGTAGGACTAGAGATGGTCGCGAGAGCCTGTCGTTATCATTAGCACCGCTGGACCATCTCGAGGGTTAGCTCGGTTGGTTGCTCGCACCTGAGTACTTTCAGGGACACGGAATGTGGCTCTTTAACCGTATCATTTGATGAATACCTCTGATGACTCATCGCACGGGATATCAGACCTGCCCGGCTCTATCCTTTCCAAGGGTTTCTTGTCGTGGTGGTGTATGGCCGGAAGTTGGACGAGGCAGTAAGCTTAGCTGCGCCATGGTCGTCTCGACCGGCGCGGGGTGGGGCGGAAGCTCCTCGCAGGGTATTCTTATCGATAAAGATGGGGCCCAACAAGCAATTGTTGGCCCAAGGGGGCTAAACGTCTCTTTGCTTGCTCCCATTTAATATAGCCAAGACAAATAATACAATATCAGGTCTTACTTCAAGACGGGAGACGCTCCCAGTAGTGGAGCTGCCGAGTATCTCCTACGGGATGCGTGTTCATTTTAATGTCCATTTACACATGTACCTTGCATGACAGGCGAAGGTACCACAGTACGGCCAACTGCACACTTCTCAATGCTTCGTTTTGTTCCCAGATGGGACGAGATCTCTTACTACCTAACTACCACAATTACCTTGCTGGCTATCCGCGGAGTAAGGGATGGCCACGGCGCACGACCTTGGCATCTGCCAACTTACAAGTTGACGGTTGTTGCTGCATGTACGTTCTCGATTGGGCGAAGAGCCTAGGTATTAGATTGCTTCGACGTACGAGGAAATGAAGAGTAGGGGTCGTCCGAGAGAGAGAGAAGAGAAGGGGGAAGGCACAGAAACTTCCCACATCGTCCTTGCGTGTTTTGGTTCAACACGAACCTTGGGTTAGAGACCAGGAGGGGGTGGAACCTGGCCACAAGTGGTAAGTCGAGGGCTTCGACAGAGAGCACCAAGGATTGTGAGGAAAAAAACTCACGGCGTTGTATCCGGAAGATGACCCCGGCGGAGCGCCGGATGGAGGTGGCGGCGGGGGAGGCGCGGCACTAGGCGGGGGAGGCGGCGGAGGAGCTGCCTCATTTGGGGGCGGTGGGGGAGGAGATGCCGAGGAGCCAGGAGGAGCGGGGGCAGCTGCTTGTTGGCCGCCCTGCGAGGCCATCCATTGCTGATACATTTGAACGTAGGCATGGTAGCCACCGTAGGCCGCATAAGGATCATTTCCGCCGTAATACTGGGCATACTGTGCAGCGTAATCAGCAGCTCCCGAAGCATTACCACCAGGCGCTGGAGAGGCAGATGAGCCTCCGCTGTGATTAGCACCACCATTGTGGCCGTTGCCGCCTTGGTGGCTGTTCTGATGGTGGCTGTCTCTATTATAGCCATGATACGAGCCGTCTCGGGACCGATCACCATAGCCACGAGGAGGGCGGGCTTTGAACTCCTCATACGCCTCTCGAACGTTGCTGAGCAGGTCTTCGCAAAGTTCCTTGGCTTTCTCGACCATTCTCGGGTCCGGTCCGCTGGGAACCGTCAGCTTGTTTTCTAAAGGGGGGCAGGGGGGTAGGGGCTGGCCTACGCGACATGAAGAAACATATCCTCGTCACTCTCACGACCGGTTGCCACTTCAACATAGCCGGACCCACGGCCTTTGATTTGAACACGACAGCCCGTCTCCTGCTGGATGTGCTTCACATAGCTACCACCTTGGCCGACGACCTGTGCGCGCAGATTGAAGCCGGGAAGAGACTCCATGTTGATAGGAATCTTCTCTTCGGGCCATTTACGCTGTCTGTAGTCAGTCGCTGGCGAGTCTGGAGAGGAGAAGGGTGACTGAGGGCTTGGCGGATGCTTACGCGGCCTAGCTCATCTCGTTCCACCGGTTCCTGATCACGGCGACGGAAACGACGTTCGTCGACAAGCTGAGGTAGCTCCTGCTTCATTAGCTCCTCGACTCTGGCCACTGCCTTCTCGAGACCCTCCTTGGTCGTGCTGGTTATGTGCAGATACAAGGACGGGTTCTGCCATGCTTTGGTCAGCATCCGAGGACCAGCCACCGTCATAGAAATGTGCTCACAGAAGGGGTAGCCATGCTCTTGTCAGGATAGTAGCTCCCGCGAGTAGTCACGTCTTTTTATATAAAACCAAGTCAAAAGGTCAACCAAGAATTCCATGAAGTGAAAGTTGAGGCTCAAGGTGGGCATACCAGCGCCTGTTTCATCAATGATCTAAACAGTGGAGGTCAGCAGGTGCAGACGAGGGGGGCCCTGTACAAGCTGTCATGCTTCGTATGAGCACTCTTTCAGTACGGGCAGGCTTGAAAATATGAGCAGTGAGAAGAAACCGCACTCTTGGTGACAGAGAGCTTCTGGTGGTGATCAGTCGAGGCAACTAGAGGGGATAATTACCATCTTTTGCGTAGAACTCTTGGTCAGCAGGTAGCGATTCCGCAAGTCGTTTACTTCGATATCCTTGATGTAATCACCGTCTGAGATGTACATCTCCCCGTTGATCTTGGCCGCTGGTGCCGAGTCTTCATTGGTTGGGGTCGAGGCTGACTTGATGGGAGGCACGTCAACGTGTTGGATCCCTTTGCGCGCCTGGAGCTGTGCGTTGATCTTGGCGGCGGCGGCAGCTACAGAGACATCGTTAGAGTAAAAAAATTGGGAAGCACGCCTGGAAGAAGACAAGGCATACCGGCGGCGGCAGCAGGGTCGACCGGGGGAGACTTGAGGTCCGGGGTTGAGCTGTCGCGACCCCCGCTGAGGGGGCTTCGATCGCGGACTGAGCTCGGCTTGTGCGCGGGAGGAGAGCGAGAGCGGCGGTCGAAGCGCGAAGCTCTCTTTGGCTCAGGCTCCTTCTGGTCAAAACGGGACCGCTTTGCGCTGCGTCGCTCCGAGTCGTCCATCTTGAAATGCAGATAAGAGCGAGGGTATGTGTTCGCGTAGAGGCAGCTTGGTCGGTAGCGTTGACGGCCTGCGTGGCGTGAAAAAGAGGGCCGGCGGAGTGGGGAAAATAGGACGCAGGTAAAATGTAATGGGAAGCGATGGTGTCCAAAGGGATCGACGACTCGCTGCTTCGATGGTGACAGCGTGAGGTTGCGACCGATGGAATCTAGATGGAAGCCCTGGCCCTTCCTCACCTTGACGAGGCAGCAAAATGGCAAAAACGTTTCGCCTAGCCTCCGCCCCACATCCGGACCCCACCCAATGAATTAGCTGCATCCAGGTGGTCTGTGTGCTCAAGGGCCAAAAGCTACCTAGGCCTAGTTGCATCAATTTTCTGAGCTCCAGAAATCGGAGACCAGGGGTCGTGCGGTGAGCCGGTTCTTGCGAGTGTGCAAGCAAACTTTCTTTATCTCGGCATTGTCGGTGACTCAGAACACGACTAGGCCGCCCATCCTCGGAGCTGGATTTCACTGGTCTCTTGTCGGCTTCGCAGGCACTGCATTCAGGTCAAGGTGCGAGACCGTCTCGCAATTGATCAGAATCATGGTTGCTCGAAGCCTCTTGACGCCGTCGCTCTGGCGGCAACTTCCCGCCAAGACCAAGGCGGTCTCTGCTATCAGTGCTCGCTACTCCTCCAACAGCAGCTCTACCTCGGCTATTGCATACAAGGCCATCCGACGCCGTCAAGCTCCTCTGCCTGTCAGCGATACACCGCCGGCATGGTCCGCCCAGGCCGCCGTGTCCAACATCCTCTACGAGACGCCGTCCCCCTCCCGGGCCCCGCCCAAGCGACATGTCCTGAACTGCCTTGTCCAGAACGAGCCCGGTGTGCTCTCGCGCGTCTCAGGTATCCTCGCCGCCCGTGGCTTCAACATTGACTCCCTTGTCGTGTGCAACACTGAGGTGGAGGATCTCTCGCGCATGTCGATTGTCGTCACTGGCCAAGATGGTGTCGTTGAGCAGGCTCGCAGGCAGCTAGAGGACCTGGTGCCTGTCTGGGCTGTGCTAGACTACACCAATGCTGCGTTGGTTCAGCGGGAGCTGCTCCTGGCCAAGGTCAACATTCTAGGACCCGAGTACTTTGAGGAACTCCTTGCCCACCATCGCGAGATCACGACAGCAGAACCCGAGACCGAGGCCCATGAGGCCGAGCTCACCTTGGACGAGGTGGCCGAGGACTTCCACCCTAGTAAGCTGGTGGCCAGCGAGGCATTGAGGCACAAGCATGAGCATCTGAAGAACATCACCTATTTCACGCATCAGTTCGGCGGGAAAGTCTTGGACATCAGCACGAACAGCTGCATTGTTGAAGTGTAGGTTGATCGGCATACCCCATACTCAAGCTCGCCCTACTGACATCTAATCCTTTCCTCGTCCAGATCCGCGAAGCCGACTAGGATCGACTCGTTTCTTAAGCTCATCGCCCCTTTTGGCATTCTAGAGTCCGCTCGGACTGGTCTGATGGCGTTGCCCAGATCCCCCTTGTACGGTCCTAACGAGGATGCGCACGTCAAAGATGCGGACGAGATTGTGGATGCGAGCCAGCTGCCCCCTGGTTAAGGAGTAAGGATGGGCCACAATGTGCATTGACTATCTATCACTACCTCCCTAGGTATATTCCAAGTGTGCAAACACGCTTCAAATTGCCAAATCGATTTTTACCTGTCACTCAGATCCTAGTGCTCGAGGGGTCGTCCCTTCCTCTTCCTGTGACCTTTAGTCGTGCCTCCTCTGTTTGTAGGTTATAGGGCCTGGCCTGCAATCTCACCTATCACAGGTCTTTATTTACACTATCTGGCCCTTGTTAACCACAAATGCCTCGAGCGCCGCTATGAAGGGTAGGTGAGTCAGCGGCGACGGGCAAGGCAGAGGGATTAGCGGGTAAGTACCTGCGGCAGCCCACAGGCGGTTCTCGGCTTCGGGGAAGACGAGAGACCTGTCACTGTAGAACACTTCATCGGCAACCTCTTCGGGGTGGCGGGGGAGGCAATGCATAAACTTCCAACCAGGGTTGGCACCGCCGCGCGCGGCGAGCTCGTTGGTGATTTGATAGCCTGCAAAGGCCTTTAAGCGCTTCTGCGACTCTTCTTCCTGGCCCATAGAAACCCAGGTATCCGTCACCAAGATGTCGGCCCTCTTGATAGCCTCCTCGGGCACCGTGGTCTCGGTCAGGCGTCCTGGACCCCCGGCGCCGTTGATGAGCTGCCGCATTGCGTCAGGGATTCCGTAGCCATTAGGCGAAGCGACGGCAATGTCGACCCCCATCTTGACTGAGGCGATGGCCAGGTCGAAGAGCACATTGTTGGAATCCCCTATCCAGGCGATCTTGAGGCCTTCCAACCCAAGGGTCGATCCTGTGGGCTTGCGTTCGGTAAAGGTCTCATGGATGGTCTGGTAGTCTGCAATAATTTGTAGGGGGTGAAAATCATTGGAGAGGGCGTTGATGACCGGCACAGACGAATGCTTAGCCAAATCAGCGACGTCTGAGTGTGGCCCGACGCGGGCTACCATGCATTGTGCCATGGACGAGATGACGACAGACGTGTCGTAGAGAGACTCATTCACCTGGCCGGGAGGGTCAGTCGAGTTAATCCAGCGATGAAGAAGGAAGTCTCTGCTGCATTCTTACACCTAGCTGGATGTCGTCTTTACCGAGGAACATGGGGTGCCCGCCCATCAGGGTGATGGCCGCCTCTGTCGATACTCGAGTCCTGGTACTACGCTTGCTGAACATCATGGCTACTGTCTTGCCTGTCAACTGGCCATGCAGACTCCTCGGGACGGCTCCGTTGAGAAAGTCAGCCTTGACAGCCTTCTTGTGAGCCGAGGCATTGAGGACCAATTTTGTGAACTCAGCTGGTGCGAGATCGCTGATGGTCATCAGATGGCGCGGCGCCCGTGGCGAGCTCGACAAAGGCCTCCTTTGCGAGGCCTTAGCGGCGGCACTCTGGGCGGTGCGGAATGCTGCTCGACGCATATTTTGCATGGGATAGATAGTTGGCGGTCGTCACAGGACGCCAAGATGGAGACAAGATGCTGCTTCCTCCACTGAGCTGGTTGACTGGTGGTCGTTGAGTGAGTCAACGAATCCGAGGTGAACTGAGTGCGGTATCGCTCTATTTTGCTGCCCATCTATCTAAAGCCTCCGAAAAAAACAGCTGTGTCATTTGCACAATAGAGTCTGTACCCCTGCACGCTAGCGATTGACCGCTGCTACAGGCCATGCGTCTCGGCAGGAATGTGCCTGCATGGTCCCCCTCTTGCCCCCAGACCTCCTAGCCAATCCCCAGCCGCCAGTTGACCCTCACTACTCCAGCCTACCATTACAGGAGGTCCTCAAGGTAATGCCCCTCCCCGCTCCTCGCCCCCCCGCTAATCGCGCAAGGCATAACTTCAAGTGACCCGAAGCTTGAACGTGCTGGCTCGACCCAGTTTTCGTGCTCGTCATCCAACTTCATCACAAATTCCACACTTTTTGTCCTCTCGTTCACCAAATCTAGGTCTCCCTATCTGCATCGTAATCATAGATCTACCGCGCTCGGCCGCTGGGATCTAGACTGCGTGCTCCTTGTCTGCTGCCCCGCAACCGGCCGAGGTCGATCGTTTCATTCCCCCCGACCATGTCCTAGGACAGGGATTAGCTGCGTCATCCCTTCGCATTTACCTGCCGTCGCCCATCTTCCCTCTAGTCTACGCTCTCTCCTCATCAAAACATATTCTAGCAACCACAACGCCCGACATGTCTGATTCGGAAGAGAGGGCGCCATTGCTCTGGGGGAACAGCATGGCCAAGCAGCCTGCACACCAGGTCGAGCCTTCCTCCGAGTCCACTCCCCTCCTCACAGGCGGGGCGTCGACGCCTCGATATGACGGGGAGCAAGATCATTCTGACGGTGACGAAGCCGCCATAAGATCGCAGCTGGCCGAATCCATATCGTCTCGATCGTTGAACGGGAAGAAGACGAGGCGATGGCCGTCTATTATCGCGATGGCCCTCTTGGCCCTAATCTCCGTCGCCATAATTGTGCTATCCTTTTTCGTCCCCGCGGCCGTCGAGGAGTATGCAAAGCAGGCTGCCGTGCTTGAGCCTACGAACCTGTCGCTCGAGTCTATTACTTCTGGCGGTGTCCGCGCTCGCATCCAGGCCAACTTCCGCTTAGACGGCCAACGAGTCGAAAACGAACATGTGAGAAGGGTGGGAAGAGCTGTGACTTGGCTTGTTGGGGGACTGGGAACCGAAGAGACGGTCGCCCGGGTCTACCTTCCGGCATACGACAATGTCATGATTGGAGCCGCCACCCTGCCGCCGCTAGCTATTAACCTTGCAGACGGACGCATCACCTCGTTGGATTTTGTGGCGGACCTTGCGCCCGGCGATGCGGATGGCATCCGGGCCATCGCAAACGAATGGCTGGAGGGCAGGCTGGACGTGCTGAAAGTCCAGGCCAAGGCCGACATCCAGCTGAAGACGGGCATCATTCCGCTCGGGACACATGCCATCTCCGAGTCCCTCACATTTGAAGGTCAATCCCTCTATCGTTCGTTCGCGACCCTATATCTTGGAGAGAAAACTCTCGTCTGATACGTTCTTTAATGAGACATTTCCCGCGCGTTATTCCTCTCATCATTGCCGTCCTTCCTTGCGACGAATCTAGACTGATGTCGTATGCAGCCAAGAGACTACCAGCAGTGCCGCAGTATAACATCACGAAGCTCAAGTTCCATGACACCCCTGTCCCGGGGGAGGACAACAAGGCGGTGGGAGCCGAGGTATCCATATCTGCCTTCAACGAGTATCCCGTGTCGGTAGACATCCCAGTGCTGGGCTTCGAGATCTTAGTTCCAGGCTGTGTCGCCAAGGATCCCTATATCGTGGTCGCCGAGGCCAAGACGAGCCCACTTGCTGTCCGTCCACACCAAAAGGTCGAGGCCGAGGTGCACGGGCTGATCAGGGACATTCCCGAATCCCTCACCCGCGTCTGCCCGAATTCCAATTCATCGCCCTTGGACATATTTCTGAAAGACTACATGGTTGGTAAGGAAGCGACCTTGTTTGTTCGGGGCCAGTCTAGCCCGGACTCGAGCACACCACGCTGGCTCGCCGACATACTGTCTAGCGTCATAGTTCCTGTCCCCTTCCCGGGAAGGACGTTTGACAACCTCATCAAGAACTTGTCCATGACCGATGTTCACCTTACCATGCCGGACCCGTCGGCCGAGCCCGGCGACCCCGGTGCTGACCCGAAAGTCTCTGGAACCATTCTTGTCATCGCTGCCCTACCGCCTGGTTTAAATTTTGACCTCAATGTCACCAAGGTTAAGGCCAATGCGGATGTCTTCCACGGCTCGAAGAAGCTGGGCACGCTGAATTTGCGCGAGTGGCAGGATGCAAATTCCACGAGAACCGACGCGGCGGAGGATGGGCCCGCCATGCTCCAGATCCAGTCTCGCATCAATGACGTCCCACTGAACATTACCGACGGGGACGTTCTGACCGAGGTCATCCAGAAACTGTTGTTGGGAAGCAAGGTGGTGCTGAAGATCACAGCCCTTGTTCATGTCAAAGTCGAGACCGTATTGGGCGAACTTGTCCTCAAGGACGTGCCCGCTTCGGGAAGCATCCCGGTAAAACGTCCGTTCTCATTTTGACCACATTGTTAGTCGCCGCAGGACCGGCTTACCCTCGGTGCCGTCCAACGAAGTCTTCGTGAACCATGTCATCGCTGACTTGTGCCTAGCCCTTCCCAACGGCTCGATCGCAGACCTGAATCCCCGCGTTACCAACCTCGAGATATTCGATACGGCCCCTTCCTACCTCAAGCTGCGGGGGGTGGTGAACATCACGAACCCAACTCCGTACACCGCCACCGTTCCTTTCTTCACAATCCATGTGATGTGCAACGGCTCGGTTATTGGAGAAGCCACAGCTCGTAACCTAAATGTAACAAAAGGAAACAATACCAACATCCAAGTCTTGGCTACGTGGAGCCCTCTGATGGGTGGTGAAGAAGGAGCTCATTGTGGACGCAACCTCTTGTCCGGGTACGTATCGGGTTTCAACACGAGCCTCGCAGTGCGTGCCCACCGTGACAGCATCCCCGGTCAGCCCGTAATAGGAGAGGCACTCTCGCGCTTAAACATAACATTGGCTGCGCCACGGCTTAGGCTGCCGGGTAGCGACGAAGAAAAGTTCCATTTCATTCGAGATGCCACCTTCCACATCTTCTCATCTACTGCTACCTTTACGCTCGTGTCGCCCCTACAGCACAACACAATCTTCATCGACCATGTAAACGCTACGGCATACTATAATCACACAGAGCCTGTTGGCAGGATTGAGTATGACTCGGCGATAGCCGCGCCGCCGGGGGAGTCTCAGACGCCCAAGATGCCGGTGGACTGGTCATTGGACTCGGTCGGGTACGACAAGCTAAGGAGCGCTCTAGGTGGTCGTCTGAAGCTGGATGCGAAGGCTGTGGTAGGGGTTAGGTTAGGGGCATGGACTGAGACTATCTGGTACATTGGTGAAGGCATTGGGGCTGGGGTGAGGGTATAAATCGACTTTCCCGCCGATGCCACACCCGCCGGTCACACCGTCGTTTCAGAAATCGAATGTATATATATCTATATATCTATTATCGCTAGGGAGTAGACATTACATATTCTAATCTGGCAAGGCAGCAAAGGACATATGTTAGAGTAATCTTAGGTGTTATGGTTTTTTTATATAGCCCTTATCGGATGCCTGCAAGCGCGCATCTTGGCTATATTGGCAGCCTCCGTTTGATACTAACCGGCGAGGTCATCGACTGCATGACAATTATTGGTTCTGGGCACTTGCAGCTTCGAACGAACGCCTGGCAAGCTTGGAAGACTTCTTGGCCCCTTTCATGCTCTTCCGCGGCCGCTGCTTCAGCACCTGCGACTTGGGTTTGTTGAGCAACCAACCATTCATCGGCTTCCGTGACCCAACAAAGCGTCCCTCTGGACTGAACACGTCTACAAGCGGCCAGTTCGGCTCGCTAGGGTCCGCATCTTGCGAGCCCTTGGGCTCCCACAGCGCCTGTGATAGGTCGAGCGTCTCGAGAAGCTCAGAATCCTGATCTTTGTGGCTAGCTTTCGGCGCAAACAGGTCCTTAGTCCGCACCTGTGCAGTGATCTCAACCCAACCACACCCTTCAATAAGGAGGTCAAGAGAGAGAACACGGTAGGGTAATCGGTTGACGCGGATGCTAACTGCGTCTCGTCGGGTGATGGGACCAGCCCGCTCCTGGGTCACGTCGTGCTGGAGAGCAAAAGTGCCTGCATGCTTGACTTTGGCCCCGGTCCCAGGGAGTGAGATATTTATCACATTTGGGCCCTCCTCTGCTTGCTCCTGAATAGCGACGGCTTTGGCAGTAGCGGTAGTGTGATGCTCAATAGGAGTGAAGTTATAGGCGAGGAATATGAGATCAGGAGTCCTTGGTGTGATGCGGATGAAGCCGCCGAGGAGCAATGACTGTCCGGGCTTGAGCACCTGCTGCTCCGGGAGGACGCGGGACTTCATGACGAGGCATTTTCGATATTCCTTTTGAACATGAAGTTCTAAGTCGCCTCTAGAGAGCCCAGGAAGGTCGATCAGCTCCCCCTTTCCGTTGCCAAACGGGATGCGGATGGGGGATGCCGTCGTGCCCGGCAGAGAAGACACCAAGGGCATCTCCGGGTAGTTCATTTCCTTTTGCGGTGGAGGAAGGAGAGTGAACTCATCTAGGGGTTCGAGACTCGCAGGAGCCTCCCCGTCTTGATCGGCAATCGCATTTGCCAAGAGAGAGTTGGGTGCTTGGTCGGGATGGGTATCCAACTTCGCCGCCTCAGGAGCTACTTGCACAGTTATGTGGTGTTTCGAAGGCAGCGATCCCATGCGGCCCTTTGGGAAAACTGCTTCAAAGAGCTGGCTCTTGCCCACATTGACCTTGCCGACCAGCCAAGCGGCGCCACCACGGTCCCATATGTCTTCCTTCAGCTCCTTAATCCACCAGCTCCTCCTTGCGCTCACACAACGTACATTTCCCAGTCGGATGTCCCTCCCAGCTCTACCTAGAGCGTCTCTGAGGACCTCCTTGAGGTAGGGCATAAGCGCATCGACTTGCTGCTTGAGCGGTGCGAGGAGGTCGGAGCGTGTGATGATGAAGCTCATTTCTATCTTGCGCCCTTGGTAGAACTTGCCGTCCCTTGACCGCCGATTCTTTGTACGAAGGGGCATTATGTTGAGGAGCTGATTTATCCGCGGAAGGAGGGACATGGGAAAATCAGCGGCATCGAGGATATGGTAGACATGGTTGTATTTGAAGGGTGTTTCCTCGATCGTATCTCGCAGTCCCTCGATGGTCGGGTGGGCAATAGATTTCCCGGAGTGATGGTGGACTAAGTGGTGGCATCGATCGCATAGCGGTGGCTTGTCGGTCTTCTTGAGCCGCCCACGGGCGGCCTGGCGACTCGGTTTGCCCGTTAGGGAGTCCAAGTCCACACCCATACTTTGCAGCTGTTGGGGGTCGTGCGTTCCGAGTATGTCCTCAGCTGTCCGGCCGGCCTTGCGCAGGGGTTTGATCTCTTCCTTGAGACCCAGGTACTCCTGTACCGCTTTCCGTCCAGTGTCGAAATACCCTGCTACGTCTGGGTTCGACGTCTGTGAAAGGGCGCCACATCCGTAACATTGTGTAGGTAGCGATTTCAGGAGGGTCGAGCTACTATCCTCAGATCGTAATGAGCTCAGCGGTAACGCGGCGTTTGTATGCAGTGCTCTTCTTTTCTTGGACGGAAAGAGCTTCGTGCAAGGAGAGTTGACGGCTATGCGCCGGTTTGCAACAGAGAACGGCCTTTGCGCAACAGCCGGGCAAAGAAAGACGGGGAAGTCGGAGACCAAGGCGCATCGCTCAAGGCTGAGCGCCCTGCCTAGCCATCGCGGGCAGAGTGAGAGGCTGGACTGCATGGGCTATGAAACTAGGCTCGTCGTAGGTTCTAGAAACGTCGTGATCTGTTCCTATGGCATCTACCAAGCCCTGTGTCGAGAATACTGAAGGGGGGACAGAATTTTTGGAGGCTGTTGCATGGGCTCTTCGCGGCAGGCAATTATCCTGGCAGGTTAGGTGGGACTAGCGCCGTCCTGCTGCCTAAGGTAAGCCTTCAAGGTACAGTACCTACAGAGTACCTCGGTACCTACTACCTTTGTTACAGTAGTATGTCCTCCGCAAAGCCTAGCGGCTGAAAATTTACCGAGCTGTCCGCGACAATCTGCAATCGCGAAAAAAAAGCTGCTGCCGCTCGATTCCCAGCAACCAGTCGCCTCCGCCAACACTACATTGAACCCTTGAACCTTAAACAGGATCAAGATGGTAGGCGCTATACGTCGAATGAACAAGGCCACTGAAGTAAGTCTGGTCTAGCAAATCCCTCCCTCCTGAAGGACACCTTGGAAGCTGACCTGCTAACTCGCGACTTAGAGGGTAAGGAGACCACCCCGAAGCGAATCGCCGCTAGAAGCAAACGCGCTCGCCATTCCCACGACTCGTTCTGACCAAAGATACAGCTTCTCAGCGTCAGGGTTGGTCCGGGAGCAGCGATTCTTCCGTCGGACGTTTCCCGGATACACATGGAATTCAATCACAGCCTCAACGATGGGCACATGGGACCGAGGTGCGCCCTCCAAGGCACCACTGACCCGGCGTTCTGGAAACTCACACGATATTTGTAGGAAATTCTGGAGAGAGAACCTCCCGCGCTTGAAGTTTTGGAACCCTTCGATCCCGATGATTGTCAACCGAAGACGAGGCACGCCAGGACCGGCTACCATGACACTATACTTCCGCAAGGAAGGGGGCGCCGCGACGGTGGCCACACCCACACAGCAAACCCCCTCGAGTTTCGAAGGTGCCTCACCGGCGCCGGCGCCGGTAGAGGGCGAGCGCACCGTCACCATCGACATGAAGCAGATGCACTCCGGCGTGATATTGAAGGAGTTTCTCGAAAAGACCGGCGCAGTGCCCGTTGCCCCAACCCCACAAGACGAAGCTGAGGTGCGGCAGATGGAAGACTTGAAGCAAAGAAGCCCGGTGGATCGTGCAAGGGTCAAGAAGACGCTGGATCAGCAGAGAGCTGAGCTGGCTTTCATGAAGGCGGCCACCAAATCATAGTGAGAGGGAA
This sequence comes from Thozetella sp. PMI_491, assembly GCA_021432635.1. Taxonomy (NCBI): domain Eukaryota; kingdom Fungi; phylum Ascomycota; class Sordariomycetes; order Chaetosphaeriales; family Chaetosphaeriaceae; genus Thozetella; species Thozetella sp. PMI_491. Next base: position 91,676 of record MU270049.1, read on the forward strand.
ATGAACACTGGTTGTATCGCCGCCCAGGTGCCACTGCACCTCATCCCTTGTATATTAATTGTAGCATATGACTCTATGCAGTCCCTACAATCTGGCTCAGGACATGTTGGAAGTGATATGTGTTTTTTCAGCCACTTGGCCAGCTTAGAGATGGTTGCGCTCGCCTAATTGTGCAAACTAAAAGCCCTGTCTTCGATTTCCGATGCCAAAGTCGACTGTCCAACGCACGCCAAGTGCTGCCGCCAGGCAGATTCGGCCCCTGGTACCATGGCACTGGGGATACTGGTAACAGAAGCCATTCGCGAAATTGTCCCCTAATAGGCTAGAGGCCGGTGGATGGGGTCCTGGGTGGCGCGACCGGGTTGGCTGGGTTGTATGTTGTATAGGCTTGGTCTAGCAATGCTATCGGCCTGCAGTCGTGCTAGGTTGAATAAAGGAAACGGCTGGCCTGTTTCATGCTGCAGGGTTGGCTTTTCATCCCATCATAACCTCCCAATAAGGAAATGTGGTGCAGCCCGAGGTATAACATGTGCCCCCAAGGAGAGCATCTGCGCCCTTAGGTGCCGAGTCGGCGCAGGCAAGTCTGTCACATGCGACGTACCTGGTCCAACTACTACGCGTCCTATACGGCACCTATATTAGTGTTGACCTCGCAGCGACCAAAGATTCCTTCAATAATAGCTATTTAACACGCCGCCTTTCCTTGCCACATCCCTTTTTTCAGGCATCTCTCCGAAGCTCTAAACCCCCTGGCCATTCCCATCAGCACCATGAACTCCGTTGTACAGTACATCTTGAACCAGTCTAAGCTGGAGGTGACGCTCATCAGGATCACCAATGCCACAGCCGAGTATGGCCTTGAGACCTGATACAAATCCAAACCGAACACTGACCTCCGGCGGCAGCGGGTATAAAATGACCATCAATAGTCGTGTAACGGGGACCGGCCCGGTCGGGGCCACGATGAAGCCCATGGTGGTGGATATGTGCTTTCAAGGGGCGTGTTTCGGCAAGCTCGAGCTCCCGGAGGTGCAAACAAGCGCTAGCGGCGCTGATATCAACATTTACGACCAAGACATCAAGGTGACTGACATGGTTGCTTTTAGAGCCTTCGTCAAGTCTCTCATGAACGACGAAGACCTCGTGCTCACCCTTGATAATGGGGCATGTTCTATCAGAACGTTCGGCCTGACGGCAAACTGCACGTACAAGAAGGAGGTCTTCTTGAAGGGGATGAACGGGCCTAAGACGGAACTTCAAGCTACCGACGCTACTACCAACACAGTTATCATCCACAATCCCAGCCCACTAGAGATCGAGCACGGCGTAAGCATGTTCGAGATCCACGACAGCGCCGGTGCTGTCCTCGCCGAGTTGAAGGGTCAGATGGAAATCAAGCGGGGTGACTTCGTGCTCACGATGCACATCACAAGGCAGGGCGGAAAACCCGGTGACATTAAGGCCACACTTGTGGGAATGGGAACTGAGAACCCCGCATGGACAAACGACACCCTCAAGTATATCAAGACACCGCTGCAGCTGACCGAGTCCTTCTGCTCGCTGTATTGATGGACAGCCCCGTCTTAAGGGGACCCAATGAGAGAGCCCATTCAAGGTTGGGTATAAAGCTCGGGTGCCAGCGTACGACTGTTGCAGCTCCCTGATGCCGAGATACGCCCCGGGTCACATAGGCGGAAAGAGGCAGACACCCGACACTGCAAGATGCCAAACCTCAAAAGAGAGACAGAGGGTCCAAAGGGTGGCTGGTTGTGGGAGACAATTTATGATGCAAGGTAGCAGGGCGGCCGCAAACTGTAGCAATCAACCTCAATAAGCATCACGGTAGTTCTTCTACATGGAGAAACAGTGCTGGCTCATCTTCATCCGACACTGAGATGCAAACTTGGAATTGCTGTCGGCGACTGTTGATGGAAAGCTAGACTGTCGAGATGGTGTCGCCAAGTACAGCATCAATCTCATAGATACAGGTAGGTGGGTAGGCATGCGCCCTTTCCATACCTCTGTCAGCAGCTGGCGCACCTTGCTAGAAGGGAGGGAAAGGGGGTTGGATTCAGGGGCGCTCTACGGGTCGCAATCCTCGCCCCAATCCCTAGAGACCCGGAGGCATGGAGCATTTTTACGTCAAGGCACCCCCGGGCTGCTACTGCTGTACCCTGCTTGGCTCGTGGTACGTATGTACAGTACTTACAGTAACATGGTGCTTAAGAGTACCAACCGGTAAATACAATACCTGAGGGTGAGAGGACAAAGGGCGCCGTGGAGAACCGTAGCACGAGCCTAGCCGCTTGTACGTAGCAAGAATCTCGCTCTTGCCGTCAAAGCTGGGCCCTCATTGATTTGGTACCGTGTCTGGCTTGCTTCGGCGGGGGCTCGTATTCTAAGGTATTCAAGGTGGATCCCTCGCTTTTGAGTCGCTGCGATGGGCTGACGGGTTGACAGGGAGGGCAAGCGCGACGGCGCGTTTTTATAGCACTCGCTAGACCCGGGGGTATGTACATCAACCATGAGCATTAGGGGCAGGCATGGGGGGATGGGGGCTGCAGCAATGAAGGAAAAGAGGCCACGAATTGCATTGATACACCATCCCCTTTTTTCTTTTCAGCTCTCCCAACAGCTCATCCTCCCGCCCAGAGCTGGTCGTCCTTCTCGCTCCCCTCCCCCTCTTCTTGCCTCTATGTTCTCATTCCCTTGGGAATTGGGACATTGATGCTTGGGCGGTGATCTGTCCATTTCGTCTACGAAGCTTCTTCCCTTGAGCGAAAGCTTCAAGCTCTTGGCAGCCACAGCTCCGAGACTTATCCCTTCGACACACTCCTTTACCCGCCGTTTTTTCTTCTTCCCCGTCTTTTTTCAACAACGTCTCCCGACATTCGTCGCAACCGTCATCGTCGCGGTACCAGCAGGAAACCTACGACTGTGCCCTCTTAGCCATTCAGGCGACACGTCTCTTTCCCACCCATGGCTACCGATAAGGTCGTGGCCGCCTCCGGCGCCGATCTTGGCGACGCTCGGAGACGCAATGTGCCTTCAGCCTCGCTGTCGCAGCCCCCTCCCCCTTCGTCCCGCGCGGAGGTTGATGACAAGAAGCTGGCGAAGAAGGTTCGCTCGATGCTCCAAGCTACCCCCCCTCCATCATCTCGTCTTGTCCAGTGGGTTCGCGCTGACTTTGGTATACTCCAGGAGCCTTCGCCCCTCGCGATCCTCGACGAGTGGGAATGGGTTATCGCCCCCCTTCTCTTCACCTTCCTTGCCTTCTTCACGCGCTTCTACAAGATTGGCATCTCCAACATTGTGACTTGGGATGAAGCTCAGTCAGTACCTCCCGAGTGCCCCGTCCAACCGCATGACTAACACCCGGCCGCGCAGCTTCGGAAAGTTTGGCAGCCACTATCTCCAACGGGAGTTCTACTTCGATGTGCATGCAAGTATACCTCCCGCGCGAGTCGCCGAATGCCTGGCTAACAGGACATGCTAGCCACCCGCTGGAAAGCTCTTGGTCGGTCTGAGCGGATATCTTGCCGGCTATAACGGGTCGTTCGAGTTCAAGTCAGGCGAAAAGTACCCAGAAGAGCTCAACTACACTTTCATGCGCCAGTTCAACGCCTTCTGGGGTGCCGCTTGTGTTCCGATGGCTTACTGGACCGCCAAGGAGCTGAATCTAAAGCGCCCTGCCGTCTGGCTTGTCACCCTCATGGTCCTATGCGAGAACTCGTACACCACCATCAGCCGCTTCATCCTCCTCGACTCCATGTTGCTCTTCGGTACCGTGGCCACCACGCTCTGCTGGGCCAAGTTCCACTCGCAGCGACGCAACAGCTTTGAGCCCGAGTGGTTCTTTTGGCTGTTCATGACTGGCCTCAGCATCGGGTTTGTGACAAGTGTCAAGCTGGTGGGGCTATTCGTGACCGCCCTCGTCGGACTGTATACTATTGAAGACCTTTGGACCAAGTTCGGCAACGTCAAGATGCCCGTGGTTGAGCTAGGCGCGCACGTCGCCGCCCGGGTCGTTGGCCTAATCATTCTCCCCTTCCTGGTCTACATGCTCTCCTTCGCCATCCATTTCGCTGTCCTCACCAACAGCGGGCCGGGCGATGCCCAGATGTCGTCTCTTTTCCAGGCCAACCTGCGAGGTACCGAGGTCGGCAGAGATAGCCCGCTGGAGGTGGCGCTGGGCTCGAGGGTAACCATTAAGAACATGGGTTACGGAGGCGGGCTGCTGCACAGTCACGTTCAAACCTATCCCGAGGGGTCGACCCAGCAGCAGGTCACCTGCTATCACCACAAAGATGCCAACAATGACTGGTTCTTTTATCCCAACCGCCGGGACGCTGACTACGATGCCGAGGCCGAACCTCGCTTCATTGGCGACAAAGATGTCATCCGCCTGATCCATGCACAGACCGGCCGTAATCTCCACTCTCACGAGATTTCCGCTCCCGTCACTAAGGCGGACCGGGAGGTCTCTAGTTACGGAAATCTGACCGTAGGTGACGACAAGGACCACTGGAAGATCGAGGTGGTCAGCGACGCCGCCTCGCGCGACCGGAGCCACATCCGCACACTCACGACGGGTTTCCGACTGAAGCACGAGGCTCTAGGATGCTACTTGCGCGCTGGAAATGTCAACCTCCCCCAATGGGGTTTCAAGCAGATCGAGGTTACCTGCACCAAGGACAATCATCCTCGTGATACTTACACACACTGGAACATTGAGGCCCACACTAACGAGAAGCGTAAGTCTCCCCACGGGAACTATCTTCGGTTTGCTGCTGACAGAATTCCGATAGTCCCTCCCGGAGACCCGGGCAAGTACAAATCCCCATTCCTAAAGGACTTTATCCACTTGGTATGCCTCCCCCTTCGGATGGACTGGAGCCACTGTCTTGCTGACGAAAGCCGCTAGAACGTCGCTATGATGACATCGAACAATGCCCTTGTCCCCGACCCCGACAAGCAGGACGACCTAGCCTCTCAGTGGTGGCAGTGGCCCATCCTCAATGTTGGCCTGAGGATGTGCGGCTGGGACGATAGCATTGTCAAGTACTTCCTCCTCGGCAACCCGTTCGTGTACTGGGGATCCACGGCTGGTCTCGGGGTATTCGCCTTGCTTGTGGCCTGGTACACCGTCCGATGGCAGCGAGGCTACAAGGAGCTCTCCCAGAGCGAACTGGACCAGATCCACTATGCCGGCCTTTATCCTGTCATCGGCTGGTTCCTCCACTACCTGCCTTTCGTCATCATGGCTCGTGTGACCTATGTCCACCACTACTACCCGGCGCTCTACTTCGCCATCCTCACCTTCGGTTTCCTGGCTGACTGGTTCCTCCGAAACCAGGCCAAGGCCCTTCAGTACGCCACCTATGGTGTTTTTTACACCCTCATTGGTGGACTCTACGTCTACTTCATGCCGATTTGCTGGGGTATGACTGGCCCGAACAAGCAGTACAGCTACATGAAGTGGTTCGAAGCATGGAGGATGTCGGACTAACGGGGGACCAATCCTCGGTCAGGTCTGAGTCTCTGGTGATGGCCGCGGGCGAGAGACAAACCGTGTGTTCTCGCGTTCTCGATGGCCAAATGAATCATCTCCCCTTTCTCTCACGCGTGTCTAAATACAATCAAGGGCTAGGTTCGGAGCAGCATCAAGGGAAAGGGGGGAGTTTATGGCTATTTTGGGCTGTGCTGGTGGGGGAACAACGGCGGCGTGATTCTCCCTTATAGTTAATCAGAATTTGAGATTCCTTTTGTCAACTAGAGGAAACTGGAGACCTTTGACGTCTGCAGGATGCGGGCCTTGACCGTCTCCTCGATCCAAACAAGAAGGCACCGAAATGTGTGGCACCAACCATTCTCTTGTGCATGCCACGATAACTGTACTAGACATGATGTTGAAACAAGCAGGTTTCCTTTGGCGAGGGTTTCCGCATCTAGTTTCAACACCACAACCTTGCCAGCTGGCCCTTGGTAACAATAATATCACATACTCTGATTCCCTTCTAGACCCGTGCCTCTAGCCATTTGACGCCTGAGTGCTAGGCCAACTCTTCCGTGAGAGCCATTCCCAGCCAGCCTGCTCCAGGATAGTATCGCAATGCATAGCTGCTGATGTGAAACATAAGCAGAGAAAGTAAGAGCAAACCACACAACGCCTCGCCGTGTGCCCTAGAGCCCATGAATTCATCCACTACCGACGCAGGTCCCCACGACTAGTGCCCTGGCCGCCGAACAGCTGCGCCGCCTGAATGCAGTATCCTCCCCCTCCGACCACCATGCGCTTCTCGCTGCCATAGCAGATGACAGCCGCGTCCACAATCCCGCTGAGGATGCCCTCCATGGCGCCAAGCACACCCCACCCAATGAAGCTCGCCACCAGACCAACTACGTAGGCATAGGCACTTCCTTGGATGATCGACCCTACGCCCCCTGGAGGTGTGATGGTCAGCTGCCGCGCTGTCATAACCCACCCGGCAAAGCCCAGGGCGATCGCCATGATAAAGCGAGTAGCATGTAGAATCAGTTTCGCGAGACGGTATGGAAGTAGCGGCGAGTATCTTCCTTGGGCTGAAGAGACGGCAGCTGGGGTGAGAGTAGTTGTCGGGGCCTTAGGTGAGAGGAAGTCCATTTGGCTGAGACCTCTGGCAGCTATCGCTAAGGGTTGCGAGTGGATGGCCGCATAGGTCAGGGTGAGGGGGTTAGTGAGCGCCGCGATCGGCGTCGGGACGAACGAGTAGACGAACATGGAGAGCATGTTCGCCATCCGGCGCGGCAGCACCAGTAGCGGGAGGCGAATGACCAGGGCCAGCATGGTTGACAGGCAAATACTACCGAAAATGGTGGTGAGGGAATGGTTTAACGCCGCCGACACAACTTCGCGGGACGAGGGGGCAGGAACTGCATTGCGGTGGAAGTACCACTGCGAGACCGTGGCGGCCGTGGTGCCGCGCTGCACACCGGAAAAGATCGAGATGGTCCAGAGATACATGAGCACGAAATATACTCCAAGCCACCAGGTTGACGCGCTGATGATGAAGCTCGCAAGCGCGCCCGCCGACGACCCACCCAGGAACACCCGAGTGAACATGGCCAGCCAGATCCACGTCCATATCACCACCCCGGCAAGGCAGGCCATACCAACCAAGACGAGGGCCGAGTTCGCAGCTAGGATGGTGCTTGCGAACTCGAGGATGTTAACTGCCGACCTGAGTGCATGCTGACCCTTGTAGACAAGATACACCCAGACGATTGCGGACACGGCGGGGACCACTGAGGCCCACCGCATAGCGACGTCCTGGAAGCCCGTCCCGCCTGTCCTGCCTTTGTAGCTCGAGATAAGGGGATAGAGAGAAAAGGAGACGAGTACGACGGGGACCGCCACCAGAATCACCATGACTAACGGCCGTACGAACGAGCGCAAAGCCGCCAACCAAATCAACGAGACGATGATGGCGACTAGCGTGTCGACCGCTAGGAGGTCGAAGGAAGCCCGCAACGTCGTGTATATCGTGTCGCCCCACGGCTTCTTCGAGCTTGGCGGGGTGGTGTGCAGGAACACTAGCACGAAGGTTGCGAAGAGGGACGCCATCGCGATCAAGTAGATCCATGCAAAGAACGGGTCGTGTCGAAAAATCTCACTATCCGGTTCGGTCACTGCCGGCGCCGCGTTTGCATTCGTGTCGACGGAGCTGGGAGGCGGCATTCCTAGCTCGGACTCGGTCGACGAGTACCGCCGGCCGGGTGGAGCGGAGAAGCGAGTCGGCTCAGCCGCAAGGGACCGAAACTTTTGGAAAGCCGGCGGTGAAGCGTCGACGGGTGTCTCCATGGTCAAATCCGCGGGAGGGTCGTCGTCTGCGATTGTTGACTCCAGTCCGACGTCAACCATCTTGCCCCTAGCATCTTCTTCTCCCGAGTCGTCCACCATCTTCAAGGCCGGCTGACCATCCCTTGTTCTCGTATAATAGCTCCTGTTGCCGTTCCAGCTGCTTCTTATGCCCCGTTTCCGCTGGCCAAAGTCTCCGCTCTCGTCGTCATGATCCAGCGAGGCGTGGCTGCCATCTGTCTCGTTCTCGGTGCTCTCCTCGAGGCGGTTAGCCGGGAAAACCCGCCGTGATCGCTGCAGCGCCGCCATGTCGGCTGCTTCACGCCCCCGCTCCTCCTCGTCCTCTTCTTCCTGCTCTAAAGCGGCCTGGAATAAAGGGGCATCTTGGGAGGCGTATCGCGATCCGAAGGCGGCAAAGTTGCCGAAGCGGGACCCGGCCGGGTTGTACGGGTTCCCCGCGCCCCTGTTCAAGGGAGCGCGGCCTCCAAGTCGAGAGCCTCGAGTCCATTCATGCTGCGTACGCGGGGGCCGGTCGTTGGGTTCTGGCTGGCCAAAAGAGATTCTGGACTGCGACTGAGCGAGAAACCTGGAGGCATCTAGGGGGAGTCGTTAGTCTTCGCATCGGCCGCGGCTAGACGCCGGCGAATGCGTCACCAAGGGACAAGGGACGAGGGCGACCACCCACATTCTGAGAACATCTTTCTCCGGCCCCAGCTCCGGGAACAAAAAGAAAAGAAAAAAACAACAGAGCGAGGTCGATACACCTTTCACGGCGAGCCGGTCAGTCGCGGGCTGCCTCGGAAGATGCAGTGGAGAAAGACGTAATGAGGGTGAATCCGTCGGAGAGGATGGGGGCGGGGTGTTGGGAGAAAGTCAGAGCCCGCTAAGGCCGGCAGATTCCTGGGTTGGTTGGTTAAGGTCGCAGAGGAGAAGGATTCTGCAAGTCGCAATTAAGACTTGCTCGTCTACGGCTGCGATGCGCATCGGCCGTGTCGCGCGATCCTCCGGGGAGAGAGGGGAGGGGGGAGGGAATGGGAATAGGAATGGGAAAACAAGCGTTAAGAGATAACGGAGCAGGTGATGGGTGGTTTTGGTGCTGGATGACAGATGCGGCGGCGGGTGACTAGGACGCTGGGCAATCTGCAGGCCAAAGCCAGGCACCGCCAGCCGAACGCAGGCAGGCTCCCGACGCCACGAGGCTCGCCACACGGTGCCCCAGTAAGCCCGAAAATACAAGCAGGGTCCTCCTGGATACATGCATAATCTGGGACGCAGTGGTCAGGCTCGCGTTCCTGCTTGGTTGCTCTCACCGTGTCTGCTTAGGGCTTTCGGAGTGTTTTCTTGTCTCTTCGGCTATTGCGAAAGCGACGAAACATGCCCCGATCTTGTCGTCGTGGAGTTGGCGGCGAGTCAGGAACCGATATGCTGGCCGCCAGCCGCCTTTGTCGCGCCTTCTCTTGCCTATCGATGTCGCCTGGCACGGGGCATCTGGTGCCGAAGCCTTCTTCTCCTCACCCCTCCCCCCGATTGCTGTAGTCCCCAGCCCCGCTAGATGCCAATCAATCCACGGCTCAGTGTTATCGGACCCAGGTTGCGTCATGATTCGACCCTGACACCCTGATTATTAGAGCCGCGCCAGCTCCGACTGCGATCTGCCTGCTGATCCACTGCCGCAAGCCCGTTCCAACTGCCCCGGTCACCTGCGAAACAGCTCGACCGCTTGACTTGATCCCACCCGCGTCCGGCCTGCCTCGGCCCCTTCCTGACCGATCTTCCTGCCCTGCGTAGAAACCACGCTGACCATCCAAGCTTTGGCTCAACACGCGATTCGATCCCCGATTCGGACTCGGATTGCAGCACAGGCGGTTGTCGTGCCGCTCCTTGCCGCTACCGTCGCCAACCAAAACGCCAGCCGCGCCGGCCAGGCTGCTCTGGAACTCTTTCTAGGAGCTATCGCGAACGCGGCTCCTGTCGCGGCAACACTAGCGGAGCTCTCCCGGGACTCTCCCAGCTCCATCCATGTCCTCTCCGCCATGGGATTACATCGCCAAGCTCGTTTGCATCGGTGATTCGGGATGCGGCAAGTCCTCCCTGACGATTCGCCTCTGCGAGGGCCGCTTCGTCGACCACCACTTCGTCACCATTGGCGTTGAGTTCGGCTCTAGGTAAGTCTGCGACCGATCTACGTCTCTCTCCCTCTACCCCAAGATTGCTAACGGCTCGGGCTTGGTCAGGATCGTGCCCGTGGGCCCACCGCACAACAAGAACAACCCCAGTGCTACCGCTGTGCCCACGTCAGACGCCGATGCCAACGCCGGCCAGCCGCCAAACGGGCTACCAGAACCTCCGACGGCGCCTAGCCAGCAGAAGCACATGAAGCTGAGCTTGTGGGATACAGCTGGGCAGGAGACCTACAAGTCGGTCACGCGGTCCTACTTCCGCGGCGCTTCAGGGGCGCTCCTCGTTTTCGACCTCTCGCGCAAGGAGACGTTTCAGCACGTGATGGACTGGCTCAACGACCTCCGGCAGATCGCCGAGCCCGACATCGTGGTGGTCCTAGTGGGAAACAAGGCGGACCTAGCCCAGGAGGCTGATAACAAGCGCCAGGTGACCAGGGAAGAGGCAACCGAGTGGGCTCGCAAGAACGGCGTGCTAGAGTACGTCGAGACGAGCGCCAAGAGCGGCGAAAACGTCGAGAACGCATTCATGAGGGTAGCCGAGAGGATATATCAGAACATCCAGGCCGGCAAGTACGACCTGAACGACCGGAGGTCGGGCGTCAAAGGCCCCAACGCAGGCGGCAACCGCCAAATTCGACTGACGAATCCGGCAAGCAAACCTACCGCTGGAGGATGCTGCTAGGGATGCCTCTGGGAATCACATGGGTAGCTAGACTGTATGGGGGGAGCGGAGGGCTGGGCCGTCGTCTCTGAATATTCCAAAGAGCCACGACCGGGCGGCAGCTAATGCTGTACATTAATGTCTGGACTGCAAAATACCACAAGCGTGCCGAAGATCGAGAATATACGGATACGCACGCGCCCGTCGCCGGCGAGATGCCCCGACGCATTTCACCATCTCGGTCCACGCCCCCCTCAACGTTCCCCTCTTCTCTCTCTTTCCCTGCTCCTCCCTTCCAAGCTAGAGCGAGCACTACTGCACACAATCGGCATGCTGCTATACAAGGCCCCACCAGGTACAGTAGGGATACTTGGGACCGCTTATCATGGTGCATAGGCGCTAGGTTTCCGTATCACTCCCGCTGGCTTGCTAAACGGTGTACAGCCTGGGCATTATGAATAAGCAAAGTCCTGCGTGGCGAAACCGAGGACGGAAAGGCGACTGAGGATAGCAATGAGAGGGAAAGGGGACGGAAAGGATGGCTGTGTAGCGTCGATTTCACAGCCGAGCTGGAAAAGCAGCTGCACGCAATGCAGCTGGCGATGAGATTGCAGCAAGCTGATGGGCACTGGGCGGGAAGGGATGGATGCAGGCGACCGGTATACGCGGCCCCCACTTCGTAAGAGACGTGCAGGTGCGGCAAGCAAGCGTACGGATTGTACGCAGACGCGTCGCACGGAGGCAATCCCCAGCCCAGCACAGCCACAGCAACCTCGGCCGCTCTTTTCAGCAGTTCAGCAGCATTCGCTGGACGGGTCGGGTCACGCGGCGGGGCTGGCCTATTTGCCAAGTCGCCCAGCCTAGCCTAGAACTAGCCTTGACTAGGTACCAAGAGAAGAGTCCAGCTACCTAGTCGTAGTGGACCCAGTTTTCGCCCGGCTCCCTCCCTTCGAGCTTCTTAGAATGGGCACCCGACTGGCACTGGTTTGGCTTCGGGATCATTCGTTGTCCCGGCCGTGCCCAGAGGTTCTTTTCCCGCCACTTGGCAAAGGACTCGGGCACTGCGAGTGTCCATGATGCCGGCTCGGTACTACAGTTGCCCCCCTTGCAGCGCAGCAGCATGAGGGAGGCTGAGTCTCTCTGCTCACGCTGCACAACGGCTGCAGCAATACGCCGGGAGGCACCTTGACGTAACCAGCTAGGTACCTAGCTGACCAGTGGTGCTGTTCGCTGCATCTCCCCAACATCCCCTTTCCTGCAGCTGGCGGGAATGCAGACCCGACATTCTCCCAGCGCCACAGGGTCGTGGTAACGGTGCTGATCGGCCGGCAGCGTGTAGCTATAATGGGAACGGGCTCAGCCCGCCTGGCCCGTTTGGCCTCTAGAAGCTTCACGACAGGCCCAGCGCGCGAGGGCCGGTGGCGGACCACCTCTCGCGCGTCCAGTGCTTTTTAAGACACTGGAGGCGTACGTAGCATGTATATAGACTGTCTGCCGCGCCGTTGGTAACCCACGCCCGGCGCTCTCGTTCCTTCTCTCTCGGCTGGTACCCGCTCAAGCCGCTCCCACCTTCAATAAGGTAGGTACCTACAGTACAGACTGTAATTCACTACATTACCTACCCAATAGCCCCCGCCCAAACTACCAAGACCCCACTCGAAACCTTTCCCTAACACAGCCTTCCTACCCCTCCCCGCTTGTCACCCCCGACCCCACCAAAAGGGTTCTTTGAGCGGCTTTATTATCGACGTGACCTGACAACCCTATAGCACCACCCCCTTCTGGCTCTCTTGCCTCAACTCCGACAACAACGCAAACCTTCCAAGAGTCTCTTCCGAACCCCCCTCCCCCTCCCCCGTCCTCTCTCATATCGCCATTAGCATGGCCGATTTCGTGCCTCCGACGGGCCCGCCTCCACCCAAAGTCCCGGAGGGCTGGGTCGCCCGATGGAACGACCAATACAAGGAATGGTAAGCAGCCGCACCGCTCACTCACCACCGCCCCTCCTTTCTGAGATTGGGGACCTTGGCGCTCTCGCTCCCCCCTTCCGGCTTTGCAACAACCCGTTCCACCGCCCGCCATCTCCAGCGCGACTAACCCGCGAGCATAGGTTCTACGTTAACACCTTCACCAAGAAGTCACAATGGGACAAGCCCACCGAGCCCGCGCGGCCTCCCGAGGACGACGGCGCCCCCAGCGGCCCACCACCCAGCTACACCCCCGGTGACAAGCCCGCGCCGACCGACACCAAGACAAATCCCTTTGCCAACGACTCTTCCAATAGCCTCCCGGGCACTAGTTCGAAGCAGGAGATAGACGACGCCGAGATAGCGCGCAAATTGCAAGCCGAGGAAGACGCAAAGAACCGGTCCGGCTCGGCCGCCTCGTACGCCGCCGGAGCCGCCTCGCCACACAGTAACGCAGGCTCCCCGTTCCCCAACCAGCTCCCGGCTCGCGACGGCAGCGGCGACAAGCAGCGCGGTTTCCTCGGCAAGCTATTCGGTAAGAACAAGCAGAGCGGAGGCCAAGGCTACCCGGGCGGCGGCTATGGACAGCCCCAGTACGGAGGGCCTCAGTACCAAGCGGCACCTCCGCCCCAGCAGTACGGTGGTTACCCTCCACAGGGTGGGTACGGTGGCTACGCCCCCCAACCCGGCTACCCGCCACAGGGAGGCTACTATCAGCAGGGTCCTCCAGGTGGCTACTACGGCGGTGGCTACCCTCAGCAGCAGCAGCAGAGCCGCCCCTCTGGAGGCGGTATGGGCATGGCCGGTGGTGCAGCGCTCGGTCTTGGTGCCGGTTTGATCGGCGGTATGCTTATCGAGGATGCCATTCAAGACCACGATCAGGATGTTTACCAGGATGGCTATGGTGAGTGGCACCCTGTCGGACCCCCACACGACAAACTCATAATGCTAATACATACTACAGCTGCCGGAGCCGACGACGGTGGCGGCGACTTTGGCGGCGGCGACTTCTAAGGCTAAGGGGTTGTCTGACAAGACGAGCGGCCACCGCTCGGGCGTTTACGTGGAAGGTTCTTTTTTTTTTGGTCGGCAGCCGACCCAATTCTCTCGCTCCCTGCTTCTCCGACCTAGATTAGCATGCGGTGGTTGGGCAGGAAACTGAGGATTGAGCAGCGGGGTGTGCCGAGATTTACGACCATGAGCAGGTTGGTTGATCAGGAGAGGAGAGGCAACAGACTCGATGAATTGTGACGGCTTCTTCGTACATAACTATATGAATACTAGTTCCCCGCCTCCCCGCCCTGTGGCTTGCAGGCGCGTTCGCGGCGCGCCTCGGCGTAAGGACGAATATTGATCCCCATTCCACAGCCTGCAGAGCCAAGAACAAGCAGAGTCGTGAAGCTCCGGTAGAGGCACGTAGAAGTTCGACTCGGCTCCTTCAGATAGATGATCCCTCCTCCGACTCACATTATCTTGCGCCGTAGCTCTCGAGCCGGGGGTGATATGTAAAGACGGTGCAGCTAGTAGTGATGAGCAGGTCCGCAGCCCAAGTGCGGTATCTGCTTGTGTGTAGAGAGAGGTCAACGACCACCTACACATCATCTCCTCTTCTTATCGTTCTTTCCCGAACTCCCGCCATTACCGCCACCGTCTTCCTTCTTTGACGATCCAGCCAGGAATGCAGCCATGTCGAAGTTGCCTACGGGGCTCGCGCCTGGCTGACCCGTGGCCGTGCCCACCAACCCATTCATAGGATTGTTCTTCTGCCTCTCCTCCCACTCGGCCCGCATCTCGGGGTCCACTAGAGTTTGTAACAGTTAGCTACTACGACGCATGCGCACGGGCTGCCGCTGGGAGGGTTGGGCAAACGCACTATTCTCGACCAAGTACGGCATGCCGAAGAAGATACCCATACTGACTAAACCAATTAGGATCATGGGATTACGCAGGATGCTAAAGACAGAGACTGTAGATTGCGTGAGTACTTGGCCCATAAGTGTTTATCCCTTCGTTGCACCGTCGGGTGCATCACTCGTCTGAGGGGAACCTGGGTTGGACGACTCACATTTGCTCCTCTCGACGAAGTAATCCTTTGCTGCTGCTGCTCGCACGTCAAACACGCCGCCTTCCTGCAACATGACGGCTTCTCCCTTGTTGTCCCAGTCATTTCCACGGTACGTGCCCCACGCTTTTAGCGTGAGCTCGCGGGCTTCTTTCGCGCCAGGTGCATCGTCAACCGGTTGCAGCACGTCCAGGCGTAGGGGTACGAAAACGTGCGTGGGAGAGTGGATGTCCACCAGGTACGACCCGGCAGTGATGTTGTGAAAGACGAACGTATTGGTTGTCGAGATAGGAGCGCTGTGGCTCTTGTGGAAGGTCGAGAGCGTCGCGTGCGTCGAAGGGGGGAGGACGTTGGGATTAGGGAGGAGGTGTGAGGCTGGAACACGGAGGGTGACGGAGGCGGTTCCCGCGGTAGCGATAGCAGCTGGGAGGGCCACGAGCAAGGAGATTAGATAGACATGCATCTTGGCCAGGCGGTGGGCTGCTATCACAGCTCTAGCCGAGTGGAATGGCGCGAGCTTGTATGTCTGATGTGATGTGAGGTTCGTTGAGTGGCTTTTGGGGGAAACCAGTGGGGCTTACCAAGAGGCAAGTCAGGGAACCTGTGATTGGTCCACCAAAACTCTTATATTACGTTACCTTGCACACTAATGCTTGCCAAAATATGTAAGTTTACCTGGTTATCGCGAGGACCCGTGGCCCGCCTATAATCTCGTAGCAATGGTTGTATTTATATCGCGCTACTTTATACAGCATCTACACCCTCCGCTCAACAACGGTCGTTGCCAAACAGGGCCTCATACGGGAGCATCATGATACCATCACCACGTCAGTCAACGCAGCCAATCAGCTATGTAGCTCGGACCAACTTCTGCGACCGCCTGCCGGGTCGAATAAGGTCCGTAAAGTTGGGTTGGCAACAGCGACCGGGGACGCTCCACAGTCGAGGGCACTCCCACCTTGATCACTCAACATGATTACCTTGCATTAAGTAGGCGAGCTAGACTAAGGGAACGACCCGCCTATGTTAAAGAGAGTGCTCCCCCCTCAGTGACAAAACTTGCATTCGAATGGTTCTGTGCTATCGGCAGACAACCACACAACACCCTTAGCTCGCATACGCGGTCCTCCTTCTTCCTTCAGAGGGTATTATTCTAACCGAGCCTTTCTCAGCTCCTACAGCACAGTCGGTGCCGCCTCGGCGGAGGAATCCTTGGCCTCTCCGCCCTGGCCGCCAGTAGTGGCAGCGGAAGCAGCCTTGAAGGACTGCTCAAAGTCAGCGATGATGTCGTCGATATGCTCAGTGCCAACAGAGATGCGGATGAGGTCCTCAGTGACACCCGAGCTCTCCTTCTCCTTCTCCGACAGCTGTTCGTGGGTGGTAGTCCAGGGGTGGATGGCAAGCGTCTTGGAATCGCCCACGTTTGCGAGGTTAGAGATGAGCTTGAATCCGTCCACGATCTGGCTGCCGGCCACGCCGCCTCCTTTGACGCCAAAGCTAAGCACGCCACCGGAGCCGCGCACGAGGTACTTCTTGGATAGCTCGTGCGATGGGTGGCTGGCGAGGCCCGGATACGACACCCACGAGACATATGGGCTCTTCTCGAGATACTGTGCCAAGGTCAGGGCGTTCTGTGCGTGCCGCTCGGCCCGCAGGCTCAGGGTCTCGAGGCCAAGCAGGAGCTGCTGGGCGGCAAAAGCGTTCAAGCAGGAGCCGAGGTCGCGGAGGATCTCGACGCGCACACGAATGATAAAGGTGATCGGGCCAAACGTTTCCCAGAACTTGAGGCCGTGGTAGCCGTCCGAAGGCTCTACCATTTGTGGGAAACGAGCGGCGTGCTTGCCCCAGTCGAATTTGCCGCTGTCGATCACAACACCGCCAACTGCCCATATCCAGAGTCAGTAATCTCCTTGCGCGTGGGTGAGATATGTCTGAAGATCCCGAATTGAGCACCAATCGATTGCGGCTGTCCACTCATGGGGGGACTATGAAGCTGAAAGGGAAGTGCTTGACTCTGGAATACGTACTGGTGGTGCCGTGCCCGCCAATCCACTTGGTCGCCGAGTGGACGACGATGTCGGCACCGTGGTCGATGGGGCGGACGAAGTACCCTCCAGCTCCGAAGGTGTTATCAACCTGTAACCACGTCAGCTTCTCGAATTGTTGACCCCCTCTGTCTTCGTCGTTCCGCTGATTCTCCTTTTGTCTGCAATCTTGGTAGACCCCACCCGCGAGAAGGAATCTAGGAAGCCACATACCACAACGGGAACGCCCTTTTCGTGAGCAACCTTAGCAATAGCCTCGAAGTCGGGGATGTTGTAACGCGGATTTCCAATGCTCTCAATGTACACGGCCTTCGTCTTGTCATCTATGGCGGCGGCGAGATCCTCCGGCTTGTCACCGTCGACGAACTTGGTCTGGATGCCCAAGCGAGGAAGGAAAACCTTGAATTGGTTGTATGTGCCACCGTACAGGTTTGTGGTCGACACAATGTTATCCCCAGCAGTAGCGAGAGCAGAAATCGCCATGAACTGGGCCGCCTGGCCAGACGAAGCAGCCACGGCAGCGACGCCACCCTCGAGTGCAGCCATTCGCTTCTCAAACACATCGACAGTTGGGCTGGGAGTGGAGGGATGAGCATGGCTGGCAGGGACAAGGACATTACGTCGGGACGAGGGGAGCTCACTTCATAATACGGGAGTAAATGTTGCCAAACTCCTTGAGGCCGAACAGCCTCGCGCCGTGGGCCGAATCGTTGAAAACATAGCTCTGCCATGCCTCAGGTTAGTCTACAGGTCTCCAGGCTACCAGAGATGCCTCTCGGCAACGGACCGTGGTGGCATATATGGGAACCGCTCGCGAGTTGGTGGTTTTGTCCGGCTCCTGGCTAGTATGGCCCAGTCAGTACTAGACCATCTGATTCCCCGGACGGTTCTGTGGGGTTCTCAAAGGGAAGCAGGCAGGGCGCACCTACCCCGCATGAAGCTGGAGGGTCTCGAAGTTCTTGCTGAGTTCCGACATGTTCAACTCTATCACGCCAAGTGCCGAAGACCGGTCAATCGCTGTGGTATGCGTTCTGCCAAAGAGGAGGGGGGGTTATATAGGCTGTGCGACAGGCGAATCGGCTCTACAACAACAGAGAGCAGGGGAAGGTGGGGAGGGGTTTGAGGAGAAGAGTTCGGGCGATGGCGAGCTTATTTGTACTTAAATACACAATCCCGTCCGTCGACTGCAGACTCAGGCGCGCAAGGACCTAGCCGACCCTGTCCCTGACCGCCTGAGCCGACTAGCCCTTGATGTCCCGAGCCATCGTGTCTCGTTTGGGGCATGCTTGTCTCTGGCTGCCCCTCCTGCGATGAGCTCATTTAGGAGAGAGTGGGGTGAAGCCGCAGAGCACGCCATCGCCAGCGTGGGGAAGCCAAAAAAAAGCAACAACGGTTGGGTGGCCGCTGTTGAGGCGGCACACGTCAGAGAAACCTCGCGGGGCATCCCCCATCAAGACTCAAGATGCGTGCATCTGCAAGGGCCACGCCGAAGCGAGACGGCGCGGTGGCTCAGCGCTCCTTCCAGCCCTGTGGTGGCGTGTCACTGTCGAAGAGGCCATTCTCTAGAGGTTCTCGAGGCTGGTGGGGACCTCAGCTTCGGCGCCTCGTGTCCGGTCGGACTAGGTAGCGTGTGTCTGGCCAAGATGGGCAAAGTCACCTAGCTAGGTTCTGTACTTGGCCATACCCAATTATCTACTGGGAGCCTGCTATGCGCTTCTTCCATATACAGTCTAAGAGTGACTAGCAGTACAGGAGCCTTCGACCGGGCTAAGGGCGACTTGGGGCGGGGGTGTGGTGGTGTGGTGGTGTGTGGGAGAGGGTTGGTAAATAGACAAGGACACACTTCGCAAGGGGTATTCACCTGTTAGTTTCCACCCTGTCATCCAGGATAGTTCATCGCAGCTGCTTGCCCGGCCGGTGCCGACCACGCCGGGAGATCTACCAGGCCCCTCCGACTAGCCACCAAGTCGTTGGTTTCCCATCGGTGGACACTACTCGAGACAATATCTCTTGTTCCTTGGTACAACTATTACCTTCTTCGCACGGAGCGCAGGCCCCGGCCCACTGGATCGTTGGCGGTACGAGACAGGGGAGCCAAGACCAGCTCCTCGGCCCTTGGTTTCGACAAAGCATCATGCAAAACACCCGACGGAGGGCCAGATGCTCCGTAATGAATAATCGCAATCGCGTGTTATATATACGGTCTCTTCTAATCACAGTCGTGAATACGCTCAGAGCGCCCGTCCGCCCATCCCCGTATCCAATGCCACATTTATCGAGGGCTTATTATACCCAAGAACCCAAACACCAGTAGAGCAGACCCTTCAGTACACGTTAAGGGGATGGATCCAGTCCAGCTGGTCGTCTCGACCAAGGAGGACGGCCAGGTCGAATGACGCCTCCATTGTTTGTCTCTTTCTCCCTTTTTCTGCGCCTCTCCCCTTTCGCTCATGCGTCCCCTGGACCGGCCCAAGTCTCATGCCGCTTGAGGCCCGCTCCAGGATGGGTGTTGGACGGTGGTGCCACCTTGCCGAGTTCGATCGAATCCCACCCCACATCATCCGTAGCCGCCTTGTCCCCAAGCCAGGGGTCGCTGGACCACGAACCTGGCCGGGAAACGGGGTTAGGAATCCGGCGGTCCCAGGCGAGACCGACCTTTTTGCGTACCACCTCGAGACTGGGGCGGTACGGGGGTAGGCTCGGCAGGCCTACGACGTCGCGATAAGGACCGAAGCGACCGCCGTAGTGCACCGGTTCGTCCGTGTACCATGACCCCATGATTAGGCCATGGTCTCCTTCATTTGGGGGACGTGAGCGGGAGAGGGCTTGCGGAACCCCGACTTCAGGACGTCCTTGCCCATCAGGGCACCGGTAGCGGCCCAGGTGACGAAGAGGAAGGCCGAGAAGACGGTGTCAGCTTGGGCAGCGCCGCAAACGGTACCACGGCAGAAGAGCAGCTTGCTGAGGAAAACAGCAAGGGCAATGAAACCGGCGAACCAGAAGAGCACGTTGCTGGCCTCCATGCCAATGGCTACCCAGGGGTGGGATGCTGCGTACGCGTTAGCACGGCTCGTTGACCCTCCAAGGCAGCCTTGACGGCCCAGACATGTAACTTACCCCGAGGCAAGAACTTGGGCGCAAGCTCCAGGTAAGCGATAGAGATCATGGACCAGAGCGCCGCAAAGATCAGGAAGTTGACCTGAGATGGCGAGGAGGTCAGGGTATCGACATTGTACCAGTTGGCGACTGTTGACAGGTCCAGGTTAGCTCATCATGATTCGCCTTCGTTCGAGAATTCACGAAGTCCACGAGGCTTGCAGCCCTCGTTTGTCTTATCTCCCGCTCCGTCGCATAACCCCCAAACACTGAACTTCCCAAGACCCAAGGCCCAGGAGTGTAGGGAACGTACCATAACCAGAAAGACCCAGGACGACCAGGGAGAGAACACCCTGGGTCGCGCGGAGGGGAAGCATGAACGAGAAGCCCATCTTGATTGATTTGAAGTATTCTTTTTTGTCTTTTAAAAAAACGTCTTCTTCGGTTCTCGTCGACGAGGGACCTTTGCAAGAGGGATAGAGAAGTCGGCTAGCGAAAAGAGGGGTGGCGTTGGTGAGAAAACAGGAGCAGCAACTGGTGCGCTAGACGAAGAGAAGTGGTATATAGAAAATGGGAAAAGAAAAAGACAAACAAGGAAAAAGGGGGGTGTAACAGATTAACTGGTGAGGTGCTGGAGGTAAAGAGGAGGGAGGGACGGGATCGGAGGAAGCAGTATTAATTACACTTATGCTTCGCCCTCAGTCGCCACGGCGGACGGTCCTCGAGCGGAACCGGGGCGGCCACAATCAAGGATGACCCTCTGGTGGTGGGGAGGTGAAGGTCGAGGATGTGCGTGTCTGAAGCCCATGTGAAACGGGAGTAGGCAGGGGATGTGCTATGCACAGATGAGCCTGGAACAAGCCGGCCCAATCCGGTGCGGGTATGCGGTAGGAGGCCCGTGGGACGCCTCAATGCCGATATTGCTTCTCTGCAGCGAAGTGCCGGCCCTTGATTGCGCGGCTATCAACGTTCAACTAAGGACTTGGCCAAACTGTCCAAGACGGCAAGGCTGATGTGATCGCCCTCCCGTTCCAATAGGGACGGCCTCAGTCGCCATCGTCATCAAAACCTCCGCCCATTCTCCCGATACCCCAACTCACAACACCCACGCTGGAGCTCCATCTACCTAACCCGCTTCACCCTCCCTCCTCTCTTCACTTTCCTCCTCATCAGAAACATCCTAGAAAAAAAATAATGAAAGGAAGGGGGCCCGAGCAGAGTGCGGAGACATGGCTCCAATCACCCCGCTCATCATCGTAGAAACAATCACACCTTCGGTGTGGACTCGATGGCAGGCTCGGAGCTCAGGGGCGTTTGGATTCGGGAGCCTGCGGCAGCAGCGGGGGGCTGTGGACAGGCTTGCGACTACATTCGAGGCTGGCCCAAAGAGGGCTTTCTCTCCATCTATGGTTCCCTTAGCCAGCTTCCCCCAGCGGCTGCCCCCACCGTCATCGACACGGTGACATGACGAGGCTGGCTGCTAGCACAGGCGGATGGTGGATCTACAGCAACAAATTTGCTGAAGGACTGCGAAGCCAAGATGGGATTGAAACGCTGGGGCCGCAACCAAACAATATCCGGACAGGGTATCGGGCAATGTTTCCCTCGCGCCTGTGTACTATGTGAGGATGGTTCGTCAGGGGAGGAGCGGTCGCTGGGGGCGGAGGTGCTAGCATCCTTGTCCTCCGTTGCTTGCTCTTCGACATCTTGGCGGTTTGGGGCACGTCGGGCCTTTGTGGGATGTAAGTCTTGGCCCTGACAGGGCAGGCGCCGGCGCTGTAACCGTTTGGCCTCAAGCTTTTTTTTCTTTTTGAGTTCTCGGCGCTCGGCGCCAAGGACACGCCTGGCACCCAAGCAACTTGCGAGACGGGATGAAGCGCTCGGCGCGAGGCAACGCGGCCGTGCCATTCACCGCATGCTGGCTGCTATCGGCTCCCCTGGCGTCCAGTCTTCCATATAGCGAGGTGTTATCATGGGCTCCCTTTGGGGGGAACTGGGGTCTGTTGTTTCGCCTGGACCCTGCCCGACGGTGGAGCCGCCGCCCCCTCATCCAGTACCTCCAGCTGCCACGACAGCCAAGAGTCTTGGTATCGCCTTGAACTTGATTCATCTTCGCCCAAGAAGTGATCATCCGGTGGTCTTCTCTTGGCTCCCCGGCCGAAAATTTTCGAGGTTCGAGAACACAGGGCCGTTTCAGCGATCTCAACGAGGGGGGCTAAGGGGGCATAGGACGACGGCAACGACGACGACGATGCATGCAACTGGCCGAAACCTAGAGGATCGGGATATCGGCGGTGGAGGCGGCCGACAGGCTTGCTATTATTTACGTGCTCCCCGTCCCACGGAGGAGAGTGGAGAGGGGAGAGGGGAGAGGGGAGGGCGAAAACCGGTGGGAGGAGTTTAGGGAGGGCCTCTCGCCTTCCCGGCCTGGCATGCCGGGTAGCCGGCCTCCTATGCCCCCATCGTCCGGGTGCGCTGTCGGCCTCCGCCGGGGTCACTTGCGCCGCGAGAACGGGCAGGAAGCCGCGCATGGTGGCGCCCGGGTGAGTGGGAGACTTGCCTTTTAGAGATAGCGGCTCATGACTCGATCCTGTTGGCCCCCAAGTTTGACGGGTTAACAGCCAACGACACCCATCACACGTGAGAGGGTGCCCAGATTCCTGCGCCCCATGATCTTCATGACCTTCGTGAAGGGGAGCAGTGGACGAGTGGCTTCACCCTCACTCAACCTGTGACATGTGACGGAGGGGGGCTTGCAGGTTGTCGCTCCGGATAGCGCACACTCCGCCGCTCTAAATATCTATTCCTCCTAAGCTTGCCTCTTTAATTCCTCAATAGACGTCACAAAACGGACGCACCCAATCTCTCTGTTTCTCGAGTCTACGGAGTTCCTTACACTAGGTACGTATCTCCCACCCATAAGAACCTGAAAAAGGCCGGGTAGTGCTGTGGTTGGGCTCTTGCCCGCCTCCCAGTCACTCGCGCCCGCCCAGAGTTGGAGCTTGCACTTTCCCCGGCCGGGGAAGCC
Source organism: Thozetella sp. PMI_491 (assembly GCA_021432635.1). Classification (NCBI taxonomy): domain Eukaryota; kingdom Fungi; phylum Ascomycota; class Sordariomycetes; order Chaetosphaeriales; family Chaetosphaeriaceae; genus Thozetella; species Thozetella sp. PMI_491. Next base: position 114,552 of record MU270049.1, read on the forward strand.
GCATCTTAAATGGCGCTTCCTGTGGCATGTGAAAACCCCCCTGTACGGTGCAGGTCGCCGGCTTGCTCAAATAAATGCAAGCGACGGGGCAGGCCACCAATGATGCCGCCCTCTTGAAGCTCCTGCGGGTCCCTCTAGCAGTCGCGCTAGCTTCTGCTACTGCTACGTATGCTTGAGTATTGCACAATTGCCTTGCGGCACCTGAGGAATTCCCCGAGGAGAGATTCCCCAGGGGGGGGGAACGCAGAAGAGCAACAAAGACAGTGCTGACAATCTGACATGGATCCGTAGTGCTGCAGCTTCGGTGGCTCTCTGGAGTGCATAGGTTTTCTAAGGCACTTGCTTACAGCACATGCATATGTACAGAGTAGGTGTAGGCGGGAAGCCTGGCTCCAGTGGGAAACCTACATAGTACAGCGTCCACAGCAGGCTCTCGGGGTATTTGGGCACCTGCTTTCCAGGCTTATGGTTCCCTTAAGGTGCCTGACCTACGCCACTAACTCGTCCACAGGCCGCTGCCTATAGGGGGGTTAGTTCGGCTCGTGGCTACTATACTTTCGCGCCAGTCGCCACTGTGGAGGGATCAGCCGAGGCCCTCGGCCACGCCCCACAGATTGGCATCCTCCGTCTCCGTCGACCGAAGCTAACGCGATCGCGGAGAGTCCCATTCTGACCGCAAACTCCGTGGTAGACTGTCGGCCGGGGTTGGTCAATAGTCCCAAGAACACCCCCCAGGTGCCTTCTGCCCTCCTAAATTGTCCTTGACGAGCTGACCCAAGTCGTTGTTCCTTCCCAACCGATATCCGCTGCGATTCCCGAGATACGCGTTTCGCTCGACGGCGTCCGCCATCCCCCTTTTCCATACGCCAACCTCCACCTCTCTCCTTAATTCCCCTCTTCTCTCTTTGTCAGATAGCAAAGCATTGCCCACTTCTGCTGCTGCTGCTGCTGCCGCCGCCGCCGCCAACCGTAGTATGTTGACTCCTCCCGGCCAAATCTTCCCCGTTTCCTCCCTGCTAGTATCTCGCTCTAACCAGTGCGCGCCCATTTAGCTAGCCATGGCGTCCAACCCTCCAGACCACGCAGCTTACAAGAAGCTGGCGATGACCCCCCCGCCGCCTGGGACTCCCTACGCAGCACCCTTGAAAGGCACGGAGCGCCCCGGTCGAAGCCCCATATACCGGCACTGGCGCTTCCAGGACGGTCCTCTGCTGGCGAGGCTTGATGATTCGGAGCAGTCGTTTCACGATCTGTTTGAGAACTCGGTCGCCAGGACGCCAAAGTACAAATGCCTCGGATGGAGGCCCTGGAACTCGGCCACCAAATCGTATGAACCCAAGTACGTCTGGCTCACCTATGCCGAGGTGGCGGAGCGGAGGAATAATGTCGGTACGGGCATCGCGGAGCTGCACGCCCGCATCGGCGTCACGCAGGACAAGTACGGCGTAGGCCTCTGGTCGCAGAACCGACCGGAATGGCAAATCGTCGGTGAGTTGGCCCCCACCCCTCTCCCACCCCCCGGCGGCGATCGATCCTTCCAGCAGGCGAATGGGGGAACATGCACTGAGACGATCGGTTTGGGGTAGACCTCGCCTTGATTTCGCAGTCTCTCTGGGCCGTGTCACTGTACGAGACCCTTGGCCCCGAGACGAGCGAGTATATCATCAACCACTGCGGCCTAAGCTGTGTCGCGTGCTCCCTGCCGCATATCCCAACTCTCCTGAAGCTGGCCCCTCGCCTCCCGACCCTGAAGCTGATCATCTCCCTCGACCCATTGGATGCCGGGGAGCCGATCGGCTACTCCAAGCAGGCCTTGCTTCGTAGCGCTGCTGCGGAGCACGGCATCCAGATTTACTCTCTGGCAGATGTGGAAGCCATTGGCGCCAAGTCGGGTCGCGGCCTGCGGCCCCCTCGTAAGGAAGACATCATCACCATCAATTACACCTCGGGCACGACGGGAAACCCCAAGGGCGTGGTCATCACGCACGCCGCCGCTGTTGCCGCCATAACGGCCTCGCGACTGCCCGATACCCTGCAGCCGAACGACACTCACCTCTCGTATCTTCCACTAGCGCACATATATGGCCGCATGGTGGACCAGACAGCGCTCGCCACGAGCAGCGGCATCGGTTACTTCCACGGAGATGTCACGGCACTGGTGGAGGACATGAAGCTCCTCAAGCCTGCCGCCTTCATGTCGGTCCCTAGGCTCTTCAATCGCTTCAACACAGCCATCCAAGCAGCCACGGTCGAGGCCGACGGGTTTAAAGGCGCCCTCTCGCGGCGGGTTATCGACTCGAAGAAAGCCAGCATGAAGCTGCCCCGCGGCCAGGCCACCAACAAGCATTTCCTGTACGACAGGATATGGACACAAAAGGTGCTCAAGGGGGTGGGCCTCGAGAAAACCCGCACCATGGTTAGCGGGAGCGCCCAGCTGGATCCGGAGGTTCAAGTGTTTCTGCGTGCAGCGTTCGCCAACAACTTCGTCCAGGGCTTCGGCATGACAGAGACGTATGCCGTGGGCCTTGTGCAGTTACCCGACGACTTCGCGACCGGTACCGTCGGCGTCCCATGCCCGTGCATCGAGCTTTGTGTCGAGTCCGTCCCGGACTACAACTACACCGTCGAGGACCAGCCCAATCCGCGGGGGGAGCTGCTCGTCCGCGGCCCTCTCATGTTCACCGAGTACTACAAGAACCCCGAGGAGACCCAGAAGACGGTGGAGCCAGATGGCTGGTTCCACACAGGTGACATCGTCGAGATCGACAAGATGGGCCGTGTCAACATTATCGACCGCAAGAAGAACGTGCTCAAGCTAGCCCAGGGCGAGTACATTTCGCCCGAACGTATCGAAAACGTCTACCTAGGCAGTTGCAACTTGGTGGCGTCCGCGTTCGTGCACGGCGATCCCAAGGAATCTAGCCTCGTCGCTATCTTCGGCGTCGACCCTGCCGGCTTTTCGGGCTTTGCCAGCAAGATCCTCAAGAAGAAGATAGAGCCCACGGACATCGCAGCCATCAAGCTCGCGGCTGGGGACCCCCGCGTGAAGAAAGCGCTACTGCAGGTGCTAGACCGCATTGGCAAGGACAGTAAATTCAACAGCTATGAGCGTGTTAGGAACCTCCACCTCGATGTCGAGCCTTTCACCATCGATAACGAGCTGTTGACCCCTACGTAAGAGCCCATTTTAGTTATCTCAACCCCGGCCTCCGCCCCAACCCCACACCCCTGGCTTCTCTTGCTACCGTGCTACACGCGTTCGTGTAGCTAGGCATTCGCTCATGATTCCTCTCTCCTTGCCCTGACCCCCCCCCCCCCCCCCCCCCCCCCCCCCCCCCCCCCGGGCAATCTAGCTGCAACGAGACCTAACAAAAGACAGACTCAAGCTCAAGCGACCTCAGGCGGCACAGGCTTTCCGTAAGGAGATCGATCGCATGTATCAAGAGATTGCGAACGAGCCCGGCAGCAAGCCGAAACTGTAAAACCACCCTGATGCATTCCGAAGTCAAGAGGAGGAAAGACGCCTTGTTCATTAGTGTCGGCTAGCTGCTGAGTTGCCTCGCCTCAACGTGTGGGTGAATTTGGCTTAGGTTTTAGGCATAGAATTGAGATGTATTATCACTGAAAAGACAAGACGCAAGCACCGAAGGTATTTGGGTAGGTAGTGTACTTTTCGCTTCTAGGTGAAAAATAGCGAGTAACCTGCTCTATTAGTCTAGTAAGATCACCTACCTAGTAAGTTAGCTAAGTGGACCTCGGCGCACTTTATAAGCCACAGGCTGGGGTGGCTATAAAAAACACGGAAAGCGGGAGATGCGTAAGGTTAGGAGCACTCTTGCTGTACTGCAGCTTTCACCAATAACAGAATGTACTGCCGTTTCTCAAATAAAGCAACTTGTATAGAGGTGCTAATTTGCCAACCTCGCCGAGCACTGTTAGCATTTCGTAAAATGCTTCGGCTAGTAACTAAGGGAGACAGACCGACACAGATCTCTAACGTTTTGAGATATAGGTAATCTAGCACCTACATTCGTCATGCATGTGCTCTTTCCGTCTCCATGTCACCAAGTGCATCCCGACTCGGGTTCATGCCTGAGACGAAGAAACAAAGGAGTCCTATCAATGGCTTGGGCAACACTATAACAAATCCGGCACTTAGTGGTGGCTGGTTATTAGGCAGTGGAATTGAAGCTCTAAAGAACAGTTTTTCGACAAAAGTGTGATCTTGCATTCCACAACCTTTGTTGCCTTTTTCACTTATCAAAAGAGTCCATCAAGATTCAAGACTCAAGAAACAGCGAGAAACTCGGTGAAAAATATAGAATATATTTCATATTGTTCTATAGTTGGGGGAAAGCTGAATGAGTTAAATATGAGATGAACGAACGTATTAATCTGTAGAATAAAAATATTTTAAATATTTTACAATTAAAATGTATTTAACGATATGTATATATTATAATATATATATAATTGTTCTAAGTAAAATAAAATAACCTAGTATTTTATTTTCTGGTTTTTTTTTCTTTTAAATTAAAAAGAAGTGAAAATGAGTTAATTACTTATAATTCTTATCTTAATTTAGTATTTCTACTAAAATAATAATAAATTTTAGTTACTAAATTTTCCGGCCATCCTGCTTCACCCCGCCCTGACGTTCTCTTTATCTTACAAACTCTAAGGGTACCAGGTAGGATGTCTCCTACAACACACGTGCCCTTGGACGATCGCGGCGCAGTGCCCGGACTCAACTCTCCTGGACCTTCCTCTGGCGACTTGCGCTCGATGTCGACCATGACAACGGCGGCCAGGGCGATCCACAACGAGGCGTTTCAGCTCCAGCCGTTGCTCTGGACCTCGCCTTGGCACAGCCCAGGGCGAGTGCGAGTCTATCAAAGCGACTTGGACGCGTCAAGACACGCGACGAACGGTCTTAGCCATGGACGAGAACCACCACACAAACGGCGCAAGGTCTCGGAAGAACCCTCCGGGCCGCAGACGGCACCTTTGGGTTCTTCCAAGCTTCGGATGGGACTCGAACACCGGGTAGCCGCTCACGTCGACCGCGCCTTGCAGGCACTGTCCCAAGGCAGGTACAAGAACCAAGAAATACGAACGACAGTGAGCCGCCACAGTCACCTCTCCTATCACCCCTAGCAACTCATCACTGACCAATTAGGCGATCGAACTCATTACCTGTGGTATTCTGTCGGAGACGCCTAAGCAAGCCCTGGACGGCCTGGGCCCCGCCCTCGAGCGAAAGCTGGTGGAAGCAGCACGACGCGAAGTCAGCCGTTTGGCTTCTCTCCCGGTGAGTATGGAAGAGCGATGTGCGCTCCAGCAAGACGCTAACCTCGCCTTCGCAGGGATATCAGCTCAGGAGCTCTACCTCGGCGCCAGTGCTGTCTCGGACGGGCCAGCATATGCCCACGACGAGCGAAACACCAGTCCCGGTCCCGATCCCGATCCCCCCACCGAGGAATATAGAACCTCAGCAAGCGCAACACGATAGAGCACCCCGGAAGACGCCCGTCCCAATACCAGACTTCCCGCTTGCAGCACAACCGGCTCAAGCTCACACTCAAGCCCACCCTCGACCTGCAGCAGCCCTGCGCATCTCGACCTCTATAATTCCCATCCCAGACTACTCTCTCAAAGCCAGCGGGAAAGGCCGACAAGCGGCACCCCAGCAGCAGCCGCCGCCGCCGCAACAGCCCGGGTCAAATTCTTGGTTAAATCCCATCGTAATATCCGATGGCGAAGAGGGGGAGGAGGAGGATGTTGACGACGCTGGTCTGGCTCCAGAGCCGCAAATTTGCCAGTCCGCTTCCAATCCGATCAAGAACGCCCGCGCCTTCTCCCCAAGGAAGGAGAATGTTGGCACCAACGCGGCAGGAAATGGGGACAATACAGAGACCGAGGAAAACGACCCAGCCAGTGCCAATGATAGCTTGCAAGCTTCATCGAGAGCTTCCATGAGCCCACCGTTGAACGCTATCAAGCATGTCCACCCTGCCGGCCGTACCCAGAGAACACGGAATGTGCCGGTCTACAACCTAAAGCAGCTAACGTATGCGTCCCGCACAAGACAACCCGGTGCTAGCCCAGTGTCCCGCCAAGGGCAGCGCAAATCGATAGCGCCGGCCCCGGTACAGACTCCCACCTCACAAGAGAACTACCGCACCCGGGCTCATGCGCTTGCATGGCGAAAGAACGAGCCCTCTGTTGGGTCTCAAACTCCGAGTTCGAGGATGAGGTCCCTGTGGTTCTCAGGCGCCAGGCGGCCGTACCTGCCTCTCGCGGCACGGAAGAACCTCGCTCAACGCGCCCGTCAGCTCCTCGGAGCGGAGTCACTATGGGAGGAGTCACACGTTGTCCACGTGGACTTCGCTCAGGATGAGGTGGACTGCGTTCGCGAGCTTGCCGGTCGCATCCTTGGGTTGCCGGCTACGTCGACAAGGCTGTTTAAGAAGCAAAACCGATTGCGGATTGCCCGGGAGCTTCCGGCAGTCGCCAAGAGGGAAGAGAAGCTGCGGTCGAGAACCGCAGAAGATATTGAATGCTTCCTCGCCGATCTCGTGCACACGACCACGCCACATCCCCAAGTGCTATCTCTCGCTAGCGACGACTACGACCACCAAGGCGCCTTTAGCCGTGCTAGTCGAGCCCACTCGCTTCTCTTCGCGAGAGAAGTCGGCGGTAGCAGTCGCTGGGCATACCTCAGAAGCGCCCTCAACTTTACCCACGAGTTTCGCAGGTGGCGGGAAGATGAGCTGGAGCTCCGCACCGAGTGGACCAACTGCGCAGGCGACATCTCAACCATCGCGTGGGTGTCGAATAATGCCTTTATATGCGGGACGACAGAGCACTCAGACTCACACAATCAGCAGTATAACAAGCCAGGAAACCTCGTACTAGGTTCCTGCCTGCTAGACAAGCTTCGAGCGTACCCTGACCACCGCGTCGTTCGGCCGATCGTCGAAAAGGGCGAGAACGCGACGGCGGCCATGCGGGAGAGCCAGGACCCGTGGCTCTATTCCTCCGTGGTGTCATCCGACTACGATGCCACTCATGACCGTGCCTTCACCTCGGGCTTTGACAGGACTGTCAAGGTATGGAAGGTTAAGAAAGATGGCTCATCCATGGAGCTACTTGGCGAATGGGAGCACAGCGGCAACGTCAACTTCGTGGCGGCATCCAAGCACCCATCTGGGATGGTGGCCAGCGCAGCGGACGTGCACACCGCTGCAGTCCGGATCTACTCTGTCGACTCGAATAACGTGTCGGGTAGCCCGTTTCGGACCTTTTCTTGCTCGCGGATCACGGACTTGGAGGGTAACGTCCTTCTGACTGAGAAGTGGGCGTACTTCCCTGCCACGATGCAATGGGGCATCTGCCCTGAGGTCAACGCGCTCCTCCTCGTAGGTTACTCCCCACGCAGCCGTACCGGCGACGACAGTGACATCCCTGAAGACCGGCGGGACTCCGGCGAGCTTTGCCTGTGGGATGCCATTTCCGGGGAGAGGTGGAAAGTGACGTCTGTCAATCGCCAAAACATATTCGAGGTAGCGTGGCATCCCTCCCAACCGTGCTTCGCAGCGGCAACAGCACCGGCAGGCCTCGATGTGGGAGACGGTATTCGGACGCAGATTCGCATCTTTTGGCTGTTTGAAAACATATCAATTGATGGCCAGGACGTCGGGCGCGGTTTTAGCGCCATCAAGACGCTTGACTGCTTAGCAATGGACATTAACGAGCTCACCATCATGTACGTGGCATATCTATAGGAGCTATCGCTACCAAGTTTCATCCCCCGTTGGGGAAAGTTTCGCACTAACCTCCGCGCAGGCCAAACAGCTACACCTATTGCTATGTGACGGCGGGCTGTACAGACGGCAATGTCTATGTATGGGATACAGCTCGGGAGGACAAGCCAATCCATGTCCTGCGGCATGGGCGTCCCGTAGAGGAATTCAACGGCGACAGAGAGCGAGAGGACACTGGCGTCAAGTTCACAGCCTGGGGCACCACCCTCGATCGATTCTACACGGGCTCGTCGGACGGCGTCGTTAAGGTCTGGAACGTCCAATCTCTGGGCAAGCCGCTTGTCCGCGACCTTCTTGAGCTGCCGGCGCCGGTTTCGTACGGCATGTTCGCGCCCAGCAAGTCGAAGTTGGTCATCGGCGATGCCAGCGGCCGAGTCTTCTTGCTGTCCCTTGATGAGCCCGAGCAGAAGCCAGCCTCGTTCGTAACCCTACCCGAGATCCAGAAAGCTATTCGCCGTCCCAAGCCTCTCATTCCGCATCCAGAGCCCCCAGCTCCCGAATTTGACGCCAACGGCGTACCGGTCGATCCAGAATCCGGTCCGAAGCTGGGGCATACTCTGCTGCAAAGAGAAATCCTCCGGCTTCCCAGGCGGCCGGATCCGACTATTGGAGTCGTCCAAGGACCAAATTACCCCCTCCTTGGGCTCTATGACAAGAAGGCCCACGTCGGCGAGGACGGAAATAACCCCCTGGTCGCTAGTGAAGAGCGGCAGCAGCAAGAGATCTTGAAGCGGTACCGCCAGCATGCCAACCCGAATCGTCCTCTTCGAGCCGTTAGGCCGTCCTCGGGGTTGTTAGCCCTACACCGGCAGAACATGGATCGAGACCTAGACTGTAGCTTACTCTCAGAAGAGCTGAAGCATGAGCTACGGCTCGCTGGGGCGGAGCTAGGAGACCAAGACTACGGTCTGGACTATGAAGAATCCCCTTCTGAGGATGAGTTCTACGGCGGCTAAACTGCTGGATGCGCGGGCCACAGACCTCTAGAAGTACGCGGGAGTCATGGCTAGCTCCGATGTGTGACGGATGCCCGAGTACAGCTACTCTGGAATAGAAGATAACTTCTGTAGTTACGCATACCTTGTAGCTAGCACTGTAGATACCGCCCACGCGTCTAGCTAGCCGGCCACCAGGACGTCCATTTGGGCAGTGTAAGGAAAGTTTGCAATATTACTTTTTCTCCGCCTATCCCTAGAGGAGTAGCTAAGGTAGGCAGTCGCCTCTTGTCCCGTATACCCGGGGTATGTCCGAACCTCCAAACTCTTAATCGCTCGTAGCTGGGTGACTAGCCGCGCTCGCCGAGAGGCGTGCTGTCACACCATCTTCCCTCTACTCGCAGGCTGTCCCCGGGTTGTCCCTCGACGACCTAGGTGCTAATGGTACAAAAATACAATAAGGCGTGGCCGGCAAGCAGCAGCGCTGTCCTGGCGGTAGTCGTTTGATACAGTTCTCCCCGAGTCTGCCTAACAGGGAGACGGCGAAGAGTTGGTCTCGCTGGATCCCCTCGTCATAATCAGCACCACAGTGCCAGCCCCCCTCAACACCAGTTTGCATAGGTTGTTTCGAGTCCGTTGCCGGCTTTGGCCCTCTTTCTTCGGGTCATGCAACCTTCAGTTCATGACGTTCCGAGGGAGAAGCCAGCGGGGACGTTAATTCCGTTGGGTCCCATCGTGAAGCCTGGGGGCAAGCCAGCGATGACGGGCTCGTCGTCAACCTCGTTCTTTTGCCGCTCACCGCCGTTCCCATTGCGGTTGTCACGGCCGCCGCGCCGCCATCTGTTTCCGCCGCCTCCGCCAGCTCCGCCGCCGCCGCCTCCGCCGCCTCCTCCGCCGCCTCCGCCGCCGCCGCCACCGCCCGGCCGACCACCCTCGCCACCGGGGCCGTGGCCAGCGCCAAGGTTGTTGTCATCCTCTCGCCGAGTGGATTTTGGCCCGTGATGTCCGCTCTTGTCTGTCTGCATGCGGCGGCTGATCGCTTTAGACGATACACCTGCTCCGATCTCGATGTCGGGTTCCTCGACGCATAGACCACTCTCGATGGGCCGCCCGCCACTCCCGCCGAATGGCGCCGTCAGCATCCACTTCCGATCAGCCTCGGTGAGCTTGTGGATCGGAATCACACTGATTCCGGTTTGATAATCGCTGCAGTCACGGGGACCGAAGCCAACACCCCAGCGGGTCTAGGGAGACGGTTAGTTCATCTAGGGAAGCTCCGTTAGACAGAACTGCAAGGAAGCCTACTCGAAGTTGGAGTTGCGAATTTCGGGGCTCGTCCATAGCCACTTTCGCCCTCTCAGCGTCTCGACGATAATACATTTTGACGAAGGCGTGGCGCTTCTCTTTGTTGACAATGCAGGTTTGGACCTGGCCGAATTGACTGAACTGGTGGCGCAGCTCAGCCTCGGAGCAGCTACAAAAAAAGTAAGACGGTCAGCATCGCCTGCCATGATTGGAGAATAGGCGGCCGAAACTTACGTGACGCCACCAACGAAGAGAGTCCTGCTAAGCACCTTGATGCTACCAGATGGTAAGCTAGGATCGTATTCGATCCACCGTGGGCCTTCCTGTAGCTCTTGACCTGGAGGGCTCTGATCCCGACGGCCGGCCGGCGACCGCTGGCGGTAGTCCGATCCTCTACCGCCACGGCCCCGGTCTCGATCGTCCGGACGGCCAACGCGCCCCGACTCGAGGCCGTGGTCGTTGCCCCGACTACGAGGAGAATCTCGCGAATCCCATCCACGGGGAGACCGGGATCGCGATCGGCCTCGACTTTGGCGAGGGGATCTCATGGGGTCACGACCATTACGATCATGGAGGTCGCGACCCGCGTCCCAGGCTGCAGCACCGGAAGTCGGGTAGCCGCCAGGTTGACCTAGTTGAGCAGCGGGCCCGGGGACACCGCCAGGAGGGGCATTGGCCATCACTTGCTGCACAATCTTTGTGACTTGGTCAGGAGGAATGCCCTGAGACACGAGCGTGGTGATGAGGGCAAGCTGCTGCTGCACCTTTGGATCCAGAGGCATCCCAGGTACGGCACCAGCAGGAGCCTGTGGGCCCGGAGGAAACACAGACGGTATACTACTTCCGCCAGCAGACATGCCGCCTTGAAGTGGCAGGCCCTGCGCTGGAACGGGGGCATACGTTGACGGCGGAGGCGCCGGGAGGGAGTACGCTGGTGCTGTCACATTCACAGGTGGCTGGAGAGACTGGGTCATACCGAGATACGGTAGCTGCGGCTGACTAGGTATTGAGACAGGAGCAGGCTGCACGAGGCCGCTACTAGGTGCTGTGAAAGGGGGGGCAGTAGCCGCAAGACCAGCGTTAGCCTGTGCCGCCGTCGTGTTTTGGCGCGCAATATTGGCGAGTGCCTCCATAATATTGGGCATGCCCTGAATAGCAGTCGCCAAGGGGGCAGTTCCGGTGGTGGAAGGGTTACTGGAAGCTCCTTGCAGTGATGAGAGCAGGTTAGGCGGCGGACTTCCAGGCGGCGTAGTCGACTCTAGTTTCGCAGACGCGTTAGACGACAATATGCGCATAAGCTATCGGGCAAAAAGCGCGACGAGCGAATGGAGAGAATCTCGGACAAAGACCTACCGGCTGGCCTAGGAGCATTGATTTTCTCCTTGAACAAGGCGACCATGGGTGCTGGGAAAGTTTGTCCCTTATCCCAGATGTCAAGAAGTTTCTTGATCTTATCCTACAAAGCCATCCTAACGTGAGTTACTGGTTCAAAAGAGCGCGCGAGGCATGGATACAGAGGAATGTGATCTATCCATCGAAGGCGCCAGAGAAAGCGACCGCCGCCTACGTCGGCGACAGCGGCGGCGGCGAGGGCTTCAACGCCGACGCTGGATACGCCCTCTATGGATCCTGCGCGACGAAAGACCGGAAACCGGTCATCAATACTAGCTCGTGCGTGTATGCGTACCTTTTGGTCCTCTGGTGCCGTGGCAATGATGTCGTTCATCAATATGGGCATCAGTTCAGTCACTCTATGCACTCCGGCTGCGAAAGTGCCATCCGGGGCTGTGCTGCTTATGGTTTGCCCCTGAAGCTTGGCTTGGTCCAACCATTTGCGAGTTACATTGTCTACGACGTAGAGCACTCCTAGCTTGTGGGTGGGAGGGGTTTTCTTGAAATGCATAAACAGCTTCTGGATGATGACGGACTCGGACTGCACCAACGGAAGTTGTCAGCTCTGTTGCCTCCTCGCTTACGCCATCACCGTCCACGGCCAGGGCCATCTTACCTGAACGTTCGCTATGCACAGAGCCGTAATGGAGTTTATCTTGGATCCGGAAACGCCGGGCGGCTTCAGCGCTAGCATCGCCCGCAGGCTGTCTTCTAGTTCTGCTACGGCAGACATGGCGCCCGGGGTATGTGTAGATTTGCTGGTCGGTCAACGAGAGAAAAAAAAAAACTAGAGGTCAAGCGGAACGAAATGGTTCTGCCAAGAGCTCTGATACAATGCGAAGTCGAATACGCGAGGGCAGTTTGCTGGACGACTTGATGGAATGATATTTATCCCATTCTCTTTTGCTCTCCCTCACTCCCTCGAGCGCAGAATCAGTCTCCTCCACCCCAGTCCCACGAGGTCTGGCTTGCGTAGGGGCAAAATGCGTTACGATGCCAGGGACGCACGACCCAAGGGGGCGCGAGCAGCCGCCGTCAGGAAGCTGTACGGGCGGTACGTCTCTCGTCACCAGCCTCCAGCTCGGGCAAGCTCACGCTCGTCGGCAGGGCAAAATACGGGGCAGCGAGGGCTGCAAATGCGCTTATTCTTTTTCTTTTACCACGGCAGTTTATCTCTTGCAGTTGCTCAGACCAGACTTGGGTATCAGAGGCTCAGATGAGAGTATTCTGAGACTACTAAGCGCGGCGAGTGTGTACTCCGGATGAATTAGATGAGATCGAGAGACGGGCGACGGTGATGAAAATTTTGAGTGATGTAGGGAATAAAATTTGGGACGGGGGAAGAATCGAGATGGCGGGGCTTTAAAGGAAAAGCGCAGCTTGACCCACTACTTTCTCCTTCGGCGCCTCAGAATTCAGGCTCCAAGATGGCTGCAAGATAGTAGCACACGGACACAAATTACCTACTGTACGGAGTAGGCACCTTACGTAACCCGCAGGGAGTGGCTCCACTTTAATACAAGACCAACTCTCCAGACATTTTAGGTAAAAGAGTTGAGGCAACGTCTTTGGGTACCTTGGCTTTCCTTGCCTCGGTAGGGGTGTACAACAGGGCTCCCAACAGTAGGTACCTTGGAGAGCATGGCAAGAAATGAAACCTTTTTTTTTTTCTCTCTTTGGATTCCGGCGCCACCAAATCCAGCACACTCCTCCCGGACTTCTCACTCCTACGTAGCAATTGCCAAAGGCCTCCGACGGGGCCGGCCAATTTTTCCTGGTTCGAGCTGCCTGCCCACTTTCCGACGCAATCTACCTTGCTCCGTGGTATCCGCAGTATCCGTACGCGCAATAATTCGGAACACAGAGAGTTCAGAGGGGCTTTGAGTCTCAGATGTCGCCGTTGTCGGCGTTTGGTCTGTGACGTCAAGGCGAGCAAGGCTTAAGCTCCGACGCGAATCGCCGGTCTGCTCCAAGCGAGGAGGGGAAGGAAAATCAACTTGGCAAGCAAGCACACAGCGAGATGGCCGGAAGCCGGGGCAGGCATGCAGACCTCACTGCCTATTCGGCAGCGCAGAAGCTGTGCCCATGCTTGCGCAAATATGCAGATTCACGCAAGACAGCGTTGTCTTGCCTGCAGATGGATCATGCAGCCGGCTGTTCGGTCCAGTCTCGTGGGGGCTGCACTAAGGAGCTTCCGGTGGGCCGCTGCGCCTTGTCGAACTTGATTTGCCCGCAAGGATGAGCGGTCCTCTTTTTTTTTCCAATGCGTTCTTTTCTAGCTTCGTACCTCTGACTTTTTTTCGTACTCCGTACTCTTCCGCAACAAAACTACAAACCTCATCCTCGCTGTTCTCTAGACTTCTCCCCTCCAGACCACCGCTCAGAAGGAAAAGAAAAAAAGGGAAAAAAGAAAAAAAAGACACCATGGCTACTGCTATGCGCCTCAGCTCTGCCGCCCTGAAGACGTCTCTCAGGACACCTTCGTTTGCTTCTCGCACTGCATTCAGTGCTGCGCGATGCTACTCGTCAAAATCCCAGGCAAGCTCTCCTTCACAACCATCGGCCCGCACGCCATAGTTACCATCCATTGACCATCGCCATTGCTTCAGACCCTGAAAGAGCGCTTCGCCGAACTCCTCCCCGAGAAGATTGACGAGATCAAGACGCTGCGAAAGTACTTGGCCCTTCCCATTTGACAGAGCGAAAGACAGCCTCGATATACTGACAAGTGACATTCGCAACACAGGGAGCACGGCTCCAAGATTGTCGACAAGGTCACCCTCGACCAGGTGTATGGCGGTGCCCGTGGCATCAAGGCGCTCGTCTGGGAGGGTTCCGTCCTGGATTCCGAAGAGGGTATTCGATTCCGTGGAAAGACGATTCCCGAATGCCAGGAGCTTCTCCCCAAGGCTCCTGGCGGGAAAGAGCCTCTCCCGGAAGGTGCGCGCCCCCTCGTCTCCTTTCCCCGGGCCTCTTCATGAGCTGCTGCTGACCTCTCTCCAGGTCTCTTCTGGCTTCTCTTGACTGGTGAGGTCCCGACCGAGCAGCAGGTCCGCGACCTCTCTGCCGACTGGGCCGAGCGTGCCGATGTGCCCAAATACGTCGAGGACCTCATCGATAACTGCCCCCGTGATCTCCACCCCATGGCCCAGCTCACAATCGCCGTCGCTGCCCTTGAGAAGAACTCTTCCTTCGCCCAGGCCTACGCCAAGGGCATCAACAAGAAGGAGTACTGGGGCCACACCTTTGAGGACTCTATGGACCTGATCGCCAAGCTCCCCACCATTGCTGCCCGCATCTACCAGAACGTTTTCAAGGGTGGAAAGGTGGCGGCTGTCCAGAAGGACAAGGACTACAGCTTCAACTTTGCCAACCAGCTCGGCTTCGGCGGAAACGCCGACTTCGTAGAGCTCCTGCGTCTGTACCTCACCATCCACACCGACCACGAGGGTGGCAACGTCAGCGCGCACACTACCCACCTGGTCGGCAGCGCCCTGAGCTCCCCCTTCCTGTCCCTCTCTGCCGGTCTCAATGGTCTGGCTGGGCCCCTTCACGGCCTGGCTAACCAGGAAGTGCTGAACTGGCTCACCGAGATGAAGAAGGCTATTGGCGATGATCTGAGCGACGACAACATCAAGAACTACCTATGGTCCACACTCAACGCTGGCCGCGTCGTTCCCGGCTATGGCCATGCCGTGCTCCGCAAGACCGACCCCCGCTACAGCGCCCAGCGCACCTTCGCCCTTGGTAAGCTCCCTCCGCTGCCGGAACACCCCCAGTTGTCCTCGTACTGACCCGTGACCTGAAGAGAAAATGCCTGAGGACCCCATGTTCAAGCTGGTTAGCCAGGTGTACAAGATCGCTCCTGGTGTCTTGACCGAGCACGGCAAGACCAAGAACCCCTACCCCAACGTCGACGCCCACTCCGGCGTCCTCCTGCAATACTATGGTTTGAACGAGGCCAACTACTACACCGTCCTTTTCGGTGTGTCGCGCGCCATTGGCGTGCTGCCTCAGCTCATCATCGACCGCGCTGTCGGTGCTCCCATCGAGCGGTACGTCCTCCCGGCTCCCTCTCGTTTCTTCTTGGGCCGTGTCACCTTCCCCAAGCCAAATCCCTTGAGCAAACGGCCGCTAACATGAAGTGTCAATAGGCCCAAGAGCTTCTCGACCGAGAAGTGGATCGAGATCGCCAAGAAGCTTTAAGAAGCCTGCTTCACGATCGCGCTGGAACTTGGTGGTTGGAAAAGCCAATTGGGAGGCACAAGGTCGCAACACCGGCCACTTGCATAGATTGGGATGGGACGTGTTGTGACAGCCACCGGAGTGGATGTATAGACTGGGTGATACCTAATCCACTGCGCTTGTTGTACAATACTTTAGTGTAACCTTGCAATCACTATTTTTCCCTTGTCGTAACTGTGTTGCCTTTTTTTTTAATCATTTTTTCCCCCTTATCGCCTCTATGGTATTCCTATGTGTGTTAGGGCTTTCTACCAAGTGAGTGTCGAGCAAGCTGGTGCTGTTGTCGAGGTCGACGACGATGGAATGGCGTTTGCGTGGGGGAGGCCCAAGCTCCAAAGGGAGCTCAAGCTTGCTCAGGCGCACCTATTAAAATTACTGACCAAACCGGGCAAAGTCCAGTACGACGGTCGTCGCACGCCGCGCTGGTGGAGGTCTCTACTTCGTACATAATTGGGACTTTGGCCTACTGCATAGTCGGCTTGCCACGTGCAGACATTCGTTGACAACGATGGTCCCCTTAGCGCCAGCTACTGTGTGGCGGACATGGGCGAAGGGCGGGAGGTACCGTACTGCTTGGGGCGTTCCAGGGTGTCCCGAATCAAAATTATGTTGGCAATTGGGGCGCTGATGTTTCTCCCTGAGTCTGCACCCCCCAAAGGGCGCCGGACCTCCCCAAGCGTTCCCCCACGAAGCCCATTTTTTCGTTGAGGTTGAGTGGACCACGGCTGGGTAGTGCCACCGGGTGCACCGGGCTTCCGTGTAACGAGCGGGTACCGAGCGTACCGAGAGAGCATTTGGGCTGAGCGAAGGCTAGACCGGGGACCGCAAGGCTCGTGCACACATTCCAACAAAAAAAAAAAAACGGGGGCCAGCCGATCTTTCCCGTGCTTTACCAGATCCAAGGCTCCAGACTCTAGCATTACTTTGAGGTTTGTTGACAACCTCCTCCATAGCGCCCGTTGGCTTTGTTAATTGCCGTCGCGAAATCAGCAACAAGAGAGAGAGAGAGAGAAAAAGATAAGGAGAGACCGAGACAGACACGAGAGTTCATTGTAAGCACAAGCTCACAGGACGCTGCCCGCGGAGGTCCTTCGGCCCGCCGAGGCCTGGCTGCGGCAATTGAAAGTGAGAAGCGTCGGGGTAGCTGCGCGCTAACACGTGCCAGAAAACAGGACTCCGGAGCCCTTCCTATCCACCACCAATTCATTCCATCGACTCTTTCCTTCCTCCCTCCCGCTGCTACCCTCGTTCCACCCTGACAGAGCCCCCCGGTCTAGTCTAGCACCCGTAAGCAAGCGAAAGGAGAAACTAGGCAAGAAAGGCCACAAGAAACTGACTACTCGCAGCCGTCAGCCGCCGCCGTTGCCGCCCAGTCTTCGCAGTTCTTCTACCCACCGCCGACCATTCGCCTGTCCGTAGTGCAAGCCTCATTAAGCCGCCAACAAACAACTCGAGCTACAAAACCCTCCGCACCCTCGCAACTCGGCCCGCCACCCTTCTCCCTCGCGCTCCCAGAAGCGACGAAGCGACACTCTTCCCTTGGTCAGGGCCCCCGTTCACCACACCCAGTCCAGTCATGTCCGCTACCGTCGCCGCCTCCGTGCCGGCACCGCCGGTGAAGGCCGCCAAGAAGAAGGTGTCGCCGTCGAATTTACTCCTCGGCGCGTCCCTCAACCTGTTCGAGGTGAGTTTTCTGGATGGAATTGATGCGGGAAACTGCGATGGGCGCGCGCACCCAGGCTCCTCTCGCGGCTCGCTCTACTATTCTTGCGAGCCGCGGAGCTAGGAAGCTCAGGGGAACGTCTGCGCGCCCATTTCTTTGGAGCTTTGGCTTGGTTCGCTAACATTGCGCATAGGTGACTACGCTCGGCCAGCCCCTGGAGGTCATCAAGACCACGATGGCTGCCAATCGCGGTGATGGATTTACGACGTCCCTCGGCCGCATCTGGAACCGCGGTGGCGTCCTCGGGTTCTACCAGGGCCTCATCCCATGGGCCTGGATCGAGGCCTCAACCAAGGGTGCTGTGCTGCTCTTCGTCGCCTCTGAGGCCGAGTACTACGCTAAGAACGCGGGCGCCAGCGAGTTCCTTGCCGGCATCACTGGTGGAGTGACAGGTGGTGTTGCGCAGGCATACGCGACCATGGGCTTCTGCACCTGCATGAAGACTGTAGAGATCACCAAGCATAAGATGGCCGCCTCTGGCCAGAAAGCCCCTGGTACATGGGCCACCTTCATGGACATCTACCGCCGCGAGGGCATCCGGGGCATCAACAAGGGCGTCAACGCCGTCGCCATTCGCCAGATGACCAACTGGGGCACGCGCTTCGGTTTCTCGCGTCTGGCCGAGCAAGGCATCCGCCGCGTGACTGGCAAGGAGCACGGTGAGAAGCTGAACGCGGGTGAGAAGATCATTGCTGCCACCATTGGCGGTGGTCTCTCCGCATGGAATCAGCCCATCGAGGTCATCCGCGTCGAGATGCAGAGCAAGAAAGACGATCCGAACCGTCCCAAGAAGATGACGGTCGGTAACACCTTCAAGTACATCTACGAGACCAACGGCATGAAGGGTCTCTACCGTGGCGTCACGCCTCGCATTGGCCTAGGTGTCTGGCAGACCGTCTGCATGGTGGCCCTCGGCGACATGTAAGTCTCGGGACTACTCCTCCCCTCCCCCTTTTTTTCGACCTCTCCCCCCCCCC